>CM035594.1:0-49694 GCA_020423425.1 Chrysopa pallens
TTTAAGTCAGTTTAAGTCAGTTGTCTTGATTTAGTAAGTATCGAATAGATGGCACTGTATAAAGTAGTTAGTTGATTTGATTGAGTATCCAATAAATGGTGTTAAGTTAAAAGTACTAACGCTTTAATTAGTAAGCTACAATTCATCAATATAACCGATGACCTTTAAAGAAGAAGTGGTCCTGCTGTCACGTATTCCAATGACACCGTCAGGGTTCTACCATACCCTTTAGAAGGTATCCTTTACAGTTTCCAATTCGTTTAACTTTTGCCATGTCTTTAAATAAGTCTCAAGGCCAAACAATGTCCATTTGTGGTTTGGATTTAGAAAATCCATGTTTTTCTCATGGGCAACTATATGTTGTATGTTCACGTGTAGGGAAACCGTCGAATCTATTTGTGTTAGCTAAAGGTAGGTTAACCAAAAATATTGTACACCGATTAGTGCTAAATTAAATTGAAATTAAAAGTATTTATAATTCAAAATAATAAATATTATTGTTAAAGATTTATGACTATCTGCCCTACCTACCTCATTCATATATTTAAGTGTCACATGTTCTTTACTAACAACTTTGTTACAAAATTGAATAAAAATAATAATAAATATACTCATTTGTTACAAAATTGAATAAAAATAATAATAAATTAATTCCTTTGTATTGATTTTTGCTTAATATCAACTGTAAGAAAATTTAAATCAATCGTGTTCAAAGCCCTTCCCTTTCAAATCCCAATCCGTTCCCGAATTTCCGAATTCGTTCCCAGATAATAAGTTCATTTTACTAAGGGGTTACGGTAGTAGAAAATCTGTCATGGAGGTCGCCATGACGGATATTTTTTTACAACTGGTATCTATGTAAAACGCATGTTGGTCCCCGTGACTTATGATCTACTACCGTTCCTCTTAAATTATTAACTACAATGTAATATAAGAAAAATAATAGCCACAGCAACACGTGGTCGGGTCTGCTAGTATCTCATAAAATTAATGAATAATTGCTAAAAATTAAACTAAAATTATAATGTGTATTAAAATTTAATAATATAAAAAAACGAAATATTTTTAAAATTTAAAGTATCTTTTTATATACATAAATAATTTTATATACTATTCGTAAATTTTATTTTTATATTTAAAATAAAATACTCTTATTTAATAATAATTTTTGGTCCTATAAATAGGACCGAAAATATTAATTATTATGAAATTTATATTCGTAATAAGTTCCTTAGGCACGTTCACCACGAATTCGTCTTGCCAATTGTATATCCTTTGGCATAATTGTTACACGCTTTGCATGAATGGCACATAAGTTAGTATCTTCAAACAAACCTACTAAATAAGCTTCACTTGCTTCTTGTAAGGCCATAACAGCTGAACTTTGAAAACGTAAATCTGTTTTGAGATCTAGTGCAATTTCACGTACTAAACGTTGGAATGGTAATTTACGAATCAACAATTCGGTACTCTTTTGATAACGACGAATTTCTCGTAAATCTATACATAGACGATATCTATGTGGTTTTTTTACTCCACCAGTAGCTGGTGCACTTTTACGTGCAGCTTTTGTTGCTAATTGTTTTCTAAGTGCTTTACCACCTGTTGAATTACGAGCAGTTTGCTTAGTTCTAGCCATTTTAAAATAATAATATTTTGAATTAAATACCAAATTATATAAAGAAATTAAACACAATAATACTTCAAAGGCAAACGTTTAAGTGATTCTCCAACCATTTCATTTATATTTATATGAAATTTATGAATTTTATTGTAAAACGCTATTGGTCAACTCTAAATATGTAAACCAATTAAATTTAAGAGGCGTGGCTTATATTTTATCCAATACTTTATATAAAAAGACATTAAAATTTTCGTGGCGTACTTTTTTCAAATGGTTTTTTTTTTTTAAATTTTCCATTTTATTAAAACGATGTAATGTAAAATTGTAATCTCGATGTAACTAGTATATAAGATGATGTATTATAGATAAAGCTTAGGGTAGGTGCTATAGTTATAAGCCGATTTGTATTTTGTATATATTTTTGATGAAAATAAAGAATTATTAATTTGAATAATTCGAATGTGGCGTACTTCGAGTACATCGAACCAATACAGTGTGAAAGCTGGTGTACCTCAAGGCTCCTTGCTTGGACCCCGCCTATTTTTATACTTCATCAACGATATCCCGAGGGATCGAGCTACCGAAACAGCTCTCTTCGCCGACGACACGGCCATTTATTGTTCCTCATGGCAACCGAAACAAGTTTCGAGTTGCCTTCAATCCCGATTGACCATCCTTGAAAACTATTTCAAGTCATGGAAAATCAAAATTAACCCTACAAAGACCCAATCTATTCTCTTCACTCGAAAGCATAAATTTTCAACATACGCACTTGGATTAAAAATGTTTGACACGCAAATCCAGCAAACTCATAGTGTTGTCTATCTGGGTATAATCCTCCAAAGGCAGTTGAACTGGACATAGAACGCCAAAAGGCGCCTGGCCCTGGGAAACGCATCCTTTGCAGGATTGTACCCACTACTCAGCCCCAGGAGTAAACTGGACGAACGTTTAAAGCATCGACTCTACAAGTCATGTATCCGCCCAGTACTCACGTACGCAGCCCCTATTTGGACTAACGTTTCATATTCGCTCATCACGAAGATGCAGCAATTCCAAAATCATTGCCTTCGAGTCATCTCGAAAAAACCTCTAAGATTTCCGTCCTAAGCTTTCCACCGCGAAACTGGACACCCAACTATTCCAAACTTTATCCTTACCACCTCAAAATCCTTTTTCCAATCTTCACGCAACAATCCCTTCCCGGAAATCAGCAAACTGGGTCAATTTGACCTTCACTAACAGCGTGTTTTGCTAATTCACCAGGTAATAATAATCGAACTGCAGTTTGAATTTCCCGACTTGTGATTGTTGAACGTTTATTATAATGAGCTAAACGTGATGCTTCAGCAGCAATTCTTTCAAAAATATCATTAACAAAACTATTCATAATACTCATGGCTTTACTTGATATACCAGTGTCAGGATGCACTTGTTTCAATACTTTGTAAATGTAAATTGCGTATGACTCTTTACGCTTACGTTTCTTTTTTTTATCACTTTTTGAAATATTTTTTTGAGCCTTACCAGCTTTTTTAGCTGCTTTTCCACTTGTTTTTGGTGGCATTGTTATTAACAATAAATATTAACAGATAGTTACAGAACACCAGTCAATACGTGTATGTGTATAATTATCGTTCAACTAGTTTATTATATACTAAACGGTAGATGCTTGTGCTACCAATAATTCTATTCTCTGATTGGATGAGACAAATAGTTATATATCATTGGTTGATGTATAACGTTACAGTATCTACAAATATAGTAAATAAGTTAAATGATGTATACATTCTAACGTTAGGTGTTGTAACGTGTACATCAGTGTGATTTTATATTGTTAAATTTTAATTATTAAATTTATTAAAAATGTCTGGACGAGGTAAAGGAGGTAAAGTTAAAGGAAAGGCAAAGTCTAGATCTAGCCGAGCTGGATTACAATTTCCAGTTGGAAGAATTCATAGATTATTACGTAAAGGAAACTATGCTGAACGTGTAGGTGCTGGTGCTCCAGTATATTTGGCTGCAGTTATGGAATATTTAGCTGCTGAAGTTCTTGAATTGGCAGGAAATGCTGCCCGTGATAATAAAAAAACTCGTATTATTCCACGTCATTTACAATTGGCTATTCGTAATGATGAAGAATTAAATAAATTATTATCTGGTGTTACAATTGCACAAGGTGGTGTTTTACCAAACATTCAAGCTGTGCTATTACCAAAGAAAACTGAAAAGAAAGCATAAATTATACAAACTGACTTATTGCTTAAAGATTCATCGATCATAGGCCTTTTTTTATAAAGGCCACAAATTTATATTAAATAAGAGTATTATTTATGTATCATATTATATAATAATATAATTATATATTTCTATCTTGCACCATTATTTACATTGATATTAAGAAAAATAATAAGTTCACTCTAATTGATATAATATTTTATTTTAAATATAATTTTTTAGCATTGTTTATGAGATTTTTAAACATGAGGATTAACAAAATACTTTAAATATCCAATATAAAAAGCTATAAATAAATAATATGTATATTGCATTTATATATATATATTAATTTTTTTTTTTTTTTTTTTTTATCTAAAACCTGACGGAAAATTGAAAGAAATAAAAATATATTTTTTCATTTAAATAACCATAAAATCAGTTTTAATCGTTGTTATATATGGAAATTTTTACCACTTTTTATTTTGCCTTTTTTCTCTCTTATATTTTTACAGCTTCTTTGTTTTTGGTTCTTTTTAGAAAACATACATCTTAGGTATTTAGGTTTATTTGTGTCATATATTGTTTAAAATTTCAGTTATTGATATTTTCTATTTTTGACAACACGAGATGATTAAGTTTAAAAATAATTAATTGCATTTAGTCAATTGAGAGGTTTAGTTCAACAGAAACATGTTTGTTATGGAGAAAAATCATTTTTTTTTTTTTTTTACACTTTAAATACATAGTCTAATCATTTAAATAATATTTTCACATAGATACATTGTTTACAATAGGAAATAAAGAAGTATAAATTATTGAAGTAAAATACTTAATTAATTAAAATAACTAAACAATTTCATTTCGTACCAATACAAAAATTATTTTTATTCATTGTTTAATAATACGTTATAATTTTCAGTTCATCAATAGATTCAATAAAAAAGTAAATACATATAATTTTATTGAAGTGAAACTTCTAATGCGACTTCTAACAAGGTTTCGATAAAAGTTTAACGCTTACATGGATGGGGTATGAAAGCAATGTTTCGTTAAACTTTCCAAGTTCCTGAGTAAAGGGAATAGAAAGTTAGTACGAGTGCCATCTTTGAAAATATAAATGGTAGAAATGATCCAACAATCAAAGGGGAAACTACCATTGATGCAGTTTTTGCAAGAATTATTGAAAAAATAGAATTTCGAAAATTAAAATGGAAATTGAAAGATGCGATCAATTGTGAATTGTAAGCAATGTTTATAAAGTTTGTCTTCAAGAAACAATATGACTTCACTAAAAATCAATTTCTATCCCTCTTCCTATTTTCATTTCCATATTACAAAGTTTCACTTCTTCTGTGGAAAGGGACTGCACGCCCTATTATATATTGTTTTTCAAATAATTTAATTATTTTATTATAAAAATAAAAGTAATTTAATAAAACTTAGGTTAATTATATCCAATCAAAACAAATTCAACCATTTAAATTTCAACAATCATTTTAAGCATTTATAATATATTTGTTTGTAAATAGAACTATATGTAACTAAATTATTAATTATAACAAAATATAATTAATATATATATTATTAATAAATATTTATTTATATACCTAGTTAATATTAATATAATATTTTTTATAAAATTACATTCTAATTAAAAATATTTTTCCAATGTTCAATTTACACATTATATAAAAACATGATTTAAATACCCATACAATGTCTATTTAAAAAAATTGAATTTTTCATTAAATTATATATATATATATTTTTTAATATATTTTGAAATCATTTACAACATAATCATTTATAAATAATTGATAATTATTAAAAATAAAACGATTTATTTTTTTGCGTAATTTATGAATTTTATTTTTTATAACGTATGAAATAATTCATATTAAAAAACGTTTATCTATTATTATTTACTATAAAATTAATAATTTATATATTCAAAAAATAAAAAATTTTACTAAAATAATCATTTTTTAATTAATATATATAAAAAATTAAAAAATATTCATGTTTACTCTAATAGTAAATTATAAATAGTATTTAATAAATAATGTTTTCTACATGGTAGTTTGTCTTGCATATGGGCTATTTGTTTGTCATTTATATATATTCACACATTCGATGTTAAGTGTTGATACTAACAACACTGCTAGTCGATACCTGCTCAGCGATAAAATTTTATTTTATACCTGTGCTTTATAAGAGTTTTTATTTTTATTTTGTTAACTGATCACAAAATAATTTTATTTTTATTGATTTCTTATTTTTACCTGCTTCAGGCAAGTTCCAAATAACAAATTTATTTGTTGTTTGAATTTGTTTGTACCAGTACAAAAATAAAAAATAATTTACAATATACTTTTTGAATTGTGGTATTTACATTTTGTATAGTTTACAATCATTAAGTATTTTTTAAATTATCTAGGCATTTTGTTTAAATTTTATTTAAATTTAATGTGTTATTTTTCTAATTTTTAGATTGGAATCCCCACCGAAAATGGCGCCCACCGCCGGGAAGGCGGTGGTATCAAAACCAAAAAATATGGCAAAGCCATCAATGATATCAGCATCAACACCAACAGCATCATCATCATCAGGATCAAAACCAACAGCGTCATCAGGATCAACACCAACAGCATCATCAGGATCAACAGCATCATCAGGATCAACAGCATCATCATCATCACCAGCAGCAACATCAGCAGTAGCACCAACACCAATGGACGAAGAATTCCAGCCGGTCAAACCCAGGAAAAGAGGCAGGAAAACAAACAATAACGACGCACCGTCCACCAAGAAATTGGCAACAGAGGTCCACAATAAATATGGACCACTCATTGATATCGCCGAGAGCAAAAGTATTCCAACAAGGAACAAGAAGCCGAGCCCAATTGTCGTGCACATGGCCCTCACCAATTTTCAAAAGGTGGAAGAAGCAATTAAAGCGGCAGCTACTGGTACCGTAAGGTTCACTTTCGGTACCACGACTATAAGTGTACATTGCGACTCAGATCGCGATTACACTAAATGTAAGGAACGGCTTGAAGAAATTCAAATGCCGTTCCATTTTTACGGAACGAAAGAGGACGTTGAACCGAAATACGTCCTTCATGGAACAATGCGCCACCATTCAGACGACATGGTGGCCGAAGATTTAAAAAAGCATGGCCTTAATCCACAAAAGGTCATGGTACTTTCAAAAGTAGAAGGCGAGAGCTTACGGGTGTCTCGCCTTGTACAATTTGCAAAGGGGACGCAAGCCCAAAGCGTCCTTAACATCCGATGGATATGCGGCGTTCCATGTCGTGTCAACAAATACGTAAACAAACGGGGTGCTGTACAGTGCTACCGTTGTCAACTTTACGGACATGGTTCACGGAACTGTCGTGGATCCGTACGTTGCGTGAAGTGTGGCAAAAACCACGCTTCAAGCAAATGCGAGATCCCTCGGTCGGAGCCTGCAAAGTGCTGCAACTGCGGCGCGGCGCATCCGGCAAGTTCCATGGATTGTTCAGTTAGGAAGACTTACGTGGCAGCAACAGCATCCCGAGCAGCAGGAGCGAGGCGCAAGGCCGCTCAGGGCGAGGCGCAAGGCCGCCCATCATCATTCAAGGCCAGGGATTTCCCGGCCCTTCCTCGTCCAAAAGAGGTCAACGCCCCAAACAGAGGTACCAGTCACCAAGGTAGCAGTCAATCAGCCATCAGGAGACCAGCGACACAAAATTTCAAACCAGCGCCATTGCCCACTTCAAACCCGTGGACAATTAAGAAGACACCGGAGAAAGAGGTAACCGATATTGTGTGTCCCCCCATTTCCCCACTCAACCCATTCTTCGAGGATATAGAATCTTCACCAGTTCCACCTCCATTGGAAACTGATGGTTCTAAACCCCTTGATTTCATGGACCTCCTGAAACTCAGGATTAAAGTAGAGGCCGCGTGGAAACTATGTAATTCAAACCAAGAAAAACTCTTCAAGTTTTTCGAGATGACGGATCATTTATTCGATAATGATATCTCATCCCTCTTCAACTAGATCCCAGATTCGCTTTTTGCAATGGAACTCTCAAAGTCTCCAACGCAAATTACCCGAGCTTCACTCATTCCTAGAGCAGCATCGGATCCATGTTGCAGCCATCAGCGAAACATGGTTAAAGCCGGATAAGAAAATAAGTATCCCTGGATACTTTACCTATCGCCGTGACCGCGCCGCCAGGAATGGTGGCGGGGTTGCCTTATTTGTTAGACACGATGTCAAACATTGTATCTTGCCTCCCGAAGACGGCAGTCTCGAAGCCGTCTCCGTTCTTATCTCGGCTAATTGTGGTAATTATAAAGTCACATCTTTATACAACCCCCCAGATAGACTACTACAAGGAAGGGATATTGATCGTATTGTGAGAACCCATGATCGCGCTGTGATCATGGGAGATTACAATGCGCGTCACATTTCTTGGAATTGTACATCCAATAATGCAAACGGCAACGCGCTATTTGCGCAGTCTCTGAAACGTAACTTCATTGTTGCGTACCCAGACGAGCCCTCCTACTACCCCGATGCTGCTTCCCGCCCACCTCAAACCATCGACTTAACGATACTCAAAAACTGTGACCTTCTGTCAGACTTAGATGTTCATTTGGATTTGCATAGTGACCATCGCCCGATCACTTTCACCCTAGGTGAAATGAAGGGTGCTACAACTGTGCAAACCCGGCTGGATTTCGAGAAAGCAGACTGGAAACTGTTTAAAGAGTATCTGAACGTCGAAACCCTGATCACACCCCAGATCAATTCCACCGACCAAATAGACTTGGAGGTCAGTAAGCTCACGAAAAGTATCGTAGTTGCTACCGAAAAGTTTATTCCTAGGATAACTCGGAACCTCGGATATCAATTAAAATTAGATGCTGACACACTTAAACTCATACAGACTCGGAACAAACTACGCAAATTTTGGCAACGTGTTAGGCTGCCTGAGCTTCATGATGCCATGAGGCGAATGTCAGCCGATATTCGAGATAAAGTCACGCGCACCAGAGATGACATGTGGAACGAGAGGATTTCGGCTCTGACCACTCGTGATAACAATGTATGGAAAATTGCTAAAAATTTGCGTAATCGTTCGAAAAGACTACCTCCCCTCTTGTCGGAAAATGGGTACCTTTACTCGGATTCCGACAAAGCCCAACTTCTAGCTGACACCTTCTCTAAGGCGCACAGCTTAACAGATGGCGACGAATATCACGAAGAAGAAACGGCCCACTTGGTGTCCGAATCCTTGGAAAATATTCGCTCTTCCACCATAAATCCCATCGATGTTGACAGCGTATCACCTCAAGAGGTATCCAGCATTTTAAGGAAACTTAAATGCAGGAAAGCTCCGGGTGATGATGGAATAACTAACGTTGTGCTCCGCTATCTTCCTCGGAAGACGGTTGTTCAGCTCAGTTATATCTATACTGCATGCTTGAGGCTTGGTTATTTTCCCGACCTTTGGAAAACCGCTAAGGTTTTAGCGCTTCCGAAGCCGGGAAAGCTACCTAAGTCGCCTTCGAGCTACCGACCCATTAGCTTGCTGCCATCTCTCAGCAAGGTCATGGAGAAAGTAGTATTGAATCGGCTGCAGTCGCATGAAAATATCCATAGACAGCTTATCCCCCAACAGTTCGGTTTCAGATCGAACCATTCCACAGTAAGCCAGCTTCACCGACTTACTGAACATATTGCTACCGGATTTAATTGGAACAAATCCACAGGCATGGTCCTTTTGGACATCGAAAAAGCTTTCGACACAGTTTGGCACGATGGACTAATCCACAAACTCTCCAAATTTAACATTCCAATATACATCCTAAAATTCCTAATTTCCTATTTGTCCAACCGGAAATCCCAAATCCACATCCAACAAAGTACATCGAACCAATACAGTGTGAAAGCTGGTGTACCTCAAGGCTCCTTGCTTGGACCCCGCCTATTTTTATACTACATTAACGATATCCCGAGGGATCGAGCTACCGAAACAGCTCTCTTCGCCGACGACACGGCCATCTATTGTTCCTCATGGCAACCGAAACAAGTTTCGAGTTGCCTTCAATCCCGATTGACCATCCTTGAAAACTATTTCAAGTCATGGAAAATCAAAATTAACCCTACAAAGACCCAATCTATTCTCTTCACTCGAAAGAATAAATTTTCAACATACACGCTTGGATTGAAGATGTTTGACACGCAAATCCAGCAAACTCATAGTGTTGTCTATCTGGGTGTAATCCTCCAAAGGCAGTTGAACTGGACACAGAACGCCAAAAGGCGCCTGGCCCTGGGAAACGCATCCTTTGCAGGATTGTACCCACTACTCAGCCCCAGGAGTAAACTGGACGAACGTTTAAAGCATCGACTCTACAAGTCATGTATCCGCCCAGTACTGACGTACGCAGCCCCTATTTGGACTAACGTTGCATATTCGCTCATCACGAAGATGCAGCAATTCCAAAATCGTTGCCTTCGAGTCATCTCGAAAAAACCCCCAAGATTTCCGTCCGAAGCTCTCCACCGCGAAACTGGACACCCAACTATTCCAAACTTTATCCTTACCACCTCAAAATCCTTTTTCCAATCTTCACGCAACAATCCCTTCCCGGAAATCAGCAAACTGGGTCAATTTGACCCAAGGATGCTGCTTTTTGGGAAAAGATTTCCCATGCCACACGATGTCGGTTGCACCTAGTTCCGGTGTAATCTTAATTGTATATAGTTTCTTTTTCTTTTCTTATCTTAATTTACAGGTTAAGCTAGTTTTAGGGGTGGCCTATCCATCCACATAGGTTAAGTATTTTCAAATGGTTTTTTTTTAAAAATTTTCCATTTTATTAAAACGATGTAATGAAAAATTGTAATCTCGATGTAACTAGTATATAAGATGATGTATTATAGATAAAGCTTAGGCTAGGTGCTATAGTTATAAGCCGATTTGTTTTTTTGTATATATTTTTGATGAAATAAAGAATTATTAATTTGAAATTTGAAATTTATATATATTAACTAGCTGGCCCGGCAAACGTCGTTTTGCCACATATTTCTAATTAACTTCAACATTTTCTAAGTATAGTAACATATTCTTAACAACTTTCCTCTATTTCTTAAAACTGAAAGCTAAGGCAAATTAGAATAAATAATGATATTAATATATATTTTAAAGCATACCCGGACACGTTGTGGTGACAATTGATATTACATCGATTGCATGCAAAATTTGAAGCAGATTGGACGAAGGAATTCCGTTGTTCCATACAAACTTTGACTCTGTTTTTAATCCCATTAGGGGTAGAATTTCAGAAAATCTTTTCCTATGGTATGCCCGGTATTTGATGTGTAACCCACTATTTGGTGTGGGATACCAGTGACACGAAAATTATATATACACTCGTGTTTGATTTGCGCCACCCGGTACCTCGAGCACCCACAATTCGTGTATATTGTGTTCTGGTTCTCATATACTTGTTGAAAAATAGTAAAAAAAAAGGAAGTCCAGAACCACTAATATAGAAAAGAAGAGATAAATAAATTCTATTTTGAATAGCTGACCCAGGTAAATTGTTTTGTTAATCAACATTAATATCTCCTAAATATAATAACATATTCTCAACTGTCTGTCTATAACTAAATAATGAAGCTGCGGCAAATCAGAATAAATTATGATATTAATTTATATTTTGAAGCATACCCACCCGTTTTACGCGTTGCTGTGTTATTTTTCACATTTTAATAAATGATATTACATCGTTTACATGCGGATGCAATTCTACCCTTAGGCGAAGAATTTCAAATCCTTTCTTATCGGATTCCCGGTATAAAGTGTGCACCCGGTACCGCGCCCGCGGACCGCGTTTACCCGATAATTTTTGCTGTCGTACACATACACTTGATGAAAGGTATATTGACCTTCTGAACCAAGAATGATTCTCGTAATACTTGAACAATGCGATATGCACACTTTATATAGTGGACAGTTCGTCATACTGCTAGTGAGAAGAGATAAAGAAGTTTTATTTTGAATAGATAAAGAAGTTTTATTTTGAATTTCAAAATTATATTTTGGTTTCTATGGAAATGATGATTTGTAACAAGTGAGAAAAAAAAAGACAAAATATGTTTCACAGCTAGGAACATTTTGTATTCGAAAATTAAATTGTCGTTTATAGTATTTTCCTTTACTTATTATTTATGTTTCTCACCGTTAAAACCTTCCTTGAACTTGCACGAATATTTCAAGACCAAAATTAGCCAAATTGGTCCAGCCATTCTCGAGTTATGCGCTTACCAACACATTTTGCAATTCATTTTTATATATAAGACAAGTGTTGATACTAACAACACTGCTAGTCGATACCTGCTCAGCGATAAAATTTATTTTATACCTGTGCTTTATAAGAGTTTTTATTTTTATTTTGTTAACTGATCACAATAGAATTTTATTTTTATTGATTTCTTATTTTTACCTGCTTCAGGCAAGTTCCAAATAACAAATTTATTTGTTGTTTGAATTTGTTTGTACCAGTACAAAAATAAAAAATAATTTACAATATACTTTTTGAATTGTGGTATTTACATTTTGTATAGTTTACAATCATTAAGTATTTCTTAAATTATCTAGGCATTTTGTTTAAATTTTATTTAAATTTAATGTGTTATTTTTCTAATTTTTAGATTGGAATCCCCACCGAAAATGGCGCCCACCGCCGGGAAGGCGGTGGTATCAAAACCAAAAAATATGGCAAAGCCATCAATGATATCAGCATCAACACCAACAGCATCATCATCATCAGGATCAAAACCAACAGCATCATCAGGATCAACACCAACAGCATCATCAGGATCAACACCAACAGCATCATCATCATCATCACCAGCAGCAACATCAGCAGTAGCACCAACACCAATGGACGAAGAATTCCAGCCGGTCAAACCCAGGAAAAGAGGCAGGAAAACAAACAATAACGACGCACCGTCCACCAAGAAATTGGCAACAGAGGTCCACAACAAATATGGACCACTCATTGATATCGCCGAGAGCAAAAGTATTCCAACAAGGAACAAGAAGCCGAGCCCAATTATCGTGCACATGGCCCTCACCAATTTTCAAAAGGTGGAAGAAGCAATTAAAGCGGCAGCTACTGGTACCGTAAGGTTCACTTTCGGTACCACGACTATAAGTGTACATTGCGACTCAGATCGCGATTACACTAAATGTAAGGAACGGCTTGAAGAAATTCAAATGCCGTTCCATTTTTACGGAACGAAAGAGGACGTTGAACCGAAATACGTCCTTCATGGAACAATGCGCCACCATTCAGACGACATGGTGGCCGAAGATTTAAAAAAGCATGGCCTTAATCCACAAAAGGTCATGGTACTTTCAAAAGTAGAAGGCGAGAGCTTACGGGTGTCTCGCCTTGTACAATTTGCAAAGGGGACGCAAGCCCAAGGCGTCCTTAACATCCGATGGATATGCGGCGTTCCATGTCGTGTCAACAAATACGTAAACAAACGGGGTGCTGTACAGTGCTACCGTTGTCAACTATACGGACATGGTTCACGGAACTGTCGTGGATCCGTACGTTGCGTGAAGTGTGGCAAAAACCACGCTTCAAGCAAATGCGAGATCCCTCGGTCGGAGCCTGCAAAGTGCTGCAACTGCGGCGCGGCGCATCCGGCAAGTTCCATGGATTGTTCAGTTAGGAAGACTTACGTGGCAGCAACAGCATCCCGAGCAGCAGGAGCGAGGCGCAAGGCCGCTCAGGGCGAGGCGCAAGGCCGCCCATCATCATTCAAGGCCAGGGATTTCCCGGCCCTTCCTCGTCCAAAAGAGGTCAACGCCCCAAACAGAGGTACCAGTCACCAAGGTAGCAGTCAATCAGCCATCAGGAGACCAGCGACACAAAATTTCAAACCAGCGCCATTGCCCACTTCAAACCCGTGGACAATTAAGAAGACACCGGAGAAAGAGGTAACCGATATCGTGTATCCCCCCATTTCCCCACTCAACCCATTCTTCGAGGATATAGAATCTTCACCAGTTCCACCTCCATTGGAAACTGGTGGTTCTAAACCCCTTGATTTCATGGACCTCCTGAAACTCAGGATTAAAGTAGAGGCCGCGTGGAAACTATGTAATTCAAACCAAGAAAAACTTTTCAAGTTTTTCGAGATGACGGATCATTTATTCGATAATGATATCTCATCCCTCTTCAACTAGATCCCAGATTCGCTTTTTGCAATGGAACTCTCAAAGTCTCCAACGCAAATTACCCGAGCTTCACTCATTCCTAGAGCAGCATCGGATCCATGTTGCAGCCATCAGCGAAACATGGTTAAAGCCGGATAAGAAAATAAGTATCCCTGGATACTTTACCTATCGCCGTGACCGCGCCGCCAGGAATGGTGGCGGGGTTGCCTTATTTGTTAGACACGATGTCAAACATTTTATCTTGCCTCCCGAAGACGGCAGTCTCGAAGCCGTCTCCGTTCTTATCTCGGCTAATTGTGGTAATTATAAAGTCACATCTTTATACAACCCCCCAGATAGACTACTACAAGGAAGGGATATTGATCGTATTGTGAGAACCCATGATCGCGCTGTGATCATGGGAGATTACAATGCGCGTCACATTTCTTGGAATTGTACATCCAATAATGCAAACGGCAACGCGCTATTTGCGCAGTCTCTGAAACGTAACTTCATTGTTGCGTACCCAGACGAGCCCTCCTACTACCCCGATGCTGCTTCCCGCCCACTTCAAACCATCGACTTAACGATACTCAAAAACTGTGACCTTCTGTCAGACTTAGATGTTCATTTGGATTTGCATAGTGACCATCGCCCGATCACTTTCACCCTAGGTGAAATGAAGGGTGCTACAACTGTGCAAACCCGGCTGGATTTCGAGAAAGCAGACTGGAAACTGTTTAAAGAGTATCTGAACGTCGAAACCCTGATCACGCCCCAGATCAATTCCACCGACCAAATAGACTTGGAGGTCAGTAAGCTCACGAAAAGTATCGTAGTTGCTACCGAAAAGTTTATTCCTAGGATAACTCGGAACCTCGGATATCAATTAAAATTAGATGCTGACACACTTAAACTCATACAGACTCGGAACAAACTACGCAAATTTTGGCAACGTGTTAGGCTGCCTGAGCTTCATGATGCCATGAGGCGAAAGTCAGCCGATATTCGAGATAAAGTCACGCGCACCAGAGATGACATGTGGAACGAGAGGATTTCGGCTCTGACCACTCGTGATAACAATGTATGGAAAATTGCTAAAAATTTGCGTAATCGTTCGAAAAGACTACCTCCCCTCTTGTCGGAAAATGGGTACCTTTACTCGGATTCCGACAAAGCCCAACTTCTAGCTGACACCTTCTCTAAGGCGCACAGCTTAACAGATGGCGACGAATATCACGAAGAAGAAACGGCCCACTTGGTGTCCGAATCCTTGGAAAATATTCGCTCTTCCACCATAAATCCCATCGATGTTGACAGCGTATCACCTCAAGAGGTATCCAGCATTTTAAGGAAACTTAAATGCAGGAAAGCTCCGGGTGATGATGGAATAACTAACGTTGTGCTCCGCTATCTTCCTCGGAAGACGGTTGTTCAGCTCAGTTATATCTATACTGCATGCTTGAGGCTTGGTTATTTTCCCGACCTTTGGAAAACCGCTAAGGTTTTAGCGCTTCCGAAGCCGGGAAAGCCACCTAAGTCGCCTTCGAACTACCGACCCATTAGCTTGCTGCCATCTCTCAGCAAGGTCATGGAGAAAGTAGTATTGAATCGGCTGCAGTCGCATGAAAATATCCATAGACAGCTTATCCCCCAACAGTTCGGTTTCAGATCGAACCATTCCACAGTAAGCCAGCTTCACCGACTTACTGAACATATTGCTACCGGATTTAATTGGAACAAATCCACAGGCATGGTCCTTTTGGACATCGAAAAAGCTTTCGACACAGTTTGGCACGATGGACTAATCCACAAACTCTCCAAATTTAACATTCCAATATACATCCTAAAATTCCTAATTTCCTATTTGTCCAACCGGAAATCCCAAATCCACATCCAACAAAGTACATCGAACCAATACAGTGTGAAAGCTGGTGTACCTCAAGGCTCCTTGCTTGGACCCCGCCTATTTTTATACTACATTAACGATATCCCGAGGGATCGAGCTTCCGAAACAGCTCTCTTCGCCGACGACACGGCTATCTATTGTTCCTCATGGCAACCGAAACAAGTTTCGAGTTGCCTTCAATCCCGATTGACCATCCTTGAAAACTATTTCAAGTCATGGAAAATCAAAATTAACCCTACAAAGACCCAATCTATTCTCTTCACTCGAAAGAATAAATTTTCAACATACACGCTTGGATTGAAGATGTTTGACACGCAAATCCAGCAAACTCATAGTGTTGTCTATCTGGGTGTAATCCTCCAAAGGCAGTTGAACTGGACACAGAACGCCAAAAGGCGCCTGGCCCTGGGAAACGCATCCTTTGCAGGATTGTACCCACTACTCAGCCCCAGGAGTAAACTGGACGAACGTTTAAAGCATCGACTCTACAAGTCATGTATCCGCCCAGTACTCACGTACGCAGCCCCTATTTGGACTAACGTTGCATATTCGCTCATCACGAAGATGCAGCAATTCCAAAATCGTTGCCTTCGAGTCATCTCGAAAAAACTCCCAAGATTTCCGTCCGAAGCTCTCCACCGCGAAACTGGACACCCAACTATTCCAAACTTTATCCTTACCACCTCAAAATCCTTTTTCCAATCTTCACGCAACAATCCCTTCCCGGAAATCAGCAAACTGGGTCAATTTGACCCAAGGATGCTGCTTTTTGGGAAAAGATTTCCCATGCCACACGATGTCGGTTGCACCTAGTTCCGGTGTAATCTTAATTGTATATAGTTTCTTTTTCTTTTCTTTTCTTAATTTACAGGTTAAGCTAGTTTTAGGGGTGGCCTATCCATCCACATAGGTTAAGTATTTTCAAATGGTTTTTTTTTTAAATTTTCCATTTTATTAAAACGATGTAATGAAAAATTGTAATCTCGATGTAACTAGTATATAAGATGATGTATTATAGATAAAGCTTAGGCTAGGTGCTATAGTTATAAGCCGATTTGTATTTTGTATATATTTTTGATGAAATAAAGAATTAATAATTTGAATTTGAATTTGGTGGCATACATTACTATTCTATTTAGTGAATAACATCTATTTCTTTCCTGCGGGTTTAATTATTGTAAATAAAAATTTATGAATATGACTGGTAGAGGTAAAGGTGGTAAAGGTCTTGGAAAAGGGGGTGCAAAACGTCATAGAAAAGTTTTGCGTGATAATATCCAAGGTATTAAAAAACCAGCAATTCGTCGTTTAGCACGAAGAGGTGGAGTAAAACGTATATCAGGTTTAATTTATGAAGAAACTCGTGGTGTACTGAAAGTATTCCTTGAAAATGTTATTCGTGATGCTGTTACATATACTGAACACGCAAAACGTAAAACAGTTACAGCTATGGATGTTGTATATGCTTTGAAACGACAAGGTCGTACACTGTACGGTTTTGGAGGTTAAGAATATATAATGATTTACTTAAGATATTTAGTAAATTTATCAAATAATATTTAATACATCCAATAAATTTCCAAAGGCCTCCCTGTATGGGAAGCCACTAATTATAATCATATAAGAGTTAAAATATTTTGTTAACCAATATCATCATATTATTATAAAAATGAATATCTATGTTAATTTAATATTATATCTTATATATAAAAATGAATTGCAAAATGTGTTGGTAAGCGCATAACTCGAGAATGGCTGGACCAATTTGGCTAATTTTGGTCTTGAAATATTCGTGCAAGTTCAGGGAAGGTTTTAACGGTGAGAAACATAAATAATAAGTAAAGGAAAATACTATAAACGACAATTTAATTTTCGAATACAAAATGTTCCTAGCTGTGAAACATATTTTGTCTTTTTTTTTCTCACTTGTTACAAATCATCATTTCCATAGAAACCAAAATATAATTTTGAAATTCAACATAAAACTTCTTTATCTATTCAAAATAAAACTTCTTTATCTCTTCTCACTAGCAGTATGACGAACTGTCAACTATATAAAGTGTGCATATCGCATTGTTAAATGTAAAAAAAAAAAACAATCATGTAAACTTTAATGATAAATAAAGAAACTTTTAAATGTTAAAAAAAAATGTTCAAGTATTATAGGAACAGAAAAATGTAAAAAAAAAAAAAAAATCATTTAAACTTTAATGATAAATAAAGAATCTTAAAAAAAAAAATGTTCAAGTATTACCGGAATCATTCTTGGTTCAGGAGGTCAATATATCTTTCATCAAGTGTATGTGTACCACACCAAAAATTATCGGGTTAACGCGGTCCCGGGTGTACCCCAGCAAATACCAGGTAAATACCGGGTGCATATAATGTACTGGGTGCACACTAAAAACCGGGAATCCGATTAGAAAGGATTTGAAATTCTTCCCCTAAGGGTAGAATCGCATCCGCATGTAAACGATGTAATATCATTTATTAAAATGTGAAAAATAACACAGCAACGCGTAAACCGGGTGGGTATGCTTCAAAATATAAATTAATATCATAATTTATTCTGATTTGCCGCAGCTTCATTATTTAGTTATAGACAGTTGAGAATATGTAATTATATTTAGGAGATATTGATGTTGATTAGAAATAATTTATATAAATAACAAAACAATGTTTACCCGGGTCACCTATTCAAAATAGAATTTATTTATCTCTTCTTTTCTATATTAGTGGTTCTGGACTTCCTTTTACTATTTTTCATCAAGTATATGAGAACCACAGTACAATATACACGAATTGTGGGTGCATGAGGTACCGGGTGTCCCACATCAAACACGAGTGTATATATAAATATTTCGTGTCACGGGTATCCCACACCAAATAGTGGGTTAAACATCAAATACCGGGCATCCCATAATAAAAGATTTTCTGAAATTCTACCCCTAATGGGATGAAAAGAAGAGGCAAAGTTTGTATGGGACAACGGAATTCCTTCGTCCAATCTGCTTCAAATTTTGCATGCAATCGATGTAATATCAATTGTCACCGCAACGTGTCCGGGTTTGCTTTAAAATATATATTAATATCATTATTTATTCTAATTTGCCTTAGCTTTCAGCCTTAAGAAATACAGGAAAGTTGTTAAGAATATGTTATTATACTTAGAAAATGTTGAAGTTAATTAGAAATATGTGGCAAAACGACGTTTGCCGGGCCAGCTAGTAATTTATAAAATTGTTATCATAAATTCTATTTATAATTAAAATATATTATTTATATAAATATTTGTCTGAAGCTATATATTACTAGATATTTATATATTTTATAATATATAAATTATAATTAACAATTTCTTCAGATGTAAGTTTAAATTTTTTTTTTTATAATGTGATATAAATAACTAGTTATAATGCGTTGCACGAAATTATTTTTAATATTATCACAATAAATATCATATTTAAGAACATACTTTAGTTTATGATAAATGTTAAAAAAATTTAATATAACAGTATATGGATGGATGTACTTTATTATGTAACGAATGAATTTATAAAATACTGGATCGATTTGAATGTCTTTCAACGTTAGAAAGCTATACCATCTACAGGTGATATAGAATTATTTTTCTCCTTACCTTAATGTGATATAAATAACTAGTAATAATGCGTTGCACGAAATTATTTTTAATATTATCAAATTAAATATCATATTTAAGGACATACTTCAGTTTATGATAACCGTTAAAAAAATGCAATATAAGAGTATATGGATGGATGTACTTTATTATGTAACGAATAAATTTATAAAATTGTTTATTGTTTATGATAACAAATGTTAAAAAAATTTAATATAAGAGTATATGGATGGATGTACTTTATTATGTAACGAATAAATTTCTAAAATACTGGATAGATTAGAATGAATGTCTTTCAACGTTAGGAAGCTACACCATCTACAAGTGATATAGACTTATTTTTCTCCTTACCTTAATAGCCACGGGAATGAGAACCAAGCACGTGAAATATTTTTTCTCCATTTATAAAAATTATTTACTCTTATTTAATATATTTGATGGCTCTCTTAAAAAGAGAGCCGATTTCATAGATGATGTAAGTTGCAATAAAATTTAAATTAAAATTTATTTTGAACTTGTGTATTTAGTAACAGCTTTAGTACCTTCACTAACAGCGTGTTTTGCTAATTCACCAGGTAATAATAATCGAACTGCAGTTTGAATTTCCCGACTTGTGATTGTTGAACGTTTATTATAATGAGCTAAACGTGATGCTTCAGCAGCAATTCTTTCAAAAATATCATTAACAAAACTATTCATAATACTCATGGCTTTACTTGATATACCAGTGTCAGGATGCACTTGTTTCAATACTTTGTAAATGTAAATTGCGTATGACTCTTTACGCTTACGTTTCTTTTTTTAATTACTTTTTGAAATATTTTTTTGAGCCTTACCAGCTTTTTTAGCTGCTTTTCCACTTGTTTTTGGTGGCATTGACATTAACAATAAATATTAACAGATAGTTACAGAACACCAGTCAATACGTGTATGTGTATAATTATCGTTCAACTAGTTTATTATATACTAAACGGTAGATGCTTGTGCTACCAATAATTCTATTCTCTGATTGGATGAGACAAATAGTTATATATCATTGGTTGATGTATAACGTTTCAGTATCTACAAATATAGTAAATAAGTTAAATGATGTATACATTCTAACGTTAGGTGTTGTAACGTGTACACCAGTGTGATTTTATATTGTTAAATTTTAATTATTAAATTTATTAAAAATGTCTGGACGAGGTAAAGGAGGTAAAGTTAAAGGAAAGGCAAAGTCTAGATCTAGCCGAGCTGGACTTCAATTTCCAGTTGGAAGAATTCATAGATTATTACGTAAAGGAAACTATGCTGAACGTGTAGGTGCTGGTGCTCCAGTATATTTGGCTGCAGTTATGGAATATTTAGCTGCTGAAGTTCTTGAATTGGCAGGAAATGCTGCCCGTGATAATAAAAAAACTCGTATTATTCCACGTCATTTACAATTGGCTATTCGTAATGATGAAGAATTAAATAAATTATTATCTGGTGTTACAATTGCACAAGGTGGTGTTTTACCAAACATTCAAGCTGTGCTATTACCAAAGAAAACTGAGAAGAAAGCATAAATTATACAAACTGACTTATTGCTTTAAGGATTCATCGATCATAGGCCTTTTTTAAAAAGGCCACAAATTTATATTAAATAAGAGTACTATTTATGTAACATATTATATAATAATATATTTCTATCTTGCACCATTATTTACATTGAAATATTTTTTATTATTTATTTTTTTTTTTTTTTTTTGAATATTCATTATTTGCATCAAAATATAAATTCCAGTCGGCTTACAACTATAGCACCTAGCCTAAGCTTTATCTATAATACACCATCTTATATATTAGTTACATCGAGATTAAAATTTTTCTCGATTTTACATCGAGATTAAAATTAAATATATTTCTATATATTGATACTAAATATTAATAATAAAATCTAGCTAGCACTAACAAAAAACTAAATGTTGAAGTATATATATTTATATATAAATTTTTATAATAAAAATATGAAATATTATATTAAAAATATATAATTTGTTTTCTATAAAAAAATTTTATTATTAAATTTAAAATGGAAACAAATTAATAATTTTGTATTTTATATTATAATTATAAAAAAAAATAATAATAAGATAATAAATTTTTTTATAAATTTATTATCACACGAGTGGCGGCGCCCCCTTTATTTACCGTATATATGATTATAGAATGACGGGCCCAGATAGCATGTTATGTGCTATGTTCATTCAATCTCATTAACGGTCGATTATGGGGGGGCCGGTCAATTTGTATAATATATATATATATATATATACGACGTCAGGACTCGGAATCGTTTGTATAGACGACTTACATGTACCTGGCAGGGTGTTGTACTCGGTAGAGCAGTTTCCACGCTGCGATCTATTGAGACTTAGCCCTTGGCTTGTTGGGGATTCGTATATTTTTTTTTTTTTTTTAATTAAATAATAAACGAGATCTACCCCAAAACAAATAAATAATAATTATCAAAAAATAAAATATAAGCAAAGAGAGTGTATAGGTAAGAGTAATAGTATTATTTATCTATTTATTTATTTATTTATTTTTTTATTACAAAGTGTATAATATATAATTTTTTATAAATGATTATTTTATAATCTTCTATATGGAAGGCTTTTTTTCGCAAAAAAAAATTAAAACTTAACACTTAAAAATAAATAAATTAATTTTATTTATAAAATTTTAATGTCTCTTTTATTGTATTATAAAAGAGGCTTTTTTTATTAATAAATTTTGAAATAATAATAATAATAATATTAATAAATTATAATAATAATTGATTTTACTTATACTAATATGTGATATTACTTATAATAATAAGTGACATTAATTATAATAATAAGTGATATTAATTATAATAATATATGATTTTACTTATACTAATACTTGACATTAATTATAACAATAAGTGATATTAATTATAATAATAAGTTACATTAATTATACTTATATATGATATTACTTATACTAATACTTGACATTACTTATACTAATATGTGACATTACTTATACTAATAAGCGATATTATTAATTATAATAATTGATAATAATAATAATAATAATTGATTTATTAAGAATTAATCATAAATCCTTTTAATTATTTAAAAGGATTTTTTTATAAAATGAAACACATATAATAATATGAAATTTCATTAATCTTATATATAAAAATGAATTGCAAAATGTGTTGGTAAGCGCATAACTCGAGAATGGCTGGACCGATTTGGCTAATTTTGGTCTTGAAATATTCGTGAAAGTTCAGGGAAGGTTTTAAAGGAAAATACTATAAACGACAATTTAATTTTCGAATTCAAAATGTTCCTAGCTGTGAAACATATTTTGTCTTTTTTTTTTCTCACATGGTACAAATCATCATTTCCATAGAAACCAAAATATAATTTTGAAATTCAAAATAACACTTCTTTATCTATTCAAAATAAAACTTCTTTATCTCTTCTCACTAGCAATTTGACGAACTGTCAACTATATAAAGTGTGCATATCGCATTGTTCAAGTATTACCACGCTACCTAAAATATAAATTACTAAAAGCTATAAATACAAAATATTAAAAAAAAAATAAACATATAAACAATTGGAAGGGTTCCAAAAAGGAACGGGAACAATTACTAATAAGGAACAAAAATATGTACTGTTATATCTATGTACTATGTTGAATAAGAAATAAAGAACTTTTAAAACTCAAACTCTTGTTCAAGTATTAAATAGGAACAGAAAAATGTAAAAAAAAAAAACAATCATGTAAACTTTAATGATAAATAAAGAAACTTTTAAATGTTAAAAAAAAATGTTCAAGTATTAAAGGAACAGAAAAATGTAAAAACAAAAAAAAAAAAAAAAAATAATGTAAACTTTAATGATAAAGAAACTTAAAAAAAAAAAATGTTCAAGTATTACCGGAATCATTCTTGGTTCAGGAGGTCCATATATCTTTCATCAAGTGTATGTGTACCACACCAAAAATTATCGGGTTAACGCGGTCCCGGGTGTACCCCAGCAAATACCAGTTAAATACCGGGTGCATATAATGTACTGGGTGCACACTAAAAACGGGGAATCCGATTAGAAAGGATTTGAAATTCTTCCCCTAAGGGTAGAATCGCATCCGCATGTAAACGATGTAATATCATTTATTAAAATGTGAAAAATAACACAGCAACGCGTAAACCGGGTGGGTATGCTTCAAAATATAAATTAATATCATAATTTATTCTGATTTGCCGCAGCTTCATTATTTAGTTATAGACAGTTGGGAATATGTTATTATATTTAGGAGATATTGATGTGGATTAGACATAATTTATATAACAAAACAATGTTTACCCGGGTCAGCTATTCAAAATAGAATTTATTTATCTGTTCTTTTCTATATTAGTGGTTCTGGACTTCCTTTTACTATTTTTCATCAAGTATATGAGAACCACAGTACAATATACACGAATTGTGGGTGCACGAGGTACCGGGTGTCCCACATCAAACACGAGTGTATATATAAATATTTCGTGTCACGGGTATCCCACACCAAATAGTGGGCTAAACATCAAATACCGGGCATCCCATAAGAAAAGATTTTCTGAAATTCTACCCCTAATTGGATGAAAAGAAGAGGCAAAGTTTGTATGGGACAACGGAATTCCTTCGTCCAATCTGCTTCAAATTTTGCATGCAATCGATGTAATAACAATTGTCACCGCAACGTGTCCGGTTATGCTTTAAAATATATATTAATATCATTATTTATCCTTAGCTTTCAGTATTAAGAAATAGAGGAAAGTTGTTAAGATTATGTTATTATACTTAGAAAATGTTGAAGTTAATTAGAAATATGTGGCAAAGCGACGTTTGCCGGGCCAGCTAGTTCTTATATATAAAAATGAATTGCAAAATGTGTTGGTAAGCGCATAACTCGAGAATGGCTGGACCGATTTGGCTAATTTTGGTCTTGAAATATTCGTGAAAGTTCAGGGAAGGTTTAAACGGTGAGAAACATAAATAATAAGTAGAGGAAAATACTATAAACGATAATTTAATTTTCGAATACAAAATGTTCTTAGCTGTGAAATATATATTTCTCTCACATGTTACTAATCATCATTTCCATAGAAACCAAAATCTAATTTTGAAATTCAAAATAAAACTTCTTTATCTATTCAAAATAAAACTTCTTTATCTCTTCTCAATAGCAGTATGATGAACTGTCAACTATATAAAGTGTTCATATCGCATACCGGAATCATGATGAAGAGACGGAAGAGACAGTAAATAACGCATACATTAACTTTATAAATACAACCATGAACACAGATGAAATAATACTCACAACACCAAGCGAAATAGCGAAAGCTATTAAAAACACAAAACCAAGAAAAGCACCTGGGCCAGACGGTATTCAAAATATTGCATTAAAAAACTTACCAAAAAAAGCGTTAGTACAATTAACATATATCTATAACAGTTGCCTACAAATATCTTTTTTTCCAAACGAATGGAAAACAGCAAATGTATTAGCTTTCCAAAAACCAGGCAAAGATAAACTTTTTCCACAAAATTACCGTCCCATTAGCCTTTTATCAACACTTAGTAAAATATTCGAAATCATTATTTTAAGCAGAATCAAAACATTTGAAAAAAATAACAATTTACTAATAGACGAACAATTTGGTTTTCGAGAAAAAAGAAGTACAGTTCATCAACTTGTAAGGATAACAGCATACATTTCTAATAACTTTAATATAAATAAATCTACAGCCATGATACTAATTGACATTGAAAAAGCTTTTGATACCGTCTGGCACAGAGGCTTAATATACATACTCATAGAACTAAATTTTCCGCATTATTTGATTAAACTCATTAATAAATATTTAACAAATAGATACTTTAAAGTAGTAGTAAACAATATAGCCTCACGAAAACAAAGCATAGCCGCAGGTGTTCCGCAAGGATCAATCCTCGGCCCAATGCTCTTTTTATATTTCATCAACAAAATTCCAAAAAATCCTAGAACACAAATTGCGTTATTTGCTGACGATACTGCTCTCTTTGTCGCTTCATGGTGTAAAAAGAATGCAGTTAGTCTAACACAAGAACAACTAAACAAAACAATAAAATCTTTTAACAAATGGAAAATAAAAATAAATGAAATCAAAACTGAATTAATAATTTTTAGCAAAAAAACTAAATACTATAAAAAAAAAAGAATTAAACCAGATGACTTAAACATCACAGCTAATAATATTGAAATTGAACCAAAGAATCAAGTCAAATACTTAGGTGCAATATTGGATAAGAAACTAACATTTAAAGACCACATAAACTATACGTGCGAAAAAGCAAATAAAATAAAAGGCATACTACTTCCACTTATATGTAAAAATAGTAAATTAAGTTTAAAAAACAAATTAATATTATACAATATTTTAATAAAACCAATTTTAATGTACGCAGCACCAATGTGGAGTAACACATGTGATACTAATATAAGAAAAATTAGGGTCCTAGAAAATAATATACTTAGAATGATAAGTAAAGCACCACCACGTACCTCTAATATAGACTTACATAACAAATTAGAAATAAAAGAAATTTATCATTCTATAAAAGAACAAACTGAATTATTTTATAACGAACGATTAAATCATCTCACTGTTTTCAAACAATTAATATATGACGACGTTGAAAAAGTACCATTTAAAATTAAACATAAGCTTCCGAACAGCATATTACTTGATAACTTAGCTTAAGCTAAAAAGATCTGTACATATTGTGATTATTGTATTTATTTATTTAGTATGTAAGTTAGTTTTTAAGAACAAAAAGTGTCAAGTGGGTTTTTTCAAATTTTACCACAAAATATATATCAAATCAATACAAAATGTTAGTATGAGAACAAAAAACTTATAAACAATATGTTATAGCTCTATTAGAGTAAGGAACTATTTATAATAACAAATAATAAATGTACAAACCATGTATACAAAACAAAATCATAAATAAAGAGAAATTTTACTACTACTACTACCGGAATCATGCTTGGTTCAGGAGGTCCATATACCTTCATCAAGTGTATGTGTACCACAGCAAAAATTATCGGGTGATCGCGGTCCCGGGTGTACCCCAGGAAATACCAGGTAAACACCGGGTGGATAAAATGTACCGGGTGCACACTAAATACCGGGAATCCGATAAGAAAGGATTTGAAATTCTTCCCCTAAGGGTAGAATTGCATCCGCGTGTAAACGATGTAATATCATTTATTAAAATGTGAAAAATAACACAGCAACGCGTAAACCGGGTGGGTATGCTTCAAAATATAAATTAATATCATAATTTATTCTGATATGCCGCAGCTTCATTATTTAGTTAGTTATAGACAGTTGAGAATATGTTATTATATTTAGGAGATATTGATGTTGATTAGAAATAATTTATATAAATAACAAAACAATGTTTACCCGGGCCAGCTTTTCAAAATAGAATTTATTTATCTCTTCTTTTCTATATTAGTGGTTCTGGACTTCCTTTTACTATTTTTCATCAAGTATATGAGAACCACGGCACAATATACACGTATTGTAGCTGCTCGAGGTACCGGGTGCTCACATCAAATACGAGTGTATATATAAATATTTCGTGTCACGGGTATCCCACACCAAATAGTGTGCTACAGATCAAATACCGGGCATCCCATATAAAAAGGTTTTCTGAAATTCTACCCCTAATGGGATGAAAAGCAGAGGCAAAGTTTGTATGGGACAACGGAATTCCTTCGTCCAATCTGCTTAAAATTTTGCATGCAATCGATGTAATATCAATGGTCACCGTGTCCGGGTATGCTTTAAAATATATATTAATATCATTATTTATTCTAATTTGCCTTAGCTTTCAGTATTAAGAAAAAGAGGAAAGTTGTTAAGAATATGTTATTATACTTATAAATGTTGAAGTTAATTAGAAATATGTGGCAAAAAGAAGTTTTGCCGGGGCAGCTAGTAATATTAATAATAATAATAACAATATTTTATTAAGAATAATATTAAAAAAAGAATAAAATAAATAAAAACTGCAATTTTATCAATCAATCTCATACTAATAAATGTTATCTACTTTGCTTATTGATAAAAGCCAAATAAATAAAATAATAATAAAAAAAAAAAAAAAAAAAAAAAAATTTTATATTCTAGACAACAACACATTGTTTTCCTATCTAGTCTCCCATGATAGTACTCATAATGCCTAATATTTCTTAACTTCAGTGATCGGACGAGAACTGGTGTTTTTAATATAGTATGGTTGTTGTCGATAATATATTAGAACAAATTCATATTTAATTGATAATAAAAATTTTTATAACAATATTATTTATAAAAGTTGATATTTTAATATATATGCAACTTGTATGACATATATGTAGAAAATATTGTTATGAAAAATGGTATAATAATAAATAATAATAATAATAAAATAAAGCAAGTATTGAAAATATAAAAAAGTTAATGAATAATTTTGAGTTTAAAACAATGGAAATTTATTTTTTCGGTATATATATATATATGAGGAAGGAGTTAAATTTATTCATTTGTATTTTGAGTTTGAAACAAAGGAAATTTATTTTTTCGGTATATATATATATGAGGAAGGAGTTAAATTTATTCTTTTGCATTTTGAGTTTAAAACAAAGGAAATTTATTTTTTCGGTATATATATATATGAGGAAGGAGTTAATTTTATTCATTTGCATTTTGAGTTTAAAACAAAGGAAATTTATTTTTTCGGTATATATATATATATGAGGAAGGAGTTAAATTTATTCATTTGTATTTTGAGTTTGAAACAAAGGAAATTTATTTTTTCGTTATATATATATATGAGGAAGGGGTTAAATTTATTCTTTTGCATTTTGAGTTTAAAACAAAGGAAATTTATTTTTTCGGTATATATATATATATGAGGAAGGAGTTAAATTTATTCATTTGTATTTTGAGTTTGAAACAAAGGAAATTTATTTTTTCGGTATATATATATATGAGGAAGGAGTTAAATTTATTCTTTTGCATTTTGAGTTTGAAACAAAGGAAATTTATTTTTTCGTTATATATATATTAGGGGAAGGAGTTAATTTTATTCATTTGCATTTTGAGTTTGAAACAAAGGAAATTGGTTTTTTAAGTATTTAGGGAAGTGCTATTAATATTAATATATTAATAATAAATACATTTGCGTATACATAAAATGATGATGATAATAGTTGATATTTATTAAATATTGTTATCATTAATAAAAATGTATTATTATTAATTATTATATGATAAATATTGCATCTACAAATTGTAATAAAAATAATATCAATTTAAAAATAATAATATCAATACAGTATGTATTATCAATAGTTATTATGTGAGACATATTACAACTACTTTGTGTGGCAATACTAAACATACATATATATACAGAGAGAATGTGTATAAATATAATAATTTGAATTTTGAGTTTAAAACAAAGGAAATTGGTTTTTGAATTATTTATGGGGCTGACAATATAAATGTTTATAAGCACATGCATTATCATTAGTTATTATGTGATAGAAGTTGCAAGTATTTTGTGGCTATAGCAAACATACATATATATATATATATATATATATATATATATATATATATATATATATATATATATATATATATATATATATATATATATATATATATATATATAGAAAGAGTGTATAAAAATAATTATATCTATTTTCAGTAGTTATTATGTGATGGATGCATAAAGCAAGTACATTTTGTCTATAGCAAACATACATATATATATAGAGAAATCCATCTAAAGTTGAAAAGAACTTTGAAGAGAGAGTTAAAGAGTACATAAAACCGTTCAGGGGTAAACCTGAGAAACTCGAAAGGTCGAAAGATGAGATTCATTTACTTTTTATCGTTAATCAACCAATTTGTACTATCATGTGACAAAAATTTTTATTAAAAATGTATTTTTAGTAAAAATATATGCACTGCTGAATATTGTTAATTGTATGATAACGAGGTATGCATTTCTCATCTTGTAGGACGTTGCGACCCATTAAATATTAATCTATAGGCATTTCTGCGTTGATTAATGTAAAATATTATTTTTTGATAATATTTTGAGTATGTTAAACGCCTATGTTCTTGATTAATTGTTTGATGGTATTAATTATAAATTGATATTGAGCCGCGTTATTAACGCGTTCAGTTTCACCACGAGTGTAAATAGGTTTTAATTTTTAAATAAAAAATATTTTATATACGGATTTTATGCCGTTATATGATTCTATTTAACTGTCAGTAGGTGTGTGATAATGAACTGGCTCTATTTTTTTTATTAAAAATTTATCTGTCAGTGACGATATAGCTTTGGGTACTTTCAGGACCCGTCTTGAAACACGGACCAAGGAGTCTAGCATGTGCGCAAGTCATTGGGAATAAAATATTTTTTCATTGAAATATTTAAAAATTTTATGAAACCCAAAGGCATAATGAAAGTAAATATTATTTATATTTTTTTATAAATTATAAAAGGAGGATATATTTATATTATGTATTAAATATCGCACTCCTAGGGCGTCTTATATTATTATAATTTAGTTTTCGGATTATATTATAATAGAGGCGCACCTAGAGCGTACACGCTGGGAACCGAAAGATGGTGAACTATGCCTGGTCAGGATGAAGTCAGGGGAAACCCTGATGGAGGTCCGTAGCGATTCTGACGTGCAAATCGATCGTCGGAACTGAGTATAGGGGCGAAAGACTAATCGAACCATCTAGTAGCTGGTTCCCTCCGAAGTTTCCCTCAGGATAGCTGGCGTTCATTATATAAGAGTCTCATCCGGTAAAGCGAATGATTAGAGGCCTTGGGGCCGAAACGACCTCAACCTATTCTCAAACTTTAAATGGGTGAGATCTCTAGCTTGCTTAAAAACATTATTTATAATGTGAAGCTATGAGAATATATTTTTTTATATATGGATCAGAGTGCCAAGTGGGCCACTTTTGGTAAGCAGAACTGGCGCTGTGGGATGAACCAAACGTAGAGTTAAAGCGCCAAAATTGACGCTTATGGGATACCATGAAAGGCGTTGGTTGCTTAAGACAGAAGGACGGTGGCCATGGAAGTCGGAATCTGCTAAGGAGTGTGTAACAACTCATCTGCCGAAGCAACTAGCCCTGAAAATGGATGTTGCTGAAGCGTCATGCTTCTACTCTACCGTTAGTTGGTATTTTCGATAAAAGATTTATCTTTTATCATGAAACCCTAACGAGTAGGTGTGCGTGGAAGGATTGGCCGTGAGGCCATCTGGAGCCGCCATCGGTGCAGATCTTGGTGGTAGTAGCAAATACTCTAGTGAAAGCCTAGTGGACTGAAGTGGAGAAAGGTTTCATGTCAACAGCATTTGTACATGAGGCAGTCGATCCTAAGCCTTAAGCGAAAGCTTACATAACTGTTGTGTGATTTGTCATAAAAATAAATAAAAACAAAATCATATAATCAAATAACAAATAATCAATAAAAATAAAATTATTTTGTGACCAGTTACAAAAACAAAATCTCTTATAAATGCACAGGTATAAAAAAAAAATGTTATCGCTGAGCAGGTATCGACTAGCAGTGTTGCCGGTAGTAACACTTAACATCGAATTGAAGTGTGTGATTCAAATTTTCAAATTAATAATTCTTTATTTTTATCAAAAAAATATATATAACATACAAATCGGCTTATAACTATACCACCTAGCCTAAGCTTTATCTATAATACATCATCTTATATACTAGTTACATCGAGATTACAATTTTTCATTACATTGTTTTAGTAAAATGGAAAAAAAACCATTTGAAAATACTTAACCTATGTGGATGGATAGGCCATCCCTAAAACTAGCTTAACCTGTAAATTAAAGAAAAGAAAAAAGATACTATATACAATTAAGATTACACCGGAACTAGGTTCAATTGATATCGTGTGGCATGGGAAATCTTTTCCTAAAATGCAGCATCCTGGGGTCAAATTGACCCAGTTTGCTGATTTCTGGGAAGGGATTGTTGAGGGAAGATTGGAAAAAGGATTTTGAGGTGGAAAGAATAAAGTTTGAAATAGTTGGGTGTCCAGTTTCGCGGTGGAGAGCTTCGGACGGAAATCTTAGGGTTTTTTTCGAAATGATTAGAAGGCAACGATTTTGGAATTGTGTGAATCGATTTTGGAATCTTTGTGAAGTGTGTGAATTCAAATTAATAATTCTTTATTTTCATCAAAAATATATACAAAATACAAATCGGCTTATAACTATAGCACCTAGCCTAAGCTTTATCTATAATACATCATCTTATATACTAGTTACATCGAGATTACAATTTTTCATTACATCGTTTTAATAAAATGGAAAATTAAAAAAAAAAAAACCATTTGAAAATACTTAACCTATGTGGATGGATAGGCCATCCCTAAAACTAGCTTAACCTGTAAATTAAAGAAAAGAAAAAAGATACTATATACAATTAAGATTACACCGGAACTAGGTTCAATTGATATCGTGTGGCATGGGAAATCTTTTCCTAAAATGCAGCATCCTGGGGTCAAATTGACCCAGTTTGCTGATTTCTGGGAAGGGATTGTTGAGGGAAGATTGGAAAAAGGATTTTGAGGTGGAAAGAATAAAGTTTGAAATAGTTGGGTGTCCAGTTTCGCGGTGGAGAGCTTCGGACGGAAATCTTAGGGTTTTTTTCGAAATGATTAGAAGGCAACGATTTTGGAATTGTGTGAATCGATTTTGGAATCTTTGTGAAGTGTGTGAATTCAAATTAATAATTCTTTATTTTCATCAAAAATATATACAAAATACAAATCGGCTTATAACTATAGCACCTAGCCTAAGCTTTATCTATAATACATCATCTTATATACTAGTTACATCGAGATTAAAATTTTTCATTACATCGTTTTAATAAAATGGAAAATTTAAAAAAAAAAACCATTTGAAAATACTTAACCTATGTGGATGGATAGGCCACCCCTAAAACTAGCTTAACCTGTAAATTAAAGAAAAGAAAAAGAAAAGATACTATATACAATTAAGATTACAACGGAACTAGGTGCAATCGACATCGTGTGGCATGGGAAATCTTTTCCCAAAAAGCAGAATCCTTGGGTCAAATTGACCCAGTTTGCTGATTTCTGGGAAGGGATTGTTGCGTGAAGATTGGAAAAAGGATTTTGAGGTGGTAAGGATAAAGTTTGGAATAGTTGGGTGTCCAGTTTCGCGGTGGAGAGCTTCGGACGGAAATCTTAGGGGTTTTTTCGAGATGACTCGAAGGCAACGATTTTGGAATTGCTGCATCTTCGTGATGAGCGAATATGCAACGTTAGTCCAAATAGGGGCTGCGTACGTGAGTACTGGGCGTATACATGACTTGTAGAGTCGATGCTTTAAACGTTCGTCCAGTTTACTCCTGGGGCTGAGTAGTGGGTACAATCCTGCAAAGGATGCGTTTCCCAGGGCCAGGAGGCGTTTTGGCGTTCTGTGTCCAGTTCAACTGCCTTTGGAGGATTACACCCAGATAGACAACACTATGAGTTTTGTGTGTGCATCCGGCAAGTTCCATGGATTGTTCAGTTAGGAAGACTTACGTGGCAGCAACAGCATCCCGAGCAGCAGGAGCGAGGCGCCAGGCCGCTCAGGGCGAGGCGCAAGGCCGCCCATCATCATTCAAGGCCAGGGATTTCCCGGCCCTTCCTCGTCCAAAAGAGGTCAACGCCCCAAACAGAGGTACCAGTCACCAAGGTAGCAGTCAATCAGCCATCAGGAGACCAGCGACACAAAATTTCAAACCAGCGCCATTGCCCACTTCAAACCCGTGGACAATTAAGAAGACACCGGAGAAAGAGGTAACCGATATCGTGTGTCCCCCCATTTCCCCACTCAACCCATTCTTCGAGGATATAGAATCTTCACCAGTTCCACCTCCATTGGAAACTGGTGGTTCTAAACCCCTTGATTTCATGGACCTCCTGAAACTCAGGATTAAAGTAGAGGCCGCGTGGAAACTATGTAATTCAAACCAAGAAAAACTTTTCAAGTTTTTCGAGATGACGGATCATTTATTCGATAATGATATCTCATCCCTCTTCAACTAGATCCCAGATTCGCTTTTTGCAATGGAACTCTCAAAGTCTCCAACGCAAATTACCCGAGCTTCACTCATTCCTAGAGCAGCATCGGATCCATGTTGCAGCCATCAGCGAAACATGGTTAAAGCCGGATAAGAAAATAAGTATCCCTGGATACTTTACCTATCGCCGTGACCGCGCCGCCAGGAATGGTGGCGGGGTTGCCTTATTTGTTAGACACGATGTCAAACATTGTATCTTGCCTCCCGAAGACGGCAGTCTCGAAGCCGTCTCCGTTCTTATCTCGGCTAATTGTGGTAATTATAAAGTCACATCTTTATACAACCCCCCAGATAGACTACTACAAGGAAGGGATATTGATCGTATTGTGAGAACCCATGATCGCGCTGTGATCATGGAAGTTTACAATGCGCGTCACATTTCTTGGAATTGTACATCCAATAATGCAAACGGCAACGCGCTTTTTGCGCAGTCTCTGAAACGTAACTTCATTGTTGCGTACCCAGACGAGCCCTCCTACTACCCCGATGCTGCTTCCCGCCCACCTCAAACCATCGACTTAACGATACTCAAAAACTGTGACCTTCTGTCAGACTTAGATGTTCATTTGGATTTGCATAGTGACCATCGCCCGATCACTTTCACCCTAGGTGAAATGAAGGGTGCTACAACTGTGCAAACCCGGCTGGATTTCGAGAAAGCAGACTGGAAACTGTTTAAAGAGTATCTGAACGTCGAAACCCTGATCACGCCCCAGATCAATTACACCGACCAAATAGACTTGGAGGTCAGTAAGCTCACGAAAAGTATCGTAGTTGCTACCGAAAAGTTTATTCCTAGGATAACTCGGAACCTCGGATATCAATTAAAATTAGATGCTGACACACTTAAACTCATACAGACTCGGAACAAACTACGCAAATTTTGGCAACGTGTTAGGCTGCCTGAGCTTCATGATGCCATGAGGCGAATGTCAGCCGATATTCGATATAAAGTCACGCGCACCAGAGATGACATGTGGAACGAGAGGATTTCGGCTCTGACCACTCGTGATAACAATGTATGGAAAATTGCTAAAAATTTGCGTAATCGTTCGAAAAGACTACCTCCCCTCTTGTCGGAAAATGGGTACCTTTACTCGGATTCCGACAAAGCCCAACTTCTAGCTGACACCTTCTCTAAGGCGCACAGCTTAACAGATGGCGACGAATATCACGAAGAAGAAACGGCCCACTTGGTGTCCGAATCCTTGGAAAATATTCGCTCTTCCACCATAAATCCCATCGATGTTGACAGCGTATCACCTCAAGAGGTATCCAGCATTTTAAGGAAACTTAAATGCAGGAAAGCTCCGGGTGATGATGGAATAACTAACGTTGTGCTCCGCTATCTTCCTCGGAAGACGGTTGTTCAGCTCAGTTATATCTATACTGCATGCTTGAGGCTTGGTTATTTTCCCGACCTTTGGAAAACCGCTAAGGTTTTAGCGCTTCCGAAGCCGGGAAAGCTACCTAAGTCGCCTTCGAGCTACCGACCCATTAGCTTGCGGCCATCTCTCAGCAAGGTCATGGAGAAAGTAGTATTGAATCGGCTGCAGTCGCATGAAAATATCCATAGACAGCTTATCCCCCAACAGTTCGGTTTCAGATCGAACCATTCCACAGTAAGCCAGCTTCACCGACTTACTGAACATATTGCTACCGGATTTAATTGGAACAAATCCACAGGCATGGTCCTTTTGGACATCGAAAAAGCTTTCGACACTGTTTGGCACGATGGACTAATCCACAAACTCTCCAAATTTAACATTCCAATATACATCCTAAAATTCCTAATTTCCTATTAGTCCAACCGGAAATCTCAAATCCACATCCAACAAAGTACATCGAACCAATACAGTGTGAAAGCTGGTGTACCTCAAGGCTCCTTGCTTGGACCCCGCCTATTTTTATACTACATTAACGATATCCCGAGGGATCGAGCTACCGAAACAGCTCTCTTCGCCGACGACACGACCATCTATTGTTCCTCATGGCAACCGAAACAAGTTTCGAGTTGCCTTCAATCCCGATTGACCATCCTTGAAAACTATTTCAAGTCATGGAAAATCAAAATTAACCCCACAAAGACCCAATCTATTCTCTTCACTCGAAAGAATAAATTTTCAACATACGCGCTTGGATTGAAGATGTTTGACACGCAAATCCAGCAAACTCATAGTGTTGTCTATCTGGGTGTAATCCTCCAAAGGCAGTTGAACTGGACACAGAACGCCAAAAGGCGCCTGGCCCTGGGAAACGCATCCTTTGCAGGATTGTACCCACTACTCAGCCCCAGGAGTAAACTGGACGAACGTTTAAAGCATCGACTCTACAAGTCATGTATCCGCCCAGTACTCACGTACGCAGCCCCTATTTGGACTAACGTTGCATATTCGCTCATCACGAAGATGCAGCAATTCCAAAATCGTTGCCTTCGAGTCATCTCGAAAAAACCCCCAAGATTTCCGTCCGAAGCTCTCCACCGCGAAACTGGACACCCAACTATTCCAAACTTTATCCTTACCACCTCAAAATCCTTTTTCCAATCTTCACGCAACAATCCCTTCCCGGAAATCAGCAAACTGGGTCAATTTGACCCAAGGATGCTGCTTTTTGGGAAAAGATTTCCCATGCCACACGATGTCGGTTGCACCTAGTTCCGGTGTAATCTTAATTGTATATAGTTTCTTTTTCTTTTCTTTTCTTAATTTACAGGTTAAGCTAGTTTTAGGGGTGGCCTATCCATCCACATAGGTTAAGTATTTTCAAATGGTTTTTTTTATTTTAAATTTTCCATTTTATTAAAACGATGTAATGAAAAATTGTAATCTCGATGTAACTAGTATATAAGATGATGTATTATAGATAAAGCTTAGGCTAGGTGCTATAGTTATAAGCCGATTTGTATTTTGTATATATTTTTGATGAAATAAAGAATTATTAATTTGAAAAAAATTTGAAATTCGTGGCATACATTACTATTCTATTCAGTGGATAACATCTACCTTCCTGTTGGTTTAATTATTGTAAATAAAAATTTATTAATATGACTGGTAGAGGCAAAGGTGGTAAAGGACTTGGAAAAGGGGGTGCAAAACGTCATAGAAAAGTTTTGCGTGATAATATCCAAGGTATTACAAAACCAGCAATTTGTCGTTTAGCACGAAGAGGTGGAGTAAAACGTATATCTGGTTTAATTTATGAAGAAACTCGTGGTGTACTGAAAGTATTCCTTGAAAATGTAATTCGTGATGCTGTTACATATACTGAACACGCAAAACGTAAAACAGTTACAGCTATGGATGTTGTATATGCTTTGAAACGACAAGGTCGTACACTGTACGGTTTTGGAGGTTAAGAAAATATAATGATTTACTTAAGATATTAAGTAAATTTATTAAATAATATTTAATACATCCAATAAATTTCCAAAGGCTTCCCTGTATGGGAAGCCACTAATTATAATCATATAAGAGTTAAAATATTTTGTTAATAAATATCATCATATTATTATAATGAATATCTATGTTAATTTAATATTATATATATTAAACTACCTATATATTACTAGATATTGTATTGTTACTATATTATATAATATATAAATTATAATTAACAATTCCTACAAATGTAAGTTTAAATTTTTTTTTATAATTTGATGTAAATAACTAGTAATAATGCGTTGCACGAAATTATTTTTAATATTATCAAATTAAATATCATATTTAAGGACATACTACAGTTTATGATAACCGTTAAAAAAATTCAATATAAGAGTATATGGATGGATGTACTTTATTATGTAACGAATGAATTTATAAAATACTAGATCGATTTGAATGTCTTTCAACGTTAGGAAGCTATACCATCTACAGGTGATATAGAATTATTTTTCTCCTTACCTTAATGTGATATAAATAACTAGTAATAATGCGTTGCACGAAATTATTTTTGAAGTGAAACTTCTTTAGGCGCGACTAGGGAGTAACTCAGATTTTTTTTTCTGTCGGAAGTAACGTTTCCGCCATTTAAAAATAATAATAATTCTGATTGGTTGTAAGTATGTTTCCGCCATTTAAAAATAAAAAAAAGTGTGCGTGTAACCTTTACGCGCGATTGAAGTGAAACTTCTTTGGCGTTGACGACATATATCACTGAAATGATTAAATATTAACTTAAATAAATAAATATTATATTATAATTTAATTATATTTATTATTCATGTGCTTTACAAAGATTATTTAAATGTTATATTAATATTATTCATTCGAAACAGGTAATTGAATGTCATCATAATTTCTTAAAATAATTGAGAGTAGCAAATTGAAGGCTAGATCAGCACATGTCAATATAACCTTGTTATTAAATATTATAAAATGTCGCAATTGTCAGAAAATTTATTTTTAATTTACTTATTTTAAAAGTAATAAATAAACAAGTATATTTACAGATTTTCAAAAAATTTAATTAAGTCAAGAAGCGTGTAGTATATGACATATACTTACAACCAATCAGAATTATTATTTTTAAATGGCGGAAACATACTTACAACCAATCAGAATTATTATTATTTTTAAATGGCGGAAACGTTACTTCCGTCAGAAAAAAAAATCTGAGTTACTCCCTAGTCGCGCCTAAAGAAGTATCACTTCAATAATTCTGATTGGTTGTAAGTATATGTCATAAACTACACGCTTCTTGACTTAATTAAATTTTTTTTAAATCTCTAAATATACTTGTTTATTTATTACTTTTAAAATAAGTAAATTAATAATAAATTTTCTGACAATTGCGACATTTTATAATATTTAATAACAAGGTTATATTGACATGTGCTGATCTAACCTTCAATTTGCTACTCTCAATTATTTTAAGAAATTATGATGACATTCAATTACCTGTTTCGAATGAATAATATTAATATAACATTTAAATAATCTTTGTAAAGCAGATGAATAATAAATATAATTAAATTATAATATAATATTTATTTATTTAAGTTAATATTTAATCATTTCAGTGATATATGTCGTCAACGCCAAAGAAGTTTCACTTCAATCGCGCGTAAAGGTTACACGCACACTTTTTTTTTTTAATATTATCAAATTAAATATCATATTTAAGGACATACTTCAGTTTATGATAACCGTTAAAAAAATGCAATATAAGAGTATATGGATGGATGTACTTAATTATGTAACGAATAAATTTATAAAATTGTTTATTGTTTATGATAACAAATGTTAAAAAAATTTAATATAAGAGTATATGGATGGATGTACTTTATTATGTAACGAATAAATTTCAAAAATACTGGATCGATTAGAATGAATGTCTTTCAACGTTAGGAAGCTACACCATCTACAAGTGATATAGACTTATTTTTCTCCTTACCTTAATAGCCACGGGAATGAGAACCAAGCACGTGAAATATTTTTTCTCCATTTATAAAAAATATTTACTCTTATTTAATATATTTGATGGCTCTCTTAAAAAGAGAGCCGATTTCATAGATGATGTAAGTTGCAATAAAATTTAAATTAAAATTTATTTTGAACTTGTGTATTTAGTAACAGCTTTAGTACCTTCACTAACAGCGTGTTTTGCTAATTCACCAGGTAATAATAATCGAACTGCAGTTTGAATTTCCCGACTTGTGATTGTTGAACGTTTATTATAATGAGCTAAACGTGATGCTTCAGCAGCAATTCTTTCAAAAATATCATTAACAAAACTATTCATAATACTCATGGCTTTACTTGATATACCAGTGTCAGGATGCACTTGTTTCAATACTTTGTAAATGTAAATTGCGTATGACTCTTTACGCTTACGTTTCTTTTTTTTATCACTTTTTGAAATATTTTTTTGAGCCTTACCAGCTTTTTTAGCTGCTTTTCCACTTGTTTTTGGTGGCATTGTTATTAACAATAAATATTAACAGATAGTTACAGAACACCAGTCAATACGTGTATGTGTATAATTATCGTTCAACTAGTTTATTATATACTAAACGGTAGATGCTTGTGCTACCAATAATTCTATTCTCTGATTGGATGAGACAAATAGTTATATATCATTGGTTGATGTATAACGTTTCAGTATCTACAAATATAGTAAATCAGTTAAATGATGTATACATTCTAACGTTAGGTGTTGTAACGTGTACATCAGTGTGATTTTATATTGTTAAATTTTAATTATTAAATTTATTAAAAATGTCTGGACGAGGTAAAGGAGGTAAAGTTAAAGGAAAGGCAAAGTCTAGATCTAGCCGAGCTGGATTACAATTTCCAGTTGGAAGAATTCATAGATTATTACGTAAAGGAAACTATGCTGAACGTGTAGGTGCTGGTGCTCCAGTATATTTGGCTGCAGTTATGGAATATTTAGCTGCTGAAGTTCTTGAATTGGCAGGAAATGCTGCCCGTGATAATAAAAAAACTCGTATTATTCCACGTCATTTACAATTGGCTATTCGTAATGATGAAGAATTAAATAAATTATTATCTGGTGTTACAATTGCACAAGGTGGTGTTTTACCAAACATTCAAGCTGTGCTATTACCAAAGAAAACTGAAAAGAAAGCATAAATTATACAAACTGACTTATTGCTTAAAGATTCATCAATCACAGGCCTTTTTTTATAAAGGCCACAAATTTATATTAAATAAGAGTATTATTTATGTATCATATTATATAATAATATAATTATATATTTCTATCTTGCACCATTATTTACATTGATATTAAGAAAAATAATAAGTTCACTCTAATTGATATAATATTTTATTTTAAATATAATTTTTAAGCATTGTTTATGAGATTTTTAAACATGAGGATTAACAAAATACTTTAAATATCTAATATAAAAAGCTATAAATAAATAATATGTATATTGCATTTATATATATATATTAATTTTTTTTTTTTTTTTCTTATCTAAAACCTGACGGAAAATTGAAAGAAATAAAAATATATTTTTTCATTTAAATAACCATAAAATCAGTTTTAATCGTTGTTATATATGGAAATTTTTACCACTTTTTATTTTGCCTTTTTTCTCTCTTATATTTTTACAGCTTCTTTGTTTTTGGTTCTTTTTAGAAAACATACATCTTAGGTATTTAGGTTTATTTGTGTCATATATTGTTTAAAATTTCAGTTATTGATATTTTCTATTTTTGACAACACGAGATGATTAAGTTTAAAAATAATTAATTGCATTTAGTCAATTGAGAGGTTTAGTTCAACAGAAATATGTTTGTTATGGAGAAAAATCATTTTTTTTTTTTTTTTTTACACTTTAAATACATAGTCTAATCATTTAAATAATATTTTCACATAGATACATTGTTTACAATAGGAAATAAAGAAGTATAAATTATTGAAGTAAAATACTTAATTAATTAAAATAACTAAACAATTTCATTTCGTACCAATACAAAAATTATTTTTATTCATTGTTTAATAATACGTTATAATTTTCAGTTCATCAATAGATTCAATAAAAAAGTAAATACATATAATTTTATTGAAGTGAAACTTCTAATGCGACTTCTAACAAGGTTTCGATAAAAGTTTAACGTTTACATGGATGGGGTATGAAAGCAATGTTTCGTTAAACTTTCCAAGTTCCTGAGTAAAGGGAATAGAAAGTTAGTACGAGTGCCATCTTTGAAAATATAAATGGTAGAAATGATCCAACAATCAAAGGGGAAACTACCATTGATGCAGTTTTTGCAAGAATTATTGAAAAAATAGAATTTCGAAAATTAAAATGGAAATTGAAAGATGCGATCAATTGTGAATTGTAAGCAATGTTTATAAAGTTTGTCTTCAAGAAACAATATGACTTCACTAAAAATCAATTTCTATCCCTCTTCCTATTTTCATTTCCATATTACAAAGTTTCACTTCTTCTGTGGAAAGGGACTGCACGCCCTATTATATATTGTTTTTCAAATAATTTAATTATCACACACACACATTCGATGTTAAGTGTTGATACTAACAACACTGCTAGTCGATACCTGCTCAGCGATAAAATTTTATTTTATACCTGTGCTTTATAAGAGTTTTTATTTTTATTTTGTTAACTGATCACAAAATAATTTTATTTTTATTGATTTCTTATTTTTACCTGCTTCAGGCAAGTTCCAAATAACAAATTTATTTGTTGTTTGAATTTGTTTGTACCAGTACAAAAATTAAAAATAATTTACAATATACTTTTTGAATTGTGGTATTTACATTTTGTATAGTTTACAATCATTAAGTATTTTTTAAATTATCTAGGCATTTTGTTTAAATTTTATTTAAATTTAATGTGTTATTTTTCTAATTTTTAGATTGGAATCCCCACCGAAAATGGCGCCCACCGCCGGGAAGGCGGTGGTATCAAAACCAAAAAATATGGCAAAGCCATCAATGATATCAGCATCAACACCAACAGCATCATCATCATCAGGATCAAAACCAACAGCATCATCAGGATCAACACCAACAGCATCATCAGGATCAACACCAACAGCATCACCATCATCATCACCAACAGCAACATCAGCAGTATCACCAACACCAATGGACGAAGAATTCCAGCCGGTCAAACCCAGGAAAAGAGGCAGGAAAACAAACAATAACGACGCACCGTCCACCAAGAAATTGGCAACAGAGGTCCACAACAAATATGGACCACTCATTGATATCGCCGAGAGCAAAAGTATTCCAACAAGGAACAAGAAGCCGAGCCCAATTGTCGTGCACATGGCCCTCACCAATTTTCAAAAGGTGGAAGAAGCAATTAAAGCGGCAGCTACTGGTACCGTAAGGTTCACTTTCGGTACCACGACTATAAGTGTACATTGCGACTCAGATCGCGATTACACTAAATGTAAGGAACGGCTTGAAGAAATTCAAATGCCGTTCCATTTTTACGGAACGAAAGAGGACGTTGAACCGAAATACGTCCTTCATGGAAAAATGCGCCACCATTCAGACGACATGGTGGCCGAAGATTTAAAAAAGCATGGTCTTTATCCACAAAAGGTCATGGTACTTTCAAAAGTAGAAGGCGAGAGCTTACGGGTGTCTCGCCTTGTACAATTTGCAAAGGGGACGCAAGCCCAAGGCGTCCTTAACATCCGATGGATATGCGGCGTTCCATGTCGTGTCAACAAATACGTAAACAAACGGGGTGCTGTACAGTGCTACCGTTGTCAACTTTACGGACATGGTTCACGGAATTGTCGTGGATCCGTACGTTGCGTGAAGTGTGGCAAAAACCACGCTTCAAGCAAATGCGAGATCCCTCGGTCGGAGCCTGCAAAGTGCTGCAACTGCGGCGCGGCGCATCCGGCATGTTCCATGGATTGTTCAGTTAGGAAGACTTACGTGGCAGCAACAGCATCCCGAGCAGTAGGAGCGAGGCGCAAGGCCGCTCAGGGCGAGGCGCAAGGCCGCCCATCATCATTCAAGGTCAGGGATTTCCCGGCCCTTCCTCGTCCAAAAGAGGTCAACGCCCCAAACAGAGGTACCAGTCACCAAGGTAGCAGTCAATCAGCCATCAGGAGACCAGCGAAACAAAATTTCAAACCAGCGCCATTGCCCACTTCAAACCCGTGGACAATTAAGAAGACACCGGAGAAAGAGGTAACCGATATCGTGTGTCCCCCCATTTCCCCACTCAACCCATTCTTCGAGGATATAGAATCTTCACCAGTTCCACCTCCATTGGAAACTGGTGGTTCTAAACCCCTTGATTTTATGGACCTCCTGAAACTCAGGTTTAAAGTAGAGGCCGCGTGGAAACTATGTAATTCAAACCAAGAAAAACTTTTCAAATTTTTCGAGATGACGGATCATTTATTCGATAATGATATCTCATCCCTCTTCAACTAGATCCCAGATTCGCTTTTTGCAATGGAACTCTCAAAGTCTCCAACGCAAATTACCCGAGCTTCACTCATTCCTAGAGCAGCATCGGATCCATGTTGCAGCCATCAGCGAAACATGGTTAAAGCCGGATAAGAAAATAAGTATCCCTGGATACTTTACCTATCGCCGTGACCGCACCGCCAGGAATGGTGGCGGGGTTGCCTTATTTGTTAGACACGATGTCAAACATTGTATCTTGCCTCCCGAAGACGGCAGTCTCGAAGCCGTCTCCGTTCTTATCTCGGCTAATTGTGGTAATTATAAACTCACATCTTTATACAACCCCCCAGATAGACTACTACAAGGAAGGGATATTGATCGTATTGTGAGAACCCATGATCGCGCTGTGATCATGGGAGATTACAATGCGCGTCACATTTCTTGGAATTGTACATCCAATAATGCAAACGGCAATGCGCTATTTGCGCAGTCTCTGAAACGTAACTTCATTGTTGCGTACCCAGACGAGCCCTCCTACTACCCCGATGCTGCTTCCCGCCCACCTCAAACCATCGACTTAACGATACTCAAAAACTGTGACCTTCTGTCAGACTTAGATGTTCATTTGGATTTGCATAGTGACCATCGCCCGATCACTTTCACCCTAGGTGAAATGAAGGGTGCTACAACTGTGCAAACCCGGCTGGATTTCGAGAAAGCAGACTGGAAACTGTTTAAAGAGTATCTGAACGTCGAAACCCTGATCACGCCCCAGATCAATTCCACCGACCAAATAGACTTGGAGGTCAGTAAGCTCACGAAAAGTATCGTAGTTGCTACCGAAAAGTTTATTCCTAGGATAACTCGGAACCTCGGATATCAATTAAAATTAGATGCTGACACACTTAAACTCATACAGACTCGGAACAAACTACGCAAATTTTGGCAACGGGTTAGGCTGCCTGAGCTTCATGATGCCATGAGGCGAATGTCAGCCGATATTCGAGATAAAGTCACGCGCACCAGAGATGACATGTGGAACGAGAGGATTTCGGCTCTGACCACTCGTGATAACAATGTATGGAAAATTGCTAAAAATTTGCGTAATCGTTCGAAAAGACTACCTCCCCTCTTGTCGGAAAATGGGTACCTTTACTCGGATTCCGACAAAGCCCAACTTCTAGCTGACACCTTCTCTAAGGCGCACAGCTTAACAGATGGCGACGAATATCACGAAGAAGAAACGGCCCACTTGGTGTCCGAATCCTTGGAAAATATTCGCTCTTCCACCATAAATCCCATCGATGTTGACAGCGTATCACCTCAAGAGGTATCCAGCATTTTAAGGAAACTTAAATGCAGGAAAGCTCCGGGTGATGATGGAATAACTAACGTTGTGCTCCGCTATCTTCCTCGGAAGACGGTTGTTCAGCTCAGTTATATCTATACTGCATGCTTGAGGCTTGGTTATTTTCCCGACCTTTGGAAAACCGCTAAGGTTTTAGCGCTTCCGAAGCCGGGAAAGCTACCTAAGTCGCCTTTGAGCTACCGACCCATTAGCTTGCTGCCATCTCTCAGCAAGGTCATGGAGAAAGTAGTATTGAATCGGCTGCAGTCGCATGAAAATATCCATAGACAGCTTATCCCCCAACAGTTCGGTTTCAGATCGAACCATTCTACAGTAAGCCAGCTTCACCGACTTACTGAACATATTGCTACCGGATTTAATTGGAACAAATCCACAGGCATGGTCCTTTTGGACATCGAAAAAGCTTTCGACACAGTTTGGCACGATGGACTAATCCACAAACTCTCCAAATTTAACATTCCAATATACATCCTAAAATTCCTAATTTCCTATTTGTCCAACCGGAAATCCCAAATCCACATCCAACAAAGTACATCGAACCAATACAGTGTGAAAGCTGGTGTACCTCAAGGCTCCTTGCTTGGACTCCGCCTATTTTTATACTACATTAACGATATCCCGAGGGATCGAGCTACCGAAACAGCTCTCTTCGCCGACGACACGGCTATCTATTGTTCCTCATGGCAACCGAAACAAGTTTCGAGTTGCCTTCAATCCCGATTGACCATCCTTGAAAACTATTTCAAGTCAAGGAAAATCAAAATTAACCCTACAAAGACCCAATCTATTCTCTTCACTCGAAAGAATAAATTTTCAACATACACGCTTGGATTGAAGATGTTTGACACGCAAATCCAGCAAACTCATAGTGTTGTCTATCTGGGTGTAATCCTCCAAAGGCAGTTGAACTGGACACAGAACGCCAAAAGGCGCCCGGCCCTGGGAAACGCATCCTTTGCAGGATTGTACCCACTACTCAGCCCCAGGAGTAAACTGGACGAACGTTTAAAGCATCGACTCTACAAGTCATGTATCCGCCCAGTACTCACGTACGCAGCCCCTATTTGGACTAACGTTGCATATTCGCTCATCACGAAGATGCAGCAATTCCAAAATCGTTGCCTTCGAGTCATCTCGAAAAAACCCCCAAGATTTCCAACCGAAGCTCTCCACCGCGAAACTGGACACCCAACTATTCCAAACTTTATCCTTACCACCTCAAAATCCTTTTTCCAATCTTCACGCAACAATCCCTTCCCGGAAATCAGCAAACTGGGTCAATTTGACCTTCACTAACAGCGTGTTTTGCTAATTCACCAGGTAATAATAATCGAACTGCAGTTTGAATTTCCCGACTTGTGATTGTTGAATGTTTATTATAATGAGCTAAACGTGATGCTTCAGCAGCAATTCTTTCAAAAATATCATTAACAAAACTATTCATAATACTCATGGCTTTACTTGATATACCAGTGTCAGGATGCACTTGTTTCAATACTTTGTAAATGTAAATTGCGTATGACTCTTTACGCTTACGTTTCTTTTTTTTATCACTTTTTGAAATATTTTTTTGAGCCTTACCAGCTTTTTTAGCTGCTTTTCCACTTGTTTTTGGTGGCATTGTTATTAACAATAAATATTAACAGATAGTTACAGAACACCAGTCAATACGTGTATGTGTATAATTATCGTTCAACTAGTTTATTATATACTAAACGGTAGATGCTTGTGCTACCAATAATTCTATTCTCTGATTGGATGAGACAAATAGTTATATATCATTGGTTGATGTATAACGTTTCAGTATCTACAAATATAGTAAATAAGTTAAATGATGTATACATTCTAACGTTAGGTGTTGTAACGTGTACATCAGTGTGATTTTATATTGTTAAATTTTAATTATTAAATTTATTAAAAATGTCTGGACGAGGTAAAGGAGGTAAAGTTAAAGGAAAGGCAAAGTCTAGATCTAGCCGAGCTGGATTACAATTTCCAGTTGGAAGAATTCATAGATTATTACGTAAAGGAAACTATGCTGAACGTGTAGGTGCTGGTGCTCCAGTATATTTGGCTGCAGTTATGGAATATTTAGCTGCTGAAGTTCTTGAATTGGCAGGAAATGCTGCCCGTGATAATAAAAAAACTCGTATTATTCCACGTCATTTACAATTGGCTATTCGTAATGATGAAGAATTAAATAAATTATTATCTGGTGTTACAATTGCACAAGGTGGTGTTTTACCAAACATTCAAGCTGTGCTATTACCAAAGAAAACTGAGAAGAAAGCATAAATTATACAAACTGACTTATTGCTTTAAGGATTCATCGATCATAGGCCTTTTTTAAAAAGGCCACAAATTTATATTAAATAAGAGTACTATTTATGTAACATATTATATAATAATATATTTCTATCTTGCACCATTATTTACATTGAAATATTTTTTATTATTTATTTTTTTTTTTTTTTTTGAATATTCATTATTTGCATCAAAATATAAATTCCAGTCGGCTTACAACTATAGCACCTAGCCTAAGCTTTATCTATAATACACCATCTTATATATTAGTTACATCGAGATTAAAATTTTTCTCGATTTTACATCGAGATTAAAATTAAATATATTTCTATATATTGATACTAAATATTAATAATAAAATCTAGCTAGCACTAACAAAAAACTAAATGTTGAAGTATATATATTTATATATAAATTTTTATAATAAAAATATGAAATATTATAATAAAAATATATAATTTGTTAATCTATAAAAAAATTTTATTATTAAATTTAAAATGGAAACAAATTAATAATTTTGTATTTTATATTATAATTATAAAAAAAAAATAATAATAAGATAATAAATTTTTTTATAAATTTATTATCACACGAGTGGCGGCACCCCCTTTATTTACCGTATATATGTGATTATAGAATGACGGGCCCAGATAGCATGTTATGTGCTATGTTCATTCAATCTCATTAACGGTCGATTATGGGGGGGCCGGTCAATTTGTATAATATATATATATATATATACGACGTCAGGACTCGGAATCGTTTGTATAGACGACTTACATGTACCTGGCAGGGTGTTGTACTCGGTAGAGCAGTTTCCACGCTGCGATCTATTGAGACTTAGCCCTTGGCTTGTTGGGGATTCGTATATTTTTTTTTTTTTTATTTTTTTTAATTAATTAATAAACGAGATCTACCCCAAAACAAATAAATAATAATTATCAAAAAATAAAATATAAGCAAAGAGAGTGTATAGGTAAGAGTAATAGTATTATTTATCTATTTATTTATTTATTTATTTTTTTATTACAAAGTGTATAATATATAATTTTTTATAAATGATTATTTTATAATCTTCTATATGGAAGGCTTTTTTTCGCAAAAAAAAAAAAAAAAATTAAAACTTAACACTTAAAAATAAATAAATTAATTTTATTTATAAAATTTTAATGTCTCTTTTATTGTATTATAAAAGAGGCTTTTTTTATTAATAAATTTTGAAATAATAATAATAATAATATTAATAAATTATAATAATAATTGATTTTACTTATACTAATATGTGATATTACTTATAATAATAAGTGATATTAATTATAATAATAAGTGATATTAATTATAATAATATATGATTTTACTTATACTAATACTTGACATTAATTATAACAATAAGTGATATTAATTATAATAATAAGTTACATTAATTATACTAATATATGATATTACTTATACTAATACTTGACATTACTTATACTAATATGTGACATTACTTATACTAATAAGCGATATTATTAATTATAATAATTGATAATAATAATAATAATAATTGATTTATTAAGAATTAATCATAAATCCTTTTAATTATTTAAAAGGATTTTTTTATAAAATGAAACACATATAATAATATGAAATTTCATTAATAATAATAATAATAATAATAATAATAATAATAATAACAATATTTTATTAAGAATAATATAAAAAAAAGAATAAAATAAATAAAAACTGCAATTTTATCAATCAATCTCATACTAATAAATGTTATCTACTTTGCTTATTGATAAAAGCCAAATAAATAAAATAATAATAAAAAAAAAAAAATAAATAAATAAAAAATTTTATATTCTAGACAACAACACATTGTTTTCCTATCTAGTCTCCCATGATAGTACTCATAATGCCTAATATTTCTTAACTTCAGTGATCGGACGAGAACTGGTGTTTTTAATATAGTATGGTTGTTGTCGATAATATATTAGAACAAATTCATATTTAATTGATAATAAAAATTTTTATAACAATATTATTTATAAAAGTTGATATTTTAATATATATGCAACTTGTATGACATATATGTAGAAAATATTGTTATGAAAAATGGTATAATAATAAATAATAATAATAATAAAATAAAGCAAGTATTGAAAATATAAAAAAGTTAATGAATAATTTTGAGTTTAAAACAATGGAAATTTATTTTTTCGGTATATATATATATGAGGAAAGTAGTGACACTAAGCTGGTTCTGGCACAGTTTGACCT
>CM035594.1:49794-74794 GCA_020423425.1 Chrysopa pallens
GTATCTGAACGTCGAAACCCTGATCACACCCCAGATCAATTCCACCGACCAAATAGACTTGGAGGTCAGTAAGCTCACGAAAAGTATCGTAGTTGCTACCGAAAAGTTTATTCCTAGGATAACTCGGAACCTCGGATATCAATTAAAATTAGATGCTGACACACTTAAACTCATACAGACTCGGAACAAACTACGCAAATTTTGGCAACGTGTTAGGCTGCCTGAGCTTCATGATGCCATGAGGCGAATGTCAGCCGATATTCGAGATAAAGTCACGCGCACCAGAGATGACATGTGGAACGAGAGGATTTCGGCTCTGACCACTCGTGATAACAATGTATGGAAAATTGCTAAAAATTTGCGTAATCGTTCGAAAAGACTACCTCCCCTCTTGTCGGAAAATGGGTACCTTTACTCGGATTCCGACAAAGCCCAACTTCTAGCTGACACCTTCTCTAAGGCGCACAGCTTAACAGATGGCGACGAATATCACGAAGAAGAAACGGCCCACTTGGTGTCCGAATCCTTGGAAAATATTCGCTCTTCCACCATAAATCCCATCGATGTTGACAGCGTATCACCTCAAGAGGTATCCAGCATTTTAAGGAAACTTAAATGCAGGAAAGCTCCGGGTGATGATGGAATAACTAACGTTGTGCTCCGCTATCTTCCTCGGAAGACGGTTGTTCAGCTCAGTTATATCTATACTGCATGCTTGAGGCTTGGTTATTTTCCCGACCTTTGGAAAACCGCTAAGGTTTTAGCGCTTCCGAAGCCGGGAAAGCTACCTAAGTCGCCTTCGAGCTACCGACCCATTAGCTTGCTGCCATCTCTCAGCAAGGTCATGGAGAAAGTAGTATTGAATCGGCTGCAGTCGCATGAAAATATCCATAGACAGCTTATCCCCCAACAGTTCGGTTTCAGATCGAACCATTCCACAGTAAGCCAGCTTCACCGACTTACTGAACATATTGCTACCGGATTTAATTGGAACAAATCCACAGGCATGGTCCTTTTGGACATCGAAAAAGCTTTCGACACAGTTTGGCACGATGGACTAATCCACAAACTCTCCAAATTTAACATTCCAATATACATCCTAAAATTCCTAATTTCCTATTTGTCCAACCGGAAATCCCAAATCCACATCCAACAAAGTACATCGAACCAATACAGTGTGAAAGCTGGTGTACCTCAAGGCTCCTTGCTTGGACCCCGCCTATTTTTATACTACATTAACGATATCCCGAGGGATCGAGCTACCGAAACAGCTCTCTTCGCCGACGACACGGCCATCTATTGTTCCTCATGGCAACCGAAACAAGTTTCGAGTTGCCTTCAATCCCGATTGACCATCCTTGAAAACTATTTCAAGTCATGGAAAATCAAAATTAACCCCACAAAGACCCAATCTATTCTCTTCACTCGAAAGAATAAATTTTCAACATACGCGCTTGGATTGAAGATGTTTGACACGCAAATCCAGCAAACTCATAGTGTTGTCTATCTGGGTGTAATCCTCCAAAGGCAGTTGAACTGGACACAGAACGCCAAAAGGCGCCTGGCCCTGGGAAACGCATCCTTTGCAGGATTGTACCCACTACTCAGCCCCAGGAGTAAACTGGACGAACGTTTAAAGCATCGACTCTACAAGTCATGTATCCGCCCAGTACTCACGTACGCAGCCCCTATTTGGACTAACGTTGCATATTCGCTCATCACGAAGATGCAGCAATTCCAAAATCGTTGCCTTCGAGTCATCTCGAAAAAACCCCCAAGATATCCGTCCGAAGCTCTCCACCGCGAAACTGGACACCCAACTATTCCAAACCTTATCCTTACCACCTCAAAATCCTTTTTCCAATCTTCACGCAACAATCCCTTCCCGGAAATCAGCAAACTGGGTCAATTTGACCCAAGGATGCTGCTTTTTGGGAAAAGATTTCCCATGCCACACGATATCGGTTGCACCTAGTTCCGGTGTAATCTTAATTGTATATAGTTTCTTTTTCTTTTTCTTTTCTTTTCTTAATTTACAGGTTAAGCTAGTTTTAGGGGTGGCCTATCCATCCACATAGGTTAAGTATTTTCAAATGGTTTTTTTTAAATTTTCCATTTTATTAAAACGATGTAATGAAAAATTGTAATCTCGATGTAACTAGTATATAAGATGATGTATTATAGATAAAGCTTAGGCTAGGTGCTATAGTTATAAGCCGATTTGTTTTTTGTATATATTTTTGATGAAATAAAGAATTATTAATTTGAAAATTTGAAATTTGGTGGCATACATTACTATTCTATTTAGTGAATAACATCTATTTCTTTCCTGCGGGTTTAATTATTGTAAATAAAAATTTATTAATATGACTGGTAGAGGTAAAGGTGGTAAAGGTCTTGGAAAAGGGGGTGCAAAACGTCATAGAAAAGTTTTGCGTGATAATATCCAAGGTATTACAAAACCAGCAATTCGTCGTTTAGCACGAAGAGGTGGAGTAAAACGTATATCAGGTTTAATTTATGAAGAAACTCGTGGTGTACTGAAAGTATTCCTTGAAAATGTTATTCGTGATGCTGTTACATATACTGAACACGCAAAACGTAAAACAGTTACAGCTATGGATGTTGTATATGCTTTGAAACGACAAGGTCGTACATTGTACGGTTTTGGAGGTTAAGAATATATAATGATTTACTTAAGATATTTAGTAAATTTATCAAATAATATTTAATACATCCAATAAATTTCCAAAGGCCTCCCTGTATGGGAAGCCACTAATTATAATCATATAAGAGTTAAAATATTTTGTTAACCAATATCATCATATTATTATAAAAATGAATATCTATGTTAATTTAATATTATATAATTTATAAAATTGTTATCATAAATTCTATTTATAATTAAAATATATTATTTATATAAATATTTGTCTGAAGCTATATATTACTAGATATTTATATATTTTATAATATATAAATTATAATTAACAATTTCTTCAGATGTAAGTTTAAATTTTTTTTTTTATAATGTGATATAAATAACTAGTTATAATGCGTTGCACGAAATTATTTTTAATATTATCACATTAAATATCATATTTAAGAACATACTTTAGTTTATGATAAATGTTAAAAAAATTTAATATAACAGTATATGGATGGATGTACTTTATTATGTAACGAATGAATTTATAAAATACTGGATCGATTTGAATGTCTTTCAACGTTAGAAAGCTATACCATCTACAGGTGATATAGAATTATTTTTCTCCTTACCTTAATGTGATATAAATAACTAGTAATAATGCGTTGCACGAAATTATTTTTAATATTATCAAATTAAATATCATATTTAAGGACATACTTCAGTTTATGATAACCGTTAAAAAAATGCAATATAAGAGTATATGGATGGATGTACTTTATTATGTAACGAATAAATTTATAAAATTGTTTATTGTTTATAATAACAAATGTTAAAAAAATTCAATATAAGAGTATATGGATGATTGTACTTTATTATGTAACGAATAAATTTCTAAAATACTGGATCGATTAGAATGAATGTCTTTCAACGTTAGGAAGCTACACCATCTACAAGTGATATAGACTTATTTTTCTCCTTACCTTAATAGCCACGGGAATGAGAACCAAGCACGTGAAATATTTTTTCTCCATTTATAAAAATTATTTACTCTTATTTAATATATTTGATGGCTCTCTTAAAAAGAGAGCCGATTTCATAGATGATGTAAGTTGCAATAAAATTTAAATTAAAATTTATTTTGAACTTGTGTATTTAGTAACAGCTTTAGTACCTTCACTAACAGCGTGTTTTGCTAATTCACCAGGTAATAATAATCGAACTGCAGTTTGAATTTCCCGACTTGTGATTGTTGAACGTTTATTATAATGAGCTAAACGTGATGCTTCAGCAGCAATTCTTTCAAAAATATCATTAACAAAACTATTCATAATACTCATGGCTTTACTTGATATACCAGTGTCAGGATGCACTTGTTTCAATACTTTGTAAATGTAAATTGCGTATGACTCTTTACGCTTACGTTTCTTTTTTTTATCACTTTTTGAAATATTTTTTTGAGCCTTACCAGCTTTTTTAGCTGCTTTTCCACTTGTTTTTGGTGGCATTGTTATTAACAATAAATATTAACAGATAGTTACAGAACACCAGTCAATACGTGTATGTGTATAATTATTTTTTGAATTTTGAATTTAAAAGTCTCTTTATTTATCATTTAAGTTTTACATAGTACTCAGTGTTATACATGTCAGATACAATTTTTGCTTTTCTGTTCCTATTAGTTAAAACAATATGCACAGATGAGTTTTTTTATTACATTGTCTAGTTTAGTATTAATGATTTCGTTATAAATATGTTTCGATATTGATTTCTGGGTAAAAAATATATAAAAAAAAAAAAAAACCCTTTAGATATTTTCTTATAAATACTTACAAACTACTGTATATACAACTTACATCTAATTATAAAACTATGTACATTTGTTCCACAGCAAGCTGTGGGGTAGTTTATGCTTAATTTTAAATGGAGCATTTTTGGCGTCGTAGATTCCTACATCCTGTAGGATTAGATGCTGTTTGACACTTATATTATAAAATTTTTCAGTTTGCTCATAAATATCATTTTTTATGTCATTTACATTTAACCTAGCTCTTATACTAGCATTAGATTCCTCTGAATTTGCATAACTTATCAGTCTTAAAATCTTATTTTGTACTGTTTGTATTTTTTTAATTGAGCTATTGGAGGCGTTGCTCCATATAGGCGTGGCGTATAACAAAATAGGTTTAATTAATGCTTTATATAATAATAATTTATTTTTAGTTGATAATTTACTGCTTCTATTAATTAATGGAAATATTAGGTTTCTCATACCATACGCTTTATTGCACGCTTTAGTGATATGTACATTATAGTTTAATTTCTTATCAAGAGTTACTCCTAGGTATTTAACTGAAGTTTTAGGAGTAATTTTTTCATTACTTATTTCTATACTGAGATCATTTTCTCCTTTTTTTAGTTTCTTTTTATAATTATACACAATACTTTCAGTTTTAGCAGCATTAATTTTAATTTTCCATTTAGTATAAAAGTTCATGAAGTTATCTAAGGTTGTTTGTATTTTATTCAATGCATTTCTTTTGTTCCATGAGGCTACATACACTGCAGTGTCATCGGCAAAGAGTGCTGTGTTGGTACTTTGGTCGATTGGTAAGTCATTTATAAAATATGAGAAAAGTTGTGGTCCCAAGATTGAACCTTGTGGCACCCCAGCTGCTATGTATTGAGTATCAGATTCAGCACCGTTGACGATGACACTGAATATTCTATTTTTTAAGTAGCTTTGCAGTAGCTTGATAATATATAGAGGTAGACCAATAGTTTTTAACTTATAAATTAGACCTTCATGCCAGACCGTATCAAATGCTTTTTCTATGTCCAGCAGGACCATAGCTGTTGACTTATTAATGTTAAAATTATTTGTTATATAATTTGTTATTCGAGCAAGCTGATGAATCGTGCTTCTTTTCTCTCTAAAACCGAATTGTTCTTCTTTCATAATATTATTGTTTGTTTCGTGTATTTTAATTCTATTGTGAATGATTATTTCAAAAATTTTGCTGAGAGTAGGTAGCAGACTAATGGGACGGTAATTTTGCGGGAAGAGTTTGTCTTTGTTGGGTTTAAGAAAGGCTAGGATATTTGCTTTTTTCCATGAGGTTGGAAAGTAGGATATCTTCATACAGGCATTAAAGATATACATTATTTGTACGAGTGCTTTTTTAGGTAGGTTTTTTAATAGTATGTTTTGTATTCCGTCAGGTCCTGGTGCCTTTCTGGGTTTTGTTTTTTTTATAGCTTTGAAAATTTCTCTGGGATTAGTAAGCTCTACTTCATCGGCATCTAAAGATTCATTTTTAATTTGTTGATATAATTGATTTACTATTATTTCAGTATCATCGTCTCCATCGTTTTCTGTCAAATGGTGTACTCGTTCAAAGTTTTCCGCGAGTGCATTAGCTTTTTCAGTGTCTGTAAATGCCAAACCATGTGGTCCATGGAGTGTAGGTATTATGTTATCAAGTTTTTTTGTGAATGATTTTGCTGTTTTCCAAATTGAGTTATCTTTGACTGTTAGTTTTTCAAGTTTATTGTCCCATAGTTTATTATTAAATTCGCGTATTTGTGTGTTAATTTTATTTGTTAATGAATTTTTAAGTTTTTTATAGCTAACTATTCGTGTTCTTTGATACTTGCATCTAGCTGCGTTTCTCTGTCGTATTAGTTCTTTTATGTCACTAGGTAATTCTGTGATATACGGCTTAATGGGATTTTCTGGTATTGCTTTACTTTTGGCTTCAATAATAGTGTCTTCAAGTAGATCTACTGAACTGTTAATTTCTGCTTTAGTAGAGATTTTAGAGTTTATTATTAGTTTATCTTTAATTACATTTCTAAATAACTGCCAATTTGCTTTTTTGTAGTTTGTTACATAACACTGATTACGTCGTATATCATCAGAAATACCTAGCTCCATGAGTACTGGTAAATGGTCGGAATCTAGTTCGTTAAGAGTTTCTGTATTACTTATTGCATTATAATTTTTAATTATCGCGAAGTCAACTATACTAGGTTGTCCATCGTTCGTTGGGTATAGTGTATAAGTTTGTGGTGCTATTATTGTTAAGTGTTTATTGTTTATGTATTTATGAATAGCGCGGCCGCATGAATTAGATACTTTACATCCCCATGTCACGTGTTTGGCATTATAATCACCCATGGCTATGACTTTTGGAGCACAGCCCATCAGCTTGTCAAGGTCATTTGCGTCTACTACATTTACTTTTTTATTAATACTAGGTCTGGCATAAACTGAGATTATTGCTAATGAATTTTCAATTTTGACTCCAATAGCTTCTAAAGTTGTAAAATTATAATTTAAATTCAATGGACTATGTTTAATACTGTTTTTGAGTGTGTATAATTATCGTTCAACTAGTTTATTATATACTAAACGGTAGATGCTTGTGCTACCAATAATTCTATTCTCTGATTGGATGAGACAAATAGTTATATATCATTGGTTGATGTATAACGTTACAGTATCTACAAATATAGTAAATAAGTTAAATGATGTATACATTCTAACGTTAGGTGTTGTAACGTGTACATCAGTGTGATTTTATATTGTTAAATTTTAATTATTAAATTTATTAAAAATGTCTGGACGAGGTAAAGGAGGTAAAGTTAAAGGAAAGGCAAAGTCTAGATCTAGCCGAGCTGGATTACAATTTCCAGTTGGAAGAATTCATAGATTATTACGTAAAGGAAACTATGCTGAACGTGTAGGTGCTGGTGCTCCAGTATATTTGGCTGCAGTTATGGAATATTTAGCTGCTGAAGTTCTTGAATTGGCAGGAAATGCTGCCCGTGATAATAAAAAAACTCGTATTATTCCACGTCATTTACAATTGGCTATTCGTAATGATGAAGAATTAAATAAATTATTATCTGGTGTTACAATTGCACAAGGTGGTGTTTTACCAAACATTCAAGCTGTGCTATTACCAAAGAAAACTGAGAAGAAAGCATAAATTATACAAACTGACTTATTGCTTTAAGGATTCATCGATCATAGGCCTTTTTTAAAAAGGCCACAAATTTATATTAAATAAGAGTACTATTTATGTAACATATTATATAATAATATATTTCTATCTTGCACCATTATTTACATTGAAATATTTTTTATTATTTATTTTTTTTTTTTTTTTTTGAATATTCATTATTTGCATCAAAATATAAATTCCAGTCGGCTTACAACTATAGCACCTAGCCTAAGCTTTATCTATAATACACCATCTTATATATTAGTTACATCGAGATTAAAATTTTTCTCGATTTTACATCGAGATTAAAATTAAATATATTTCTATATATTGATACTAAATATTAATAATAAAATCTAGCTAGCACTAACAAAAAACTAAATGTTGAAGTATATATATTTATATATAAATTTTTATAATAAAAATATGAAATATTATAATAAAAATATATAATTTGTTAATCTATAAAAAAATTTTATTATTAAATTTAAAATGGAAACAAATTAATAATTTTGTATTTTATATTATAATTATAAAAAAAAAAATAATAATAAGATAATAAATTTTTTTATAAATTTATTATCACACGAGTGGCGGCGCCCCCTTTATTTACCGTATATATGTGATTATAGAATGACGGGCCCAGATAGCATGTTATGTGCTATGTTCATTCAATCTCATTAACGGTTGATTATGGGGGGGCCGGTCAATTTGTATAATATATATATATATACGACGTCAGGACTCGGAATCGTTTGTATAGACGACTTACATGTACCTGGCAGGGTATTGTACTCGGTAGAGCAGTTTCCACGCTGCGATCTATTGAGACTTAGCCCTTGGCTTGTTGGGGATTCGTATATTTTTTTTTTTTTTTTAATTAAATAATAAACGAGATCTACCCCAAAACAAATAAATAATAATTATCAAAAAATAAAATATAAGCAAAGAGAGTGTATAGGTAAGAGTAATAGTATTAATTATCTATTTATTTATTTATTTATTTTTTTATTACAAAGTGTATAATATATAATTTTTTATAAATGATTATTTTATAATCATCTATATGGAAGGCTTTTTTTTCGCAAAAAAAAAAAAAAAAAAATTAAAACTTAACACTTAAAAATAAATAAATTAATTTTATTTATAAAATTTTAATGTCTCTTTTATTGTATTATAAAAGAGGCTTTTTTTATTAATAAATTTTGAAATAATAATAATAATAATATTAATAAATTATAATAATAATTGATTTTACTTATACTAATATGTGATATTACTTATAATAATAAGTGACATTAATTATAATAATAAGTGATATTAATTATAATAATATATGATTTTACTTATACTAATACTTGACATTAATTATAACAATAAGTGATATTAATTATAATAATAAGTTACATTAATTATACTAATATATGATATTACTTATACTAATACTTGACATTACTTATACTAATATGTGACATTACTTATACTAATAAGCGATATTATTAATTATAATAATTGATAATAATAATAATAATAATAATTGATTTATTAAGAATTAATCATAAATCCTTTTAATAATTTAAAAGGATTTTTTTATAAAATGAAACACATATAATAATATGAAATTTCATTAATAATATTAATAATAATAATAACAATATTTTATTAAGAATAATATAAAAAAAAGAATAAAATAAATAAAAACTGCAATTTTATCAATCAATCTCATACTAATAAATGTTATCTACTTTGCTTATTGATAAAAGCCAAATAAATAAAATAATAATAAAAAAAAAAATAAATAAATAAAAAATTTTATATTCTAGACAACAACACATTGTTTTCCTATCTAGTCTCCCATGATAGTACTCATAATGCCTAATATTTCTTAACTTCAGTGATCGGACGAGAACTGGTGTTTTTAATATAGTATGGTTGTTGTCGATAATATATTAGAACAAATTCATATTTAATTGATAATAAAAATTTTTATAACAATATTATTTATAAAAGTTGATATTTTAATATATATGCAACTTGTATGACATATATGTAGAAAATATTGTTATGAAAAATGGTATAATAATAAATAATAATAATAATAAAATAAAGCAAGTATTGAAAATATAAAAAAGTTAATGAATAATTTTGAGTTTAAAACAATGGAAATTTATTTTTTCGGTATATATATATATGAGGAAGGAGTTAAATTTATTCATTTGTATTTTGAGTTTAAAACAAAGGAAATTTATTTTTTCAGTATATATATATATATGAGGAAGGAGTTAAATTTATTCTTTTGCATTTTGAGTTTAAAACAAAGGAAATTTATTTTTTCAGTATATATATATATGAGGAAGGAGTTAAATTTATTCTTTTGCATTTTGAGTTTGAAACAAAGGAAATTTATTTTTTCAGTATATATATATATGAGGAAGGAGTTAAATTTATTCATTTGCATTTTGAGTTTAAAACAAAGGAAATTTATTTTTTCAGTATATATATATATATGAGGAAGGAGTTAAATTTATTCTTTTGCATTTTGAGTTTGAAACAAAGGAAATTTATTTTTTCGTTATATATATATTAGGGGAAGGAGTTAATTTTATTCATTTGCATTTTGAGTTTGAAACAAAGGAAATTGGTTTTTTAAGTATTTAGGGAAGTGCTATTAATATTAATATATTAATAATAAATACATTTGCGTATACATAAAATGATGATGATAATAGTTGATATTTATTAAATATTGTTATCATTAATAAAAATGTATTATTATTAATTATTATATGATAAATATTGCATCTACAAATTGTAATAAAAATAATATCAATTTTTAAAAATAATAATATCAATACAGTATGTATTATCAATAGTTATTATGTGGTGAGACATATTACAACTACTTTGTGTGGCAATACTAAACATACATATATTATATATAGAGAATGTGTATAAATATAATAATTTGAATTTTGAGTTTAAAACAAAGGAAATTGGTTTTTGAATTATTTATGGGGCTGACAATATAAATGTTTATAAGCATGCATTATCATTAGTTATTATGTGATAGAAGTTGCAACAAGTATTTTGTGGCTATAGCAAACATACATATATATATATATATATATATATATATATATATATATATATATATATATATATATATATATATATATATATATATATATATATATATATAGAAAGAGTGTATAAAAATAATTATATCTATTTTCAGTAGAAAGAGTGTATAAAATTAATTATATCTATTTTCAGTAGTTATTATGTGATGGATGCATAAAGCAAGTACATTTTGTCTATAGCAAACATACATATATATATATAGAGAAATCCATCTAAAGTTGAAAAGAACTTTGAAGAGAGAGTTAAAGAGTACATAAAACCGTTCAGGGGTAAACCTGAGAAACTCGAAAGGTCGAAAGATGAGATTCATTTACTTTTTATCGTTAATCAACCAATTTGTACTATCATGTGACAAAAATTTTTATTAAAAATGTATTTTTAGTAAAAATATATGCACTGCTGTATATTGTTAATTGTATGATAACGAGGTATGCATTTCTCATCTTGTAGGACGTTGCGACCCATTAAATATTAATCTATAGGCATTTCTGCGTTGATTAATGTAAAATATTATTTTTTGATAATATTTTGAGTATGTTAAACGCCTATGTTCTTGATTAATTGTTTGATAGTATTAATTATAAATTGATATTGAGCCGCGTTATTAACGCGTTCAGTTTCACCACGAGTGTAAATAGGTTTTAATTTTTAAATAAAAAATATTTTATATACGGATTTTATGCCGTTATATGATTCTATTTAACTGTCAGTAGGTGTGTGATAATGAACTGGCTCTATTTTTTTTATTAAAAATTTATCTGTCAGTGACGATATAGCTTTGGGTACTTTCAGGACCCGTCTTGAAACACGGACCAAGGAGTCTAGCATGTGCGCAAGTCATTGGGAATAAAATATTTTTTCATTGAAATATTTAAAAATTTTATGAAACCCAAAGGCATAATGAAAGTAAATATTATTTATATTTTTTTATAAATTATAAAAGGAGGATATATTTATATTAAGTATTAAATATCGCACTCCTAGGGCGTCTTATATTATTATAATTTAGTTTTCGGATTATTTTATAATAGAGGCGCACCTAGAGCGTACACGCTGGGAACCGAAAGATGGTGAACTATGCCTGGTCAGGATGAAGTCAGGGGAAACCCTGATGGAGGTCCGTAGCGATTCTGACGTGCAAATCGATCGTCGGAACTGAGTATAGGGGCGAAAGACTAATCGAACCATCTAGTAGCTGGTTCCCTCCGAAGTTTCCCTCAGGATAGCTGGCGTTCATTATATAAGAGTCTCATCCGGTAAAGCGAATGATTAGAGGCCTTGGGGCCGAAACGACCTCAACCTATTCTCAAACTTTAAATGGGTGAGATCTCTAGCTTGCTTAAAAACATTATTTATAATGTGAAGCTATGAGAATATATTTTTTTATATATGGATCAGAGTGCCAAGTGGGCCACTTTTGGTAAGCAGAACTGGCGCTGTGGGATGAACCAAACGTAGAGTTAAAGCGCCAAAATTGACGCTTATGGGATACCATGAAAGGCGTTGGTTGCTTAAGACAGCAGGACGGTGGCCATGGAAGTCGGAATCTGCTAAGGAGTGTGTAACAACTCATCTGCCGAAGCAACTAGCCCTGAAAATGGATGTTGCTGAAGCGTCATGCTTCTACTCTACCGTTAGTTGGTATTTTCGATAAAAGATTTATCTTTTATCATGAAACCCTAACGAGTAGGTGTGCGCGGAAGGATTGGCCGTGAGGCCATCTGGAGCCGCCATCGGTGCAGATCTTGGTGGTAGTAGCAAATACTCTAGTGAAAACCTAGTGGACTGAAGTGGAGAAAGGTTTCATGTCAACAGCATTTGTACATGAGGCAGTCGATCCTAAGCCTTAAGCGAAAGCTTACATAACTGTTGTGTGATTTGTCATAAAAATAAATAAAAACAAAATCATATAATCAAATAACAAATAATCAATAAAAATAAAATTATTTTGTGATCAGTTACAAAAACAAAATCTCTTATAAATGCACAGGTATAAAAAAAAAATGTTATCGCTGAGCAGGTATCAAATTAATAATTCTTTATTTTTATCAAAAAAATATATATAACATACAAATCGGCTTATAACTATACCACCTAGCCTAAGCTTTATCTATAATACATCATCTTATATACTAGTTACATCGAGATTACAATTTTTCATTACATTGTTTTAGTAAAATGGAAAAAAAAACCATTTGAAAATACTTAACCTATGTGGATGGATAGGCCATCCCTAAAACTAGCTTAACCTGTAAATTAAAGAAAAGAAAAAAGATACTATATACAATTAAGATTACACCGGAACTAGGTTCAATTGATATCGTGTGGCATGGGAAATCTTTTCCTAAAATGCAGCATCCTGGGGTCAAATTGACCCAGTTTGCTGATTTCTGGGAAGGGATTGTTGCGTGAAGATTGGAAAAAGGATTTTGAGGTGGTAAGGATAAAGTTTGGAATAGTTGGGTGTCCAGTTTCGCGGTGGAGAGCTTCGGACGGAAATCTTAGGGGTTTTTTCGAGATGACTCGAAGGCAACGATTTTGGAATTGCTGCATCTTCGTGATGATGCGAATATGCAACGTTAGTCCAAATAGGGGCTGCGTACGTGAGTACTGGGCGGATACATGACTTGTAGAGTCGATGCTTTAAACGTTCGTCCAGTTTACTCCTGGGGCTGAGTAGTGGGTACAATCCTGCAAAGGATGCGTTTCCCAGGGCCAGGAGGCGTTTTGGCGTTCTGTGTCCAGTTCAACTGCCTTTGGAGGATTACACCCAGATAGACAACACTATGAGTTTTGTGTGTGAATCTGCAACCGTTACATTTATATTTATATGAAATTTATGAATTTTATTATAAAACGCTATTGGTCAACTCTGAATATGTAAACCTATTAAATTTAAGAGGCGTGGCTTATATTTTATTCAATTCTTTATATAAAAAGACATTGAAATTTTGGTGGCATACATTACTATTCTATTTAGTGAATAACATCTATTTCTTTCCTGCGGGTTTAATTATTGTAAATAAAAATTTATTAATATGACTGGTAGAGGTAAAGGTGGTAAAGGTCTTGGAAAAGGGGGTGCAAAACGTCATAGAAAAGTTTTGCGTGATAATATCCAAGGTATTACAAAACCAGCAATTCGTCGTTTAGCACGAAGAGGTGGAGTAAAACGTATATCAGGTTTAATTTATGAAGAAACTCGTGGTGTACTGAAAGTATTCCTTGAAAATGTTATTCGTGATGCTGTTACATATACTGAACACGCAAAACGTAAAACAGTTACAGCTATGGATGTTGTATATGCTTTGAAACGACAAGGTCGTACATTGTACGGTTTTGGAGGTTAAGAATATATAATGATTTACTTAAGATATTTAGTAAATTTATCAAATAATATTTAATACATCCAATAAATTTCCAAAGGCCTCCCTGTATGGGAAGCCACTAATTATAATCATATAAGAGTTAAAATATTTTGTTAACCAATATCATCATATTATTATAAAAATGAATATCTATGTTAATTTAATATTATATAATTTATAAAATTGTTATCATAAATTCTATTTATAATTAAAATATATTATTTATATAAATATTTGTCTGAAGCTATATATTACTAGATATTTATATATTTTATAATATATAAATTATAATTAACAATTTCTTCAGATGTAAGTTTAAATTTTTTTTTTTATAATGTGATATAAATAACTAGTTATAATGCGTTGCACGAAATTATTTTTAATATTATCACATTAAATATCATATTTAAGAACATACTTTAGTTTATGATAAATGTTAAAAAAATTTAATATAACAGTATATGGATGGATGTACTTTATTATGTAACGAATGAATTTATAAAATACTGGATCGATTTGAATGTCTTTCAACGTTAGAAAGCTATACCATCTACAGGTGATATAGAATTATTTTTCTCCTTACCTTAATGTGATATAAATAACTAGTAATAATGCGTTGCACGAAATTATTTTTAATATTATCAAATTAAATATCATATTTAAGGACATACTTCAGTTTATGATAACCGTTAAAAAAATGCAATATAAGAGTATATGGATGGATGTACTTTATTATGTAACGAATAAATTTATAAAATTGTTTATTGTTTATAATAACAAATGTTAAAAAAATTCAATATAAGAGTATATGGATGATTGTACTTTATTATGTAACGAATAAATTTCTAAAATACTGGATCGATTAGAATGAATGTCTTTCAACGTTAGGAAGCTACACCATCTACAAGTGATATAGACTTATTTTTCTCCTTACCTTAATAGCCACGGGAATGAGAACCAAGCACGTGAAATATTTTTTCTCCATTTATAAAAATTATTTACTCTTATTTAATATATTTGATGGCTCTCTTAAAAAGAGAGCCGATTTCATAGATGATGTAAGTTGCAATAAAATTTAAATTAAAATTTATTTTGAACTTGTGTATTTAGTAACAGCTTTAGTACCTTCACTAACAGCGTGTTTTGCTAATTCACCAGGTAATAATAATCGAACTGCAGTTTGAATTTCCCGACTTGTGATTGTTGAACGTTTATTATAATGAGCTAAACGTGATGCTTCAGCAGCAATTCTTTCAAAAATATCATTAACAAAACTATTCATAATACTCATGGCTTTACTTGATATACCAGTGTCAGGATGCACTTGTTTCAATACTTTGTAAATGTAAATTGCGTATGACTCTTTACGCTTACGTTTCTTTTTTTTATCACTTTTTGAAATATTTTTTTGAGCCTTACCAGCTTTTTTAGCTGCTTTTCCACTTGTTTTTGGTGGCATTGTTATTAACAATAAATATTAACAGATAGTTACAGAACACCAGTCAATACGTGTATGTGTATAATTATCGTTCAACTAGTTTATTATATACTAAACGGTAGATGCTTGTGCTACCAATAATTCTATTCTCTGATTGGATGAGACAAATAGTTATATATCATTGGTTGATGTATAACGTTACAGTATCTACAAATATAGTAAATAAGTTAAATGATGTAGAGATTAGACAGACAGATTAGAACAGAGAGACAGACACAGTGAATACGTGTGTGCATACGGTCTATGAGTTTAGAACAAATCAGCTATTATAATAGCAAACTACAACAACAAGAAGCCGCTCAGCAGAGCGCTTCTATTCAAGCAATATCAAAAGCTAGTGCTGTGACAGTGAACAAACAAGAAATAGATGTGAAAAGTGCCATAAAAAGAAAAATGAACACTACAAATATGGTAAATGTTAAAAATCAAAAAGTTGACTCAAATGGGATTCCATTGAGTAATAGATATACACCACTGAATACACTCGACGATACTGACAATGGTATTGATAATGAAGACAAAAATAAAGAAATTGAAGAGCTGATGGAAACAACAACAGACAAGAAAACAAAAGTCTTACCAATAGTTGTGGACTTGGCGGCCATTGACTTAACGTACACCAAAGCTTTAATTAAAAAAGTTAAAGAAATAATGCCAGAAACAACCATGAAGTACACGCCAAAGAACCTCACATTCTACACAAAGAAAAAGCAAGATTATGATGGTATTATAGAACATCTAAAGAAAAATAGAATCTCCTACCATACCTACAGTAGGAAAGAAGACCTGGACAAAAAATTTGTCATTAAGGGCCTACCACCAATCAGTATTGAAGAACTGACAACCGATCTAATTGTCCAAGGTGTAACACCTAGTAAGCTGACAAAAATGAAAAGACCCAAGAAATTTGCTGACCTCAATGAAGAGTATGCCACGTACTATTTATCAGTTCCACCTGAAGCAGATACATCTAGTATCTACAAAATCAGATATCTGTGTGGACTAAAAGTCAAGTGGGAAAAATACAAAAACCCAAAACAAATCACGCAATGTTACAATTGCCAGAGATATGGACATGGCACCTCCAATTGCCATCTTCCACCACGGTGTGTAAAATGTACAGGAAATCACATATCTAAAGAATGCACAAAAAAACCAGAAGACAAGCCTCAATGCGTCAACTGCAAAGGTGATCATCCAGCGAATTATTCAAGATGTGAATCTTACTTGAAGCAGCTAAATAACATAGAACTGCAGAGACTTAAGAGCAATCCAAAGAAAAGGACACCACCACCTGAAGTCAATGAAAGAAGCTTCCCTCATCTGCCAGCGAGACCACCACGCACCAGCCACGAGCAACAAGGAGGCATAGTGACAGCAGAAACAAATTTTGGTAATATTACTAGCTTTAGTTCCAAAGTAAAAAATAGAGAACAATTTAATAGTTTTAATCAAAATATGAATGATTTTAACGATCTTGTAAATGAATTTAATAAGTTAAATGAAATGTGGAGTATTAAGTCTATGTTAGATATGGTTAGAAGTCTTAATGAATTAATGAAAGATAAAAAAAGTAAATCAGAGCGATGCTTAGCATTATTTAGTTTCTTAGATAAAATGAATGATGGCGAACAAAAATAGTTCTTCAATTAATTTAAAAATAGTACATTGGAATGCCAATGGTTTAACACATAAATGGTCCGAACTTAAAAATTTCATTAATCATAATGACGTAGACTTAATGCTAATTAATGAAGTTCGCTCTCCAGAAAAACAACAATTCAAATTAAGTGGATACATTAACCACAGATTAAATAGACCTGGCACGAGTGCAGGTGGAGGTCTTTTAATTTTAGTCAAAAACAGTATTAAACATAGTCCATTGAATTTAAATTATAATTTTACAACTTTAGAAGCTATTGGAGTCAAAATTGAAAATTCATTAGCAATAATCTCAGTTTATGCCAGACCTAGTATTAATAAAAAAGTAAATGTAGTAGACGCAAATGACCTTGACAAGCTGATGGGCTGTGCTCCAAAAGTCATAGCCATGGGTGATTATAATGCCAAACACGTGACATGGGGATGTAAAGTATCTAATTCATGCGGCCGCGCTATTCATAAATACATAAACAATAAACACTTAACAATAATAGCACCACAAACTTATACACTATACCCAACGAACGATGGACAACCTAGTATAGTTGACTTCGCGATAATTAAAAATTATAATGCAATAAGTAATACAGAAACTCTTAACGAACTAGATTCCGACCATTTACCAGTACTCATGGAGCTAGGTATTTCTGATGATATACGACGTAATCAGTGTTATGTAACAAACTACAAAAAAGCAAATTGGCAGTTATTTAGAAATGTAATTAAAGATAAACTAATAATAAACTCTAAAATCTCTACTAAAGCAGAAATTAACAGTTCAGTAGATCTACTTGAAGACACTATTATTGAAGCCAAAAGTAAAGCAATACCAGAAAATCCCATTAAGCCGTATATCACAGAATTACCTAGTGACATAAAAGAACTAATACGACAGAGAAACGCAGCTAGATGCAAGTATCAAAGAACACGAATAGTTAGCTATAAAAAACTTAAAAATTCATTAACAAATAAAATTAACACACAAATACGCGAATTTAATAATAAACTATGGGACAATAAACTTGAAAAACTAACAGTCAAAGATAACTCAATTTGGAAAACAGCAAAATCATTCACAAAAAAACTTGATAACATAATACCTACACTCCATGGACCACATGGTTTGGCATTTACAGACACTGAAAAAGCTAATGCACTCGCGGAAAACTTTGAACGAGTACACCATTTGACAGAAAACGATGGAGACGATGATACTGAAATAATAGTAAATCAATTATATCAACAAATTAAAAATGAATCTTTAGATGCCGATGAAGTAGAGCTTACTAATCCCAGAGAAATTTTCAAAGCTATAAAAAAAACAAAACCCAGAAAGGCACCAGGACCTGACGGAATACAAAACATACTATTAAAAAACCTACCTAAAAAAGCACTCGTACAAATAATGTATATCTTCAATGCCTGTATGAAGATATCCTACTTTCCAACCTCATGGAAAAAAGCAAATATCCTAGCCTTTCTTAAACCCAACAAAGACAAACTCTTCCCGCAAAATTACCGTCCCATTAGTCTGCTACCTACTCTCAGCAAAATTTTTGAAATAATCATTCACAATAGAATTAAAATACACGAAACAAACAATAATATTATAAAAGAAGAATAATTCGGTTTTAGAGAGAAAAGAAGCACGATTCATCAGCTTGCTCGAATAACAAATTATATAACAAATAATTTTAACATTAATAAGTCAACAGCTATGGTCCTGCTGGACATAGAAAAAGCATTTGATACGGTCTGGCATGAAGGTCTAATTTATAAGTTAAAAACTATTGGTCTACCTCTATATATTATCAAGCTACTGCAAAGCTACTTAAAAAATAGAACATTCAGTGTCATCGTCAACGGTGCTGAATCTGATACTCAATACATAGCAGCTGGGGTGCCACAAGGTTCAATCTTGGGACCACAACTTTTCTCATATTTTATAAATGACTTACCAATCGACCAAAGTACCAACACAGCACTCTTTGCCGATGACACTGCAGTGTATGTAGCCTCATGGAACAAAAGAAATGCATTGAATAAAATACAAACAACCTTAGATAACTTCATGAACTTTTATACTAAATGGAAAATTAAAATTAATGCTGCTAAAACTGAAAGTATTGTGTATAATTATAAAAAGAAACTAAAAAAAGGAGAAAATGATCTCAGTATAGAAATAAGTAATGAAAAAATTACTCCTAAAACTTCAGTTAAATACCTAGGAGTAACTCTTGATAAGAAATTAAACTATAATGTACATATCACTAAAGCGTGCAATAAAGCGTATGGTATGAGAAACCTAATATTTCCATTAATTAATAGAAGCAGTAAATTATCAACTAAAAATAAATTATTATTATATAAAGCATTAATTAAACCTATTTTGTTATACGCCACGCCTATATGGAGCAACGCCTCCAATAGCTCAATTAAAAAAATACAAACAGTACAAAATAAGATTTTAAGACTGATAAGTTATGCAAATCCAGAGGAATCTAATGCTAGTATAAGAGCTAGGTTAAATGTAAATGACATAAAAAATGATATTTATGAGCAAACTGAAAAATTTTATAATATAAGTGTCAAACAGCATCTAATCCTACAGGATGTAGGAATCTACGACGCCAAAAATGCTCCATTTAAAATTAAGCATAAACTATCCCACAGCTTGCTGTGGAACAAATGTACATAGTTTTATAATTAGATGTAAGTTGTATATACAGTAGTTTGTAAGTATTTATAAGAAAATATCTAAAGGGTTTTTTTTTTATATATTTTTTACCCAGAAATCAGTATCGAAACATAGTTATAACGAAATCATTAATACTAAACTAGACAATGTAATAAAAAAACTCACCTGTGCATATTGTTTTAACTAATAGGAACAGAAAAGCAAAAATTGTATCTGACATGTACTGAGTACTATGTAAAACTTAAATGATAAATAAAGAGACTTTTAAATTCAATTCAAAAAATTCGTGGCATACATTACTATTCTATTCAGTGGATAACATCTACCTTCCTGTTGGTTTAATTATTGTAAATAAAAATTTATTAATATGACTGGTAGAGGCAAAGGTGGTAAAGGACTTGGAAAAGGGGGTGCAAAACGTCATAGAAAAGTTTTGCGTGATAATATCCAAGGTATTACAAAACCAGCAATTCGTCGTTTAGCACGAAGAGGTGGAGTAAAACGTATATCTGGTTTAATTTATGAAGAAACTCGTGGTGTATTGAAAGTATTCCTTGAAAATGTAATTCGTGATGCTGTTACATATACTGAACACGCAAAACGTAAAACAGTTACAGCTATGGATGTTGTATATGCTTTGAAACGACAAGGTCGTACACTGTACGGTTTTGGAGGTTAAGAAATTATAATGATTTACTTAAAATATTTAGTAAATTTATTAAACAATATTTAATACATCCAATAAATTTCCAAAGGCTTCCCTGTATGGGAAGCCACTAATTATAATCATATAAGAGTTAAAATATTTTGTTAATAAATATCATCATATTATTATAATGAATATCTATGTTAATTTAATATTATATATATTAAACTACCTATATATTACTAGATATTGTATTGTTACTATATTATATAATATATAAATTATAATTAACAATTCCTACAAATGTAATTTTTTTTTATAATTTGATATAAATAACTAGTAATAATGCGTTGCACGAAATTATTTTTAATATTATCAAATTAAATATCATATTTAAGGACATACTACAGTTTATGATAACCGTTAAAAAAATTCAATATAAGAGTATATGGATGGATGTACTTTATTATGTAACGAATGAATTTATAAAATACTGGATCGATTTGAATGTCTTTCAACATTAGGAAGCTATACCATCTACAGGTGATATAGAATTATTTTTCTCCTTACCTTAATGTGATATAAATAACTAGTAATAATGCGTTGCACGAAATTATTTTTAATATTATCAAATTAAATATCATATTTAAGGACATACTTCAGTTTATGATAACCGTTAAAAAAATGCAATATAAGAGTATATGGATGGATGTACTTTATTATGTAACGAATAAATTTATAAAATTGTTTATTGTTTATAATAACAAATGTTAAAAAAATTCAATATAAGAGTATATGGATGATTGTACTTTATTATGTAACGAATAAATTTCTAAAATACTGGATCGATTAGAATGAATGTCTTTCAACGTTAGGAAGCTACACCATCTACAAGTGATATAGACTTATTTTTCTCCTTACCTTAATAGCCACGGGAATGAGAACCAAGCACGTGAAATATTTTTTCTCCATTTATAAAAATTATTTACTCTTATTTAATATATTTGATGGCTCTCTTAAAAAGAGAGCCGATTTCATAGATGATGTAAGTTGCAATAAAATTTAAATTAAAATTTATTTTGAACTTGTGTATTTAGTAACAGCTTTAGTACCTTCACTAACAGCGTGTTTTGCTAATTCACCAGGTAATAATAATCGAACTGCAGTTTGAATTTCCCGACTTGTGATTGTTGAACGTTTATTATAATGAGCTAAACGTGATGCTTCAGCAGCAATTCTTTCAAAAATATCATTAACAAAACTATTCATAATACTCATGGCTTTACTTGATATACCAGTGTCAGGATGCACTTGTTTCAATACTTTGTAAATGTAAATTGCGTATGACTCTTTACGCTTACGTTTCTTTTTTTTATCACTTTTTGAAATATTTTTTTGAGCCTTACCAGCTTTTTTAGCTGCTTTTCCACTTGTTTTTGGTGGCATTGTTATTAACAATAAATATTAACAGATAGTTACAGAACACCAGTCAATACGTGTATGTGTATAATTATCGTTCAACTAGTTTATTATATACTAAACGGTAGATGCTTGTGCTACCAATAATTCTATTCTCTGATTGGATGAGACAAATAGTTATATATCATTGGTTGATGTATAACGTTACAGTATCTACAAATATAGTAAATAAGTTAAATGATGTATACATTCTAACGTTAGGTGTTGTAACGTGTACGTCAGTGTGATTTTATATTGTTAAATTTTAATTATTAAATTTATTAAAAATGTCTGGACGAGGTAAAGGAGGTAAAGTTAAAGGAAAGGCAAAGTCTAGATCTAGCCGAGCTGGATTACAATTTCCAGTTGGAAGAATTCATAGATTATTACGTAAAGGAAACTATGCTGAACGTGTAGGTGCTGGTGCTCCAGTATATTTGGCTGCAGTTATGGAATATTTAGCTGCTGAAGTTCTTGAATTGGCAGGAAATGCTGCCCGTGATAATAAAAAAACTCGTATTATTCCACGTCATTTACAATTGGCTATTCGTAATGATGAAGAATTAAATAAATTATTATCTGGTGTTACAATTGCACAAGGTGGTGTTTTACCAAACATTCAAGCTGTGCTATTACCAAAGAAAACTGAAAAGAAAGCATAAATTATACAAACTGACTTATTGCTTAAAGATTCATCGATCATAGGCCTTTTTTTATAAAGGCCACAAATTTATATTAAATAAGAGTATTATTTATGTATCATATTATATAATAATATAATTATATATTTCTATCTTGCACCATTATTTACATTGATATTAAGAAAAATAATAAGTTCACTCTAATTGATATAATATTTTATTTTAAATATAATTTTTTAGCATTGTTTATGAGATTTTTAAACATGAGGATTAACAAAATACTTTAAATATCCAATATAAAAAGCTATAAATAAATAATATGTATATTGCATTTATATATATATATTAATTTTTTTTTTTTTTTTTTTTTTTATCTAAAACCTGACGGAAAATTGAAAGAAATAAAAATATATTTTTTCATTTAAATAACCATAAAATCAGTTTTAATCGTTGTTATATATGGAAATTTTTACCACTTTTTATTTTGCCTTTTTTCTCTCTTATATTTTTACAGCTTCTTTGTTTTTGGTTCTTTTTAGAAAACATACATCTTAGGTATTTAGGTTTATTTGTGTCATATATTGTTTAAAATTTCAGTTATTGATATTTTCTATTTTTGACAACACGAGATGATTAAGTTTAAAAATAATTAATTGCATTTAGTCAATTGAGAGGTTTAGTTCAACAGAAACATGTTTGTTATGGAGAAAAATCATTTTTTTTTTTTTTTACACTTTAAATACATAGTCTAATCATTTAAATAATATTTTCACATAGATACATTGTTTACAATAGGAAATAAAGAAGTATAAATTATTGAAGTAAAATACTTAATTAATTAAAATAACTAAACAATTTCATTTCGTACCAATACAAAAATTATTTTTATTCATTGTTTAATAATACGTTATAATTTTCAGTTCATCAATAGATTCAATAAAAAAGTAAATACATATAATTTTATTGAAGTGAAACTTCTAATGCGACTTCTAACAAGGTTTCGATAAAAGTTTAACGCTTACATGGATGGGGTATGAAAGCAATGTTTCGTTAAACTTTCCAAGTTCCTGAGTAAAGGGAATAGAAAGTTAGTACGAGTGCCATCTTTGAAAATATAAATGGTAGAAATGATCCAACAATCAAAGGGGAAACTACCATTGATGCAGTTTTTGCAAGAATTATTGAAAAAATAGAATTTCGAAAATTAAAATGGAAATTGAAAGATGCGATCAATTGTGAATTGTAAGCAATGTTTATAAAGTTTGTCTTCAAGAAACAATATGACTTCACTAAAAATCAATTTCTATCCCTCTTCCTATTTTCATTTCCATATTACAAAGTTTCACTTCTTCTGTGGAAAGGGACTGCACGCCCTATTATATATTGTTTTTCAAATAATTTAATTATTTTATTATAAAAATAAAAGTAATTTAATAAAACTTAGGTTAATTATATCCAATCAAAACAAATTCAACCATTTAAATTTCAACAATCATTTTAAGCATTTATAATATATTTGTTTGTAAATAGAACTATATGTAACTAAATTATTAATTATAACAAAATATAATTAATATATATATTATTAATAAATATTTATTTATATACCTAGTTAATATTAATATAATATTTTTTATAAAATTACATTCTAATTAAAAATATTTTTCCAATGTTCAATTTACACATTATATAAAAACATGATTTAAATACCCATACAATGTCTATTTAAAAAAATTGAATTTTTCATTAAATTATATATATATATTTTTTAATATATTTTGAAATCATTTACAACATAATCATTTATAAATAATTGATAATTATTAAAAATAAAACGATTTATTTTTTTGCGTAATTTATGAATTTTATTTTTTATAACGTATGAAATAATTCATATTAAAAAACGTTTATCTATTATTATTTACTATAAAATTAATAATTTATATATTCAAAAAATAAAAAATTTTACTAAAATAATCATTTTTTAATTAATATATATAAAAAATTAAAAAATATTCATGTTTACTCTAATAGTAAATTATAAATAGTATTTAATAAATAATGTTTTCTACATGGTAGTTTGTCTTGCATATGGGCTATTTGTTTGTCATTTATATATATTAGAAAACTATATTTTATATTTGATAGAATTGTTATATTTTATCATTTTATTATTAAATATATATATAAAATATATATATATATATATATACATATATATTTTTATTTAAT
>CM035594.1:74894-118946 GCA_020423425.1 Chrysopa pallens
GCAAAAACTGCATCAATGGTAGTTTCCCCTTTGTTGGATCATTTCTACCATTTATCTTTTCAAAGATGGCACTCGTACTAACTTTCTATTCCCTTTACTCAGGAACTTGGAAAGTTTAACGAAACATTGCTTTCATACCCCATCCATGTAAGCGTTAAACTTTTATCGAAACCTTGTTAGAAGTCGCATTAGAAGTTTCACTTCAAGAAAATTATATGTATTTACTTTTTTATTGAATCTATTGATGAACTGAAAATTATAACGTATTATTAAACAATGAATAAAAATAATTTTTGTATTGGTACGAAATGAAATTGTTTAGTTATTTTAATTAATTAAGTATTTTACTTCAATAATTTATACTTCTTTATTTCCTATTGTAAACAATGTATCTATGTGAAAATATTATTTAAATGATTAGACTATGTATTTAAAGTGTAAAAAAAAAAAAAATGATTTTTCTCCATAACAAACATGTTTCTGTTGAACTAAACCTCTCAATTGACTAAATGCAATTAATTATTTTAAACTTATTCATCTCGTGTTGTCAAAAATAGAAAATATCAATAACTGAAATTTTAAACAATATATGACACAAATAAACCTAAATACCTAAGATGTATGTTTTCTAAAAAGAACCAAAAACAAAGAAGCTGTAAAAATATAAGAGAGAAAAAAAGGCAAAATAAAAAGTGGTAAAAAATTTCCATATATAACGATTAAAACTGATTTTATGGTTATTTAAATGAAAAAATATATTTTTATTTCTTTCAATTTTCCGTCAGGTTTTAGATAAAAAAAAAAAAAAAAAAAAAAAAAAAAAATTAATATATAAATAAATGCAATATACATATTATTTATTTATAGCTTTTTATATTGGATATTTAAAGTATTTTGTTAATCCTCATGTTTAAAAATCTCATAAACAATGCTAAAAAATTATATTTAAAATAAAATATTATATCAATTAGAGTGAACTTATTATTTTTCTTAATATCAATGTAAATAATGGTGCAAGATAGAAATATATAATTATATTATTATATAATATGATACATAAATAATACTATTATTTAATATAAATTTGTGGCCTTTATAAAAAAAGGCCTATGATCGATGAATCTTTAAGCAATAAGTCAGATTGTATAATTTATGCTTTCTTTTCAGTTTTCTTTGGTAATAGCACAGCTTGAATGTTTGGTAAAACACCACCTTGTGCAATTGTAACACCAGATAATAATTTATTTAATTCTTCATCATTACGAATAGCCAATTGTAAATGACGTGGAATAATACGAGTTTTTTTATTATCACGGGCAGCATTTCCTGCCAATTCAAGAACTTCAGCAGCTAAATATTCCATAACTGCAGCCAAATATACTGGAGCACCAGCACCTACACGTTCAGCATAGTTTCCTTTACGTAATAATCTATGAATTCTTACAACTGGAAATTGTAATCCAGCTCGGCTAGATCTAGACTTTGCCTTTCCTTTAACTTTACCTCCTTTACCTCGTCCAGACATTTTTTATAAATTTAATAATTAAAATTTAACAATATAAAATCACACTGATGTACACGTTACAACACCTAACGTTAGAATGTATACATCATTTAACTTATTTACTATATTTGTAGATACTGAAACGTTATATATCAACCAATGATATATAACTATTTGTCTCATCCAATCAGAGAATAGAATTATTGGTAGCACAAGCATCTACCGTTTAGTATATAATAAACTAGTTGAACGATATTTATACACATACACGTATTGACTGGTGTTCTGTAACTATTCTGGGAAGGGATTGTTGCGTGAAGATTGGAAAAAGGATTTTGAGGTGGTAAGGATAAAGTTTGGAATAGTTGGGTGTCCAGTTTCGTGGTGGAAAGCTTAGGACGGAAATCTTAGAGGTTTTTTCGAGATGACTCGAAGGCAATGATTTTGGAATTGCTGCATCTTCGTGATGAGCGAATATGCTACGTTAGTCCAAATAGGGGCTGCGTACGTGAGTACTGGGCGGATACATGACTTGTAGAGTCGATGCTTTAAACGTTCGTCCAGTTTACTCCTGGGGCTGAGTAGTGGGTACAATCCTGCAAAGGATGCGTTTCCCAGGGCCAGGCGCCTTTTGGCGTTCTGTGTCCAGTTCAACTGCCTTTGTAGGATTATACCCAGATAGACAACACTATGAGTTTGCTGGATTTGGAAGATTTTGGAAGAGAATAGATTGGGTCTTTGTAGGGTTAATTTTGATTTTCTATGACTTGAAATAGTTTTCAAGGATGGTCAATCGGGATTGAAGGCAACTCGAAACTTGTTTCGGTTGCCATGAAGAACAATAAATGGCCGTGTCGTCGGCGAAGAGAGCTGTTTCGGTAGCTCGATCCCTCGGTATATCGTTGATGAAGTATAAAAATAGGCGGGGTCCAAGCAAGGAGCCTTGAGGTACACCAGCTTTCACACTGTATTGGTTCGATGTACTCGAAGTACGCCACATTCAAATTATTCAAATTAATAATTCTTTATTTTCATCAAAAATATATACAAAATACAAATCGGCTTATAACTATAGCACCTAGCCTAAGCTTTATCTATAATACATGATCTTATATACTAGTTACATCGAGATTACAATTTTTCATTACATCGTTTTAATAAAATGGAAAATTTAAAAAAAAAAACCATTTGAAAAAAGTACGCCACGAAAATTTTAATGTCTTTTTATATAAAGTATTGGATAAAATATAAGCCACGCCTCTAAAATGTAATTGGTTTACATATTTAGAGTTGACCAATAGCGTTTTACAATAAAATTCATAAATTTCATATAAATATAAATGAAATGGTTGGAGAATCACTTAAACGTTTGCCTTTGAAGTATTATTGTGTTTAATTTCTTTTTATAATTTGGTATGTAATTCAAAATATTATTATTTTAAAATGGCTAGAACTAAGCAAACTGCTCGTAATTCAACAGGTGGTAAAGCACCAAGAAAACAATTAGCAACAAAAGCTGCACGTAAAAGTGCACCAGCTATTGGTGGAGAAAAAAAACCACATAGATATCGTCTATGTATAAATTTACGAGAAATTCGTCGTTATCAAAAGAGTACCGAATTGTTGATTCGTAAATTACCATTCCAACGTTTAGTACGTGAAATTGCACTAGATCTCAAAACAGATTTACGTTTTCAAAGTTCAGCTGTTATGGCCTTACAAGAAGCAAGTGAAGCTTATTTAGTAGGTTTGTTTGAAGATACTTACTTATGTGCCTTTCATGCAAAGCGTGTAACAATTATGCCAAAGGATATACAATTGGCAAGACGAATTCGTGGTGAACGTGCCTAAGGAACTTATTACGAATATAAATTTCATAATAATTAATATTTTCGGTCCTATTTATAGGACCAAAAATTATTATTAAATAAGAGTATTTTATTTTAAATATAAAAATAAAATTTACTAATAGTATATAAAATTATTTATGTATATAAAAAGACACTTTAAATTTTAAAAATATTTCGTTTTTTTATATTATTAAATTTTAATACACATTATAATTTTAGTTTAATTTTTAGCAATTATTCATTAATTTTATAAGATACTAGCAGACCCGACCACGTGTTGCTGTGGCTATTATTTTTCTTATATCACATTGTAGTAAATAATTTAAGAGGAACGGTAGTAGAACATAAGTCACGGGGACCAACATGCGTTTTACATAGATACCAGTTGTAAAAAAATATCCGTCATGGCGACCTCCATGACAGATTTTCTACTACCGTAACCCCTTAGTAAAATGAACTTATTATATGGGAACGAATTCGGAAATGTTAAAGCTTGCATAAAAATCGACTGGATTGGGATTTGAAAGGGAAGGGCTTTGAACACGATTGATTTAAATTTTCTTACAGTTGATATTAAGCAAAAATCAATACAAAGGAATTAATTTATTATTATTTTTATTCAATTATGTAACAAATGAGTATATTTATTATTATTTTTATTCAATTTTGTAACAAAGTTGTTAGTAAAGAACATGTGACACTTAAATATATGAATGAGGTAGGTAGGGCAGATAGTCATAAATCTTTAACAATAATATTTATTATTTTGAATTATAAATACTTTTAATTTCAATTTAATTTAGCACTAATCGGTGTACAATATTTTTGGTTAACCTACCTTTAGCTAACACAAATAGATTCGACGGTTTCCCTACACGTGAACATACAACATATAGTTGCCCATGAGAAAAACATGGATTTTCTAAATCCAAACCACAAATGGACATTGTTTGGCCTTGAGACTTATTTAAAGACATGGCAAAAGCTAAACGAATTGGAAACTGTAAAGGATACCTTCTAAAGGGTATGGTAGAACTCTGACGGTGTCATTGGAATACGTGACAGCAGGACCACTTCTTCTTTAAAGGTCATCGGTTATATTGATGAATTGTAGCTTACTAATTAAAGCGTTAGTACTTTTAACTTAACACCATTTATTGGATACTCAATCAAATCAACTAACTACTTTATACAGTGCCATCTATTCGATACTTACTAAATCAAGACAACTGACTTAAACTGATTATACCGCCATCTGCTAGGATCTTGTCGAACTATGTATCTTTGTTAGATTTAGACTACCATCTATTAACATATTATCGAACTATATCTCTTTGTCATAAAAAACAATTAATTCGCAATAAATTAAAATTGCAATCTCTAATTAAGAAATAAATTATCCTATCTCTTAAGTTGAAGCATTGCACGCATTTAAAAAAAAAAAAAACCTTCGAATTGGTTCAGTAGTTTCGGAGTCCATCGCGATCAAACAATGTGACATGTAATTTATTAATATTAGATTATATACTGTTACATTATGTTATTAATTATAACCAGTTTATTATTACCCTTAATTAATATCAGATAATATTATAAAAGAACAACAGCACACAGTGTTCCCAAGCGGTCACCCATCCAAGTACTGACTGTGCCCAATGTTGCTTAACTTAAGTGATCAGACGAGAACTTGTGCTTTCAACATGGTATGGCCGTTGTCAATAGATAACATGTTTAAATGAATATATATTTAAATACATATTGATAAATTTTCCTGGTAAATGGTAAATAAAAATTATATTTAAATTTTTAATATTATATTTTAATTATATTATTAAATAAAATTAAAAATTTTTATCTTTTGAAATAATTTGAATATAAATAATGGAAACATATATGAGGTGACCATAATCATGATTACAAAAACGTTTAATTAAAAATACCCATATAACTTAATATGATATATTTATGATTCTCCTAATACGATTTAACATAACCGTAGTAGTTAAATTAATTTATGTTACATATTCGCTTATATTATAAAACTAGCTGGCCCGGCAAACGTCGTTTTGCCACATATTTATAATTAACTTCAACATTTTCTAAGTATAAAAACATATTCTTAACAACTTTCCTGTATTTCTTAAGACTGAAAGCTAAGGCAAATTAGAATAAATAATGATATTAATATATATCTTAAAGCATACCCGGACACGTTGCGGTGACAATTGATATTACATCGATTGCATGCAAAATTTGAAGCAGATAGGACGAAGGAATTCCGTTGTTCCATACAAACTTTGCCTCTTCTTTTCATACCATTAGGGGTAGAATTTCAGAAAATCTTTTCTTATGGGATGCCCGGTATTTGATGTTTAACCCACTATTTGGTGTGGGATACCCGTGACACGAAATATTTATATATACACTCGTGTTTAATGTGGCACCCGGTACCTCGTGCAACCACAATTCGTGTATATTGTGCTGTGATTCTCATATACTTACTTGATGAAAAATAGTAAAAGGAAATCCAGAATTACTAATATAGAAAAGAAGAGATAAATAAATTCTATAAATTCTAATTTGAATAGCTGACCCGGGTAAACATTGTTTTGTTATATAAGTTATTTCTAATCAACATCAATATCTCCTAAATATAATAACATATTCTCAACTGTCTATAACTAAATAATGAAGCTGCGGCAAATCAGAATAAATTATGATATTATTTTATATTTTGAAGCATACCCACCCGGTTTACGCGTTGCTGTGTTATTTTTCACATTTTAATGAATGATATTACATCGTTTACATGCGAATGCAATTCTACCCTTAGGATAAGAATTTCAAATCCTTTCTTATCGGATTCCCGGTATTTAGTGTGCACCCAGTACATTATATGCACCCGGTATTTACCTGGTATTTGCTGGGGTACACCCGGGACCGCGTTAACCCGATAATTTTTGGTGTGGTACACATACACTTGATGAAAGGTATATGGACCTCCTGAACCAAGAATGATTCCGGTAATACTTGAACAATGCGATATGCACACTTTATATAGTTGACAGTTCGTCATACTGCTAGTGAGAAGAGATAAAGAAGTTTTTTTTTGAATAGATAAAGAAGTTTTATTTTGAATTTCAAAATTATATTTTGGTTTCTATGGAAATGATGATTTGTAACATGTGAGAAAAAAAAAAGACAAAATATGTTTCACAGCTAGGAACATTTTGTATTCGAAAATTAAATTGTCGTTTATAGTATTTTCCTTTACTTATTATTTATGTTTCTCACCGTTAAAACCTTCCCTGAACTTTCACGAATACTTCAAGACCAAAATTAGCCAAATCGATCCAGCCATTCTCGAGTTATGCGCTTACCAACAAATTTTGCAATTCATTTTTATATATAAGATATATATATTAATTATATTTTGTTATAATTAATAATTTAGTTACATATAGTTCTATTTACAAACAAATATATTATAAATGCTTAAAATAATTGTTGAAATTTAAATGGTTGAATTTGTTTTGATTGGATATAATTAACCTAAGTTTTATTAAATTACTTTTATTTTTATAATAAAATAATTAAAAAATTTGAAAAACAATATATAATAGGGCGTGCAGTCCCTTTCCACAGAAGAAGTGAAACTTTGTAATATGGAAATGAAAATAGGAAGAGGGATAGAAATTGATTTTTAGTGAAGTCATATTGTTTCTTGAAGACAAACTTTATAAACAGTGCTTACAATTCACAATTGATCGTATCTTTCAATTACCATTTTAATTTTCGAAATTATATTTTTTCAATATTTCTTGCAAAAACTGCATCAATGGTAGTTTCCCCTTTGATTGTTGGATCATTTCTACCATTTATCTTTTCAAAGATGGCACTCGTACTAACTTTCGATTCCCTTTACTCAGGAACTTGGAAAGTTTAACGAAACATTGCTTTCATACCCCATCCATGTAAGCGTTAAACTTTTATCGAAACCTTGTTAGAAGTCGCATTAGAAGTTTCACTTCAATAAAATTATATGTATTTACTTTTTTTAGAATCTATTGATGAACTGAAAATTATAACGTATTATTAAACAATGAATAAAAATAATTTTTGTATTGGTACGAAATGAAATTGTTTAGTTATTTTAATTAATTAAGTATTTTACTTCAATAATTTATACTTCTTTATTTCCTATTGTAAACAATGTATCTATGTGAAAATATTATTTAAATGATTAGACTATGTATTTAAAGTGTTAAAAACAAACAAAAAATGATTTTTCTCCATAACAAACATGTTTCTGTTGAACTAAACCTCTCAATTGACTAAATGCAATTAATTGTTTTTAAACTTATTCATCTCGTGTTGTCAAAAATAGAAAATTTCAATAACTGAAATTTTAAACAATATATGAGACAAATAAACCTAAATACCTAAGATGTATGTTTTCTAAAAAGAACCAAAAACAAAGAAGCTGTAAAAATATAAGAGAGAAAAAAAGGCAAAATAAAAAGTGGTAAAAATTTCCATATATAACAACGATTAAAACTGATTTTATGGTTATTTAAATGAAAAAATAGATTTTTATTTCTTTCAATTTTCCGTCAGGTTTTAGATAAAAAAAAAAAAAAAAAAAAAAAGTTAATATATATATAAATGCAATACACAGTTTATTTATTTATAGCTTTTTATATTGGATATTTAGAGTATTTTGTTAATCCTCATGTTTAAAAATCTCATAAACAATGCTAAAAAATTATATTTAAAATAAAATATTATATCAATTAGAGTGAACTTATTATTTTTCTTAATATCAATGTAAATAATGGTGCAAGATAGAAATATATAATTATATTATTATATAATATGATACATAAATAATACTCTTATTTAATATAAATTTGTGGCCTTTATAAAAAAAGGCCTATGATCGATGAATCTTTAAGCAATAAGTCAGTTTGTATAATTTATGCTTTCTTCTCAGTTTTCTTTGGTAATAGCACAGCTTGAATGTTTGGTAAAACACCACCTTGTGCAATTGCAACACCAGATAATAATTTATTTAATTCTTCATCATTACAAATAGCCAATTGTATATGACGTGGAATAATACGAGTTTTTTTATTATCACGGGCAGCATTTCCTACCAATTCAAGAACTTCAGCAGCTAAATATTCCATAACTGCAGCCAAATATACTGAAGCACCAGCACCTACACGTTCAGCATAGTTTCCTTTACGTAATAATCTATGAATTCTTCCAACTGCAAATTGTAATCCAGCTCGGCTAGATCTAGACTTTGCCTTTCCTTTAACTTTACCTCCTTTACCTCGTCCAGACATTTTTAATAAATTTAATAAGAAAAAATTTAACAATATAAAATCACACTGATGTACACGTTACAACACCTAACGTTAGAATGTATACATCATTCAAATTCAAATTAATAATTCTTTATTTTCATCAAAAATATATACAAAATACAAATCGGCTTATAACTATAGCACCTAGCCTAAGCTTTATCTATAATACATCATCTTATATACTAGTTACATCGAGATTACAATTTTTCATTACATCGTTTTAATAAAATGGAAAATTAAAAAAAAACCATTTGAAAATTATACATCATTTAACTTATTTACTATATTTGTAGATACTGAAACGTTATACATCAACCAATGATATATAACTATTTGTCTCATCCAATCAGAGAATAGAATTATTGGTAGCACAAGCATCTACCATTTAGTATATAATAAACTAGTTGAACGATAATTATACACATACACGTATTGACTGGTGTTCTATAACTATCTGTTAATATTTATTGTTTATAACAATGCCACCAAAAACAAGTGGAAAAGCAGCTAAAACAGCTGGTAAGGCTCAAAAAAATATTTCAAAAAGTGATAAAAAAAAGAAACGTAAGCGTAAAGAGTCATACGCAATTTACATTTACAAAGTATTGAAACAAGTGCATCCTGACACTGGTATATCAAGTAAAGCCATGAGTATTATGAATAGTTTTGTTAATGATATTTTTGAAAGAATTGCTGCTGAAGCATCACGTTTTGCTCATTATAATAAACGTTCAACAATCACAAGTCGGGAAATTCAAACTGCAGTTCGATTATTATTACCTGGTGAATTAGCAAAACACGCTGTTAGTGAAGGTCAAATTGACCCAGTTTGCTGATTTCCGGGAAGGGATTGTTGTGTGAAGATTGGAAAAAGGATTTTGAGGTGGTAAGGATAAAGTTTGGAATAGTTGGGTGTCCAGTTTCGCGGTGGAAAGCTTAGGACGGAAATCTTAGATGTTTTTTCGAGATGACTCGAAGGCAATGATTTTGGAATTGCTGCATCTTCGTGATGAGCGAATATGAAACGTTAGTCCAAATAGGGGCTGCGTACGTGAGTACTGGGCGGATACATGACTTGTAGAGTCGATGCTTTAAACGTTCGTCCAGTTTACTCCTGGGGCTGAGTAGTGGGTACAATCCTGCAAAGGATGCGTTTCCCAGGGCCAGGCGCCTTTTGGCGTTCTGTGTCCAGTTCAACTGCCTTTGGAGGATTATACCCAGATAGACAACACTATGAGTTTGCTGGATTTGCGAGTCAAACATTTTTAATCCAAGTGCGTATGTTGAAAATTTATGCTTTCGAGTGAAGATAATAGATAATCAAAACTTTATCCTTACCACCTCAAAATCCTTTTTCCAAGCTTCACGAAACAATCCCTTCCCGGAAATCAGCAAACTGGGTCAATTTGAACCAAGGATGCTGCTTTTTGGGAAAAGATTTCCAATGCCACACGATGTCGGTTGCACCTAGTACCGGTGTAATCTTAATTGTATATAGTTTCTTTTTCTTTTCTTTTCTTTAATTTACAGGTTAAGCTAGTTTTAGGGATGGCCTATCCATCCACATAGGTTAAGTATTTTCAAATGGTTTTTTTATATTTTCCATTTTATTAAAACGATGTAATGAAAAATTGTAATCTCGATGTAACTAGTATATAAGATGATGTATTATAGATAAAGCTCAGGCTAGGTGCTATAATTATAAGCCGATTTGTATTTTGTATATATTTTGATGATAATAAAGAATTATTAATTTGAATTAATTTGAATTTGATTGAGAATCACTTAAACGTTTGCCTTTGAAGTATTATTGTGTTTAATTTCTTTATATAATTTGGTATTTAATTCAAAATATTATTATTTTAAAATGGCTAGAACTAAGCAAACTGCTCGTAATTCAACAGGTGGTAAAGCACTTAGAAAACAATTAGCAACAAAAGCTGCACGTATAAGTGCACCAGCTACTGGTGGAGTAAAAAACCACATAGATATCGTCTATGTATAGATTTACGAGAAATTCGTCGTTATCAAAAGAGTACCGAATTGTTGATTCGTAAATTACCATTCCAACGTTTAGTACGTGAAATTGCACTAGATCTCAAAACAGATTTACGTTTTCAAAGTTCAGCTGTTATGGCCTTACAAGAAGCAAGTGAAGCTTATTTAGTAGGTTTGTTTGAAGATACTAACTTATGTGCCATTCATGCAAAGCGTGTAACAATTATGCCAAAGGATATACAATTGGCAAGACGAATTCGTGGTGAACGTGCCTAAGGAACTTATTACGAATATAAATTTCATAATAATTAATATTTTCGGTCCTATTTATAGGACCAAAAATTATTATTAAATAAGAGTATTTTATTTTAAATATAAAAATAAAATTTACTAATAGTATATAAAATTGTTTATGTATATAAAAAGATACTTTAAATTTTAAAAATATTTCGTTTTTTTATATTATTAAATTTTAATACACATTATAATTTTAGTTTAATTTTTAGCAATTATTCATTAATTTTATAAGATACTAGCAGACCCGACCACGTGTTGCTGTGGCTATTATTTTTCTTATATTACATTGTAGTAAATAATTTAAGAGGAACGGTAGTAGAACATAAGTCACGGGGACCAACATGCGTTTTACATAGATACCAGTTGTAAAAAAATATCCGTCATGGCGACCTCCATGACAGATTTTCTACTACCGTAACCCCTTAGTAAAATGAACTTATTATCTGGGAACGAATTCGGAAATGTTAAAGCTTGCATAAAAATCGACTGGATTGGGATTTGAAAGGGAAGGGCTTTGAACACGATTGATTTAAATTTTCTTACAGTTGATATTTAGCAAAAATCAATACAAAGGAATTAATTTATTATTATTTTTATTCAATTTTGTAACAAATGAGTATATTTATTATTATTTTTATTCAATTTTGTAACAAAGTTGTTAGTAAAGAACATGTGACACTTAAATATATGAATGAGGTAGGTAGGGCAGATAGTCATAAATCTTTAACAATAATATTTATTATTTTGAATTATAAATACTTTTAATTTCAATTTAATTTAGCACTAATCGGTGTACAATATTTTTGGTTAACCTACCTTTAGCTAACACAAATAGATTCGACGGTTTCCCTACACGTGAACATACAACATATAGTTGCCCATGAGAAAAACATGGATTTTCTAAATCCAAACCACAAATGGACATTGTTTGGACTTGAGACTTATTTAAAGACATGGCAAAAGCTAAACGAATTGGAAACTGTAAAGGATACCTTCTAAAGGGTATGGTAGAACCCTGACGGTGTCATTGGAATACGTGACAGCAGAACCACTTCTTCTTTAAAGGTCATCGGTTATATTGATGAATTGTAGCTTACTAATTAAAGCGTTAGTACTTTTAACTTAACACCATTTATTGGATACTCAATCAAATCAACTAACTACTTTATACAGTGCCATCTATTCGATACTTACTAAATCAAGACAACTGACTTAAACTGATTATACCGCCATCTGCTAGAATCTTGTCGAACTATGTATCTTTGTTAGATTTAGACTACCATCTATTAAAATATTATCGAACAATATCTCTTTGTCATAAAAAACAATTAATTCGCAATAAATTAAAATTGCAATCTCTAATTAAGAAATAAATTATCCTATCTCTTAAGTTGAAGCATTGCACGCATTTAAAAAAAAAAAACCTTCGAATTGGTTCAGTAGTTTCGGAGTCCATCGCGATCAAACAATGTGACATGTAATTTATTAAGATAAGATTATATACTGTTACATTATGTTATTAATTATAACCAGTTTATTATTACCCTTAATTAATATCAGATAATATTATAAAAGAACAACAGCACACAGTGTTCCCAAGCGGTCACCCATCCAAGTACTGACTGTGCCCAATGTTGCTTAACTTAAGTGATCAGACGAGAACTTGTGCTTTCAACATGGTATGGCCGTTGTCAATAGATAACATGTTTAAATGAATATATATTTAAATACATATTGATAAATTTTCCTGGTAAATGGTAAATAAAAATTATATTTAAATTTTTAATATTATATTTTAATTATATTATTAAAAAAATTAAAAATTTTTATCTTTTGAAATAATTTGAATATAAATAATGGAAACATATATGAGGTGACCATAATCATGATTACAAAAACGTTTAATTAAAAATACCCATATAACTTAATATGATATATTTATGATTCTCCTAATACGATTTAACATAACCGTAGTAGTTAAATTAATTTATGTTACATATTCGCTTATATTATAAAACTAGCTGGCCCGGCAAACGTCGTTTTGCCACATATGTCTAATTAACTTCAATATTTTCTAAGTATAATAACATATTCTTAACAACTTTCCTCTATTTTTTAATACTGAAAGCTAAGGCAAATTAGAATAAATAATGATATTAATATATATTTTAAAGCATACCCGGATACGTTGCGGTGACAATTGATATTACATCGATTGCATGCAAAATTTGAAGCAGATTGGACGAAGGAATTCCGTTGTCCCATACAAACTTTGCCTCTGCTTTTCATCCCATTAGGGGTAGAATATCAGAAAATTTTTTCTTATGGGATGTCCGGTATTTGATGTGTAACCCACTATTTGGTGTGGGATACCCGTGACACGATATATTTATATATATACTCGTGTTTGATGTGGGACACCCGGTACCTTATGTACCCACAATTCGTGTATATTGTGCTGTGGTTCTCATATACTTGATGAAAAATATTAAAAAGAAGTCCAGAACCACTAATATAGAAAAGAAGAGATAAATAAATTCTATTTTGAATAGCTGACCCGGGTAAACATTGTTTTGTTATTTATATAAATTATTTCTAATCAACATCAATATCTCCTAAATATAATAACATATTCTCAACTGTCTATAACTAAATAATGAAGCTGCGGCAAATCAGAATAAATTATGATATTAATTTGTATTTTGAAGCATACCCACCCGGTTTACGCGTTGCTGTGTTATTTTTCACATTTTAATAAATGATATTACATCGTTTACATGCGGATGCGATTCTACCCTTAGGGGAAGAATTTCAAATCCTTTCTGATCGGATTCCCGGTTTTTAGTGTGCACCCAGTACATTACCCGGTATTTACCTGGTATTTGCTGGGGTACACCCGGGACCGCGTTAACCCGATAATTTTTGGTGTGGTACACATACACTTGATGAAAGATATATGGACCTCCTGAACCAAGAATGATTCCGGTAATACTTGAACATTTTTTTTTAAGTTTCTTTATTTATCTTTAAAGTTTACATGATTTTTTTTTTTTTTACATTTTTCTGTTCCTATTTAATACTTGAACAAGTTTAAGTTTTAAAAGTTCTTTATTTCTTATTCAACATAGTACATAGATATAACAGTACATATTTTTGTTCCTTATTAGTAATTGTTCCCGTTCCTTTTTGGAACCCTTCCAATTGTTTATATTAATACTTGAACAATGCGATATGCACACTTTATATAGTTGACAGTTCGTCATACTGCTAGTGAAAAGAGATAAAGAAATTTTATTTTGAATAGATAAAGAAGTTTTATTTTGAATTTCAAAATTAGATTTTGGTTTCTATGGAAATGATGATTTGTAACATGTGAGAAAAAAAAGACAAAATATGTTTCACAGCAGGGAACATTTTGTATTCGAAAATTAAATTGTCGTTTATAGTATTTTCCTTTACTTATTATTTATGTTTCTCACCGTTTAAACCTTCCCGGAACTTTCACGAATATTTCAAGACCAAAATTAGCCAAATCGGTCCAGCCATTCTCGAGTTATGCGCTTACCAACACATTTTGCGATTCATTTTTATATAATAAGATTAAATGAACAATTATATAATATTTCTTATTAGAAAGTTCGTCATGTGGACCTTGCGGGTCGTACCTATAACACTTGTTTTTTTATTTTTTATTCTTTCGTATATAACATTTCAAATAATTATGTACTCTTATTAAAAATTAATTTGTGGTCTAAAATTAAGACCAAAATTATTTTTTTTTTTCAAAAATAATCGAAATTTCAATATATTATTAAAGAAACATATCATTTCTTTTTTGGTGCAGTCTTTTTTATTTTAGTTGGCGATGATTTTGAGACAGAAGCTTTTTTAGGTTTTGGTACTTTTGGCTTACGAACAGGACTACTTTTAGCTGTAGTTTTTGTAGACTTTGTCTTAGCTGGGTGTTTTTTAGCTACAGTAGTTGATTTTGATGTAATTTTCTTTGTAGCTGTTGATGATGGAGTAGTTTTCTTTGCTTTTGGTTTTTTAGCCGCTAAAGATGTACCATAGTTTTCTTCTCTTTTGGTGCTATTTTAGTTTTAACACTCTTTGTAGAAACCTTAGAACCGCTATCCTTTTTTGATACTTTTGATTTAGATGAAGAATTCGATGAAGCGGATGGAGCCAATTTAAATGAGCCAGAAGCTCCTTTACCTTTTGTCTGTACCAAAGCACCTTCAGTAACGGCTGCTTTTAAATACTTTTTAATAAATGGTGAAATTTTATCAGAATCAACTTTGTAATTTGCAGCTAAATATTTTTTAATTGCTTGTAATGATGAACCCCCACGTTCATTTAAATTTTTAATTGCATTTACAACCATTTCTGACGTGCGTGGATGAGTTGGTTTTGAATGTTGTTTTGTACGTTTAGCACCCGATGTAGCTGCTTTTTTTGTTGGTGTTGTAGAGCCAGCAGTAACTGCTGTTGCCGCAACCACTGTGGGATTTTCTTCTGCCATAATTATCTTTATTAAATAAAAATATATATATATATATATATATATATATATATATATATATATATATATATATATATATATATATATATATATATATATATATATATATATATATATATATTTATATATATATATATTTTATATATATATTTAATAATAAAATGATAAAATATAACAATTCTATCAAATATAAAATATAGTTTTCTAATATATATAGTAGTAGTAGTAAAATTTCTCTTTATTTATGATTTTGTTTTGTATACATGGTTTGTACATTTATTATTTGTTATTATAAATAGTTCCTTACTCTTCTAATATATATATTCAAATTAATAATTCTTTATTTCATCAAAAATATATACAAAATACAAATCGGCTTATAACTATAGCACCTAGCCTAAGCTTTATCTATAATACATCATCTTATATACTAGTTACATCGAGATTACAATTTTTCATTACATCGTTTTAATAAAATGGAAAATTTAAAAAAAAAACCATTTGAAAATACTTAACCTATGTGGATGGATAGGCCACCCCTAAAACTAGCTTAACCTGTAAATTAAGAAAAGAAAAGAAAAAGAAACTATATACAATTAAGATTACACCGGAACTAGGTGCAACCGACATCGTGTGGCATGGGAAATCTTTTCCCAAAAAGCAGCATCCTTGGGTCAAATTGACCCAGTTTGCTGATTTCCGGGAAGGGATTGTTGCGTGAAGATTGGAAAAAGGATTTTGAGGTGGTAAGGATAAAGTTTGGAATAGTTGGGTGTCCAGTTTCGCGGTGGAGAGCTTCGGACGGAAATTTTGGGGGTTTTTTCGAGATGACTCGAAGGCAACGATTTTGGAATTGCTGCATCTTCGTGATGAGCGAATATGAAACGTTAGTCCAAATAGGGGCTGCGTACGTGAGTACTGGGCGGATACATGACTTGTAGAGTCGATGCTTTAAACGTTCGTCCAGTTTACTCCTGGGGCTGAGTAGTGGGTACAATCCTGCAAAGGATGCGTTTACCAGGGCCAGGCGCCTTTTGGCGTTCTGTGTCCAGTTCAACTGCCTTTGGAGGATTACACCCAGATAGACAACACTATGAGTTTGCTGGATTTGCGTGTCAAACATCTTCAATCCAAGCGCGTATGTTGAAAATTTATTCTTTCGAGTGAAGAGAATAGATTGGGTCTTTGTGGGGTTAATTTTGATTTTCCATGACTTGAAATAGTTTTCAAGGATGGTTAATCGGGATTGAAGGCAACTCGAAACTTGTTTCGGTTGCCATGAGGAACAATAGATGGCCGAGTCATCGGCGAAGAGAGCTGTTTCGGTAGCTCGATCCCTCGGGATATCGTTAATGTAGTATAAAAATAGTCGGGGTCCAAGCAAGGAGCCTTGAGGTACACCAGCTTTCACACTGTATTGGTTCGATGTACTTTGTTGGATGTGGATTTGGGATTTCCGGTTGGACAAATAGGAAATTAGGAATTTTATGATGTATATTGGAATGTTAAATTTGGAGAGTTTGTGGATTAGTCCATCGTGCCAAACTGTGTCGAAAGCTTTTTCGATGTCCAAAAGGACCATGCCTGTGGATTTGTTCCAATTAAATCCGGTAGCAATATGTTCAGTAAGTCGGTGAAGCTGGCTTACTGTGGAATGGTTCGATCTGAAACCGAACTGTTGGGGGATAAGCTGTCTATGGATATTTTCATGCGACTGCAGCCGATTCAATACTACTTTCTCCATGACCTTGCTAAGAGATGGCAGCAAGCTAATGGGTCGGTAGCTCGAAGGCAACTTAGGTAGCTTTCCCGGCTTCGGAAGCGCTAAAACCTTAGCGGTTTTCCAAAGGTCGGGAAAATAACCAAGCCTCAAGCATGCAGTATAGATATAACTGAGCTGAACAACCGTCTTCCGAAGAAGATAGCGGAGCACAACGTTAGTTATTCCATCATCACCCGGAGCTTTCCTGCATTTAAGTTTCCTTAAAATGCTGGATACCTCTTGAGGTGATACGCTGTCAACATCGATGGGATTTATGGTGGAAGAGCGAATATTTTCCAAGGATTCGGACACCAAGTGGGCCGTTTCTTCTTCGTGATATTCGTCGCCATCTGTTAAGCTGTGCGCCTTAGAGAAGGTGTCAGCTAGAAGTTGGGCTTTGTCGGAATCCGAGTAAAGGTACCCATTTTCCGACAAGAGGGGAGGTAGTCTTTTCGAACGATTACGCAAATTTTTAGCAATTTTCCATACATTGTTATCACGAGTGGTCAGAGCCGAAATCCTCTCGTTCCACATGTCATCTCTGGTGCGCGTGACTTTATCTCGAATATCGGCTGACATTCGCCTCATGGCATCATGAAGCTCAGGCAGCCTAACACGTTGCCAAAATTTGCGTAGTTTGTTCCGAGTCTGTATGAGTTTAAGTGTGTCAGCATCTAATTTTAATTGATATCCGAGGTTCCGAGTTATCCTAGGAATCAACTTTTCGGTAGCAACTACGATACTTTTCGTGAGCTTACTGACTTCCAAGTCTATTTGGTCGGTGGAATTGATCTGGGGCGTGATCAGGGTTTCGACGTTCAGATACTCTTTAAACAGTTTCCAGTCTGCTTTCTCGAAATCCAGCCGGGTTTGCACAGTTGTAGCACCCTTCATTTCACCTAGGGTGAAAGTGATCGGGCGATAGTCACTATGCAAATCCAAATGAACATCTAAGTCTGACAGAAGGTCACAGTTTTTGAGTATCGTTAAGTCGATGGTTTGAGGTGGGCGGGAAGCAGCATCGGGGTAGTAGGAGGGCTCGTCTGGGTACGCAACAATGAAGTTACGTTTCAGAGACTGCGCAAATAGCGCGTTGCCGTTTGCATTATTGGATGTACAATTCCAAGAAATGTGACGCGCATTGTAATCTCCCATTATCACAGCGCGATCATGGGTTCTCACAATACGATCAATATCCCTTCCTTGTAGTAGTCTATCTGGGGGGTTGTATAAAGATGTGACTTTATAATTACCACAATTAGCCGAGATAAGAACGGAGACGGCTTCGAGACTGCCGTCTTCGGGAGGCAAGATACAATGTTTGACATCGTGTCTAACAAATAAGGCAACCCCGCCACCATTCCTGGCGGCGCGGTCACGGCGATAGGTAAAGTATCCAGGGATACTTATTTTCATATCCGGCTTTAACCATGTTTCGCTGATGGCTGCAACATGGATCCGATGCTGCTCTAGGAATGAGTGAAGCTCGGGTAATTTGCGTTGGAGACTTTGAGAGTTCCATTGCAAAAAGCGAATCTGGGATCTAGTTGAAGAGGGATGAGATATCATTATCGAATAAATGATCCGTCATCTCGAAAAACTTGAAAAGTATTTCTTGGTTTGAATTACATAGTTTCCACGCGGCCTCTACTTTAATCCTGAGTTTCAGGAGGTCCATGAAATCAAGGGGTTTAGAACCACCAGTTTCCAATGGAGGTGGAACTGGTGAAGATTCTATATCCTCGAAGAATGGGTTGAGTGGGGAAATGGGGGGACACACGATATCGGTTACCTCTTTCTCCGGTGTCTGCTTAATTGTCCACGGGTTTGAAGTGGGCAATGGCGCTGGTTTGAAATTTTGTGTCGCTGGTCTCCTGATGGCTGATTGACTGCTACCTTGGTGACTGGTACCTCTGTTTGGGGCGTTGACCTCTTTTGGACGAGGAAGGGCCGGGAAATCCCTGGCCTTGAATGATGATGGGCGGCCTTGCGCCTCGCCCTGAGCGGCCTTGCGCCTCGCTCCTGCTGCTCGGGATGCTGTTGCGGCCACGTAAGTCTTCCTAACTGAACAATCCATGGAACTTGCCGGATGCGCCGCGCCGCAGTTGCAGCACTTTGCAGGCTCCGACCGAGGGATCTCGCATTTGCTTGAAGCGTGGTTTTTGCCACACTTCACGCAACGTACGGATCCACGACAGTTCCGTGAACCATGTCCGTAAAGTTGACAACGGTAGCACTGTACAGCACCCCGTTTGTTTACGTATTTGTTGACACGACATGGAACGCCGCATATCCATCGGATGTTAAGGACGCCTTGGGCTTGCGTCCCCTTTGCAAATTGTACAAGGCGAGACACCCGTAAGCTCTCGCCTTCTACTTTTGAAAGTACCATGACCTTTTGTGGATTAAGGCCATGCTTTTTTAAATCTTCGGCCACCATGTCGTCTGAATGGTGGCGCATTGTTCCATGAAGGACGTATTTCGGTTCAACGTCCTCTTTCGTTCCGTAAAAATGGAACGGCATTTGAATTTCTTCAAGCCGTTCCTTACATTTAGTGTAATCGCGATCTGAGTCGCAATGTACACTTATAGTCGTGGTACCGAAAGTGAACCTTACCAGTAGCTGCCGCTTTAATTGCTTCTTCCACCTTTTGAAAATTGGTGAGGGCCATGTGCACGACAATTGGGCTCGGCTTCTTGTTCCTTGTTGGAATACTTTTGCTCTCGGCGATATCAATGAGTGGTCCATATTTGTTGTGGACCTCTGTTGCCAATTTCTTGGTGGACGGTGCGTCGTTATTGTTTGTTTTCCTGCCTCTTTTCCTGGGTTTGACCGGCTGGAATTCTTCGTCCATTGGTGTTGGTGCTACTGCTGATGTTGCTGCTGGTGATGATGATGATGATGCTGTTGGTGTTGATCCTGATGATGCTGTTGGTTTTGATCCTGATGATGATGATGCTGTTGGTGTTGATGCTGATATCATTGATGGCTTTGCCATATTTTTTGGTTTTGATACCACCGCCTTCCCGGCGGTGGGCGCCATTTTCGGTGGGGATTCCAATCTAAAAATTAGAAAAATTAACACATTAAATTTAAATAAAATTTAAACAAAATGCCTAGATAATTTAAAAAATACTTAATGATTGTAAACTATACAAAATGTAAATACCACAATTCAAAAAGTATATTGTAAATTATTTTTTATTTTTGTACTGGTACAAACAAATTCAAACAACAAATAAATTTGTTATTTGGAACTTGCCTGAAGCAGGTAAAAATAAGAAATCAATAAAAATAAAATTATTTTGTGATCAGTTAACAAAATAAAAATAAAAACTCTTATAAAGCACAGGTATAAAATAAAATTTTATCGCTGAGCAGGTATCGACTAGCAGTGTTGTTAGTATCAACACTTAACATCGAATGTTAATATATATAAATGACAAACAAATAGTTCATATTCAAGACAAACTACCATGTAGAAAACATTATTTATTAAATACTATTTATAATTTACTATTAGTGTAAACATGAATATTTTTTAATTTTTTATATATATTAATTAAAAAATCATTATTTGAGTAAAATTTTTTATTTTTTGAATATATAAATTATTAATTTTATAGTAAATAATAATAGATAAACGTTTTTTAATATGAATTATTTCATACGTTATAAAAAATAAAATTCATAAATTACGCAAAAAAATAAATCGTTTTATTTTTAATAATTATCAATTATTTATAAATGATAATATTGTAAATGATTTTAAAATATATTAAAAAATATAAATATATAATTTAATGAAAAATTCAATTTTTTTAAATAGACATTGTATAGGTATTTAAATCATGTTTTTATATAATGTGTAAATTGAACATTGGAAAAATATTTTTAATTAGAATGTAATTTTATAAAAAATATTATATTAATATTAACTAGGTATATAAATAAATATTTATTAATAATATATATATTAATTATATTTTGTTATAATTAATAATTTAGTTACATATAGTTCTATTTACAAACAAATATATTATAAATGCTTAAAATGATTGTTGAAATTTAAATGGTTGAATTTGTTTTGATTGGATATAATTAACCTAAGTTTTATTAAATTACTTTTATTTTTATAATAAAATAATTAAATTATTTGAAAAACAATATATAAAAGGGCGTGCAGTCCCTTTCCACAGAAGAAGTGAAACTTTGTAATATGGAAATGAAAATAGGAAGAGGGATAGAAATTGATTTTTAGTGAAGTCATATTGTTTCTTGAAGACAAACTTTATAAACATTGCTTACAATTCACAATTGATCGTATCTTTTAATTACCATTTTAATTTTCGAAATTCTATTTTTTCAATATTTCTTGCAAAAACTGCATCAATGGTAGTTTCCCCTTTGATTGTTGGATCATTTCTCCCATTTATCTTTTCAAAGATGGCACTCGTACTAACTTTCTATTCCCTTTACTCAGGAACTTGGAAAGTTTAACGAAACATTGCTTTCATACCCCATCCATGTAAGCGTTAAACTTTTATCGAAACCTTGTTAGAAGTCGCATTAGAAGTTTCACTTCAATAAAATTATATGTATTTACTTTTTTTAGAATCTATTGATGAACTGAAAATTATAACGTATTATTAAACAATGAATAAAAATAATTTTTGTATTGGTACGAAATGAAATTGTTTAGTTATTTTAATTAATTAAGTATTTTACTTCAATAATTAATACTTCTTTATTTCCTATTGTAAACAATGTATCTATGTGAAAATATTATTTAAATGATTAGACTATGTATTTAAAGTGTTAAAAAAAAAAAAAAGATTTTTCTCCATAACAAACATGTTTCTGTTGAACTAAACCTCTCAATTGACTAAATGCAATTAATTATTTTTAAACTTATTCATCTCGTGTTGTCAAAAATAGAAAATATCAATAACTGAAATTTTAAACAATATATGACACAAATAAACCTAAATACCTAAGATGTATGTTTTCTAAAAAGAACCAAAAACAAAGAAGCTGTAAAAATATAAGAGAGAAAAAAAGGCAAAATAAAAAGTGGTAAAAATTTCCATATATAACAACGATTAAAACTGATTTTATGGTTATTTAAATGAAAAAATATATTTTTATTTCTTTCAATTTTCCGTCAGGTTTTAGATAAAAAAAAAAAAAATTAATATATATATAAATGCAATATACAGTTTATTTATTTATAGCTTTTTATATTGGATATTTAGAGTATTTTGTTAATCCTCATGTTTAAAAATCTCATAAACAATGCTAAAAAAATTATATTTAAAACTAGCTGGCCCGGCAAACGTCGTTTTGCCACATATTTCTAATTAACTTCAACATTTTCTAAGTATAATAACATATTCTTAACAACTTTCCTCTATTTCTTAAAACTGAAAGCTAAGGCAAATTAGAATAAATAATGATATTAATATATATTTTAAAGCATACCCGGACACGTTGTGGTGACAATTGATATTACATCGATTGCATGCAAAATTTGAAGCAGATTGGACGAAGGAATTCCATTGTTCCATACAAACTTTGACTCTGTTTTTAATCCCATTAGGGGTAGAATTTCAGAAAATCTTTTCTTATGGTATGCCCGGTATTTGATGTGTAACCCACTATTTGGTGTGGGATACCCGTGACACGAAAATTATATATACACTCGTGTTTGATTTGTGCCACCCGGTACCTCGAGCACCCACAATTCGTGTATATTGTGTTCTGGTTCTCATATACTTGATGAAAAATAGTAAAAAAAAAGGAAGTCCAGAACCACTAATATAGAAAAGAAGAGATAAATAAATTCTATTTTGAATAGCTGACCCAGGTAAATTGTTTTGTTAATCAACATTAATATCTCCTAAATATAATAACATATTCTCAACTGTCTGTCTATAACTAAATAATGAAGCTGCGGCAAATCAGAATAAATTATTCTACCCTTAGGGGAAGAATTTCAAGTCCTTTCTTATCGGATTCCCGGTATAAAGTGTGCACCCGGTATTTGCCCCGGTACCGCGACCGCGGACCGCGTTTACCCGATAATTTTTGCTGTCGTACACATACACTTGATGAAAGGTATATTGACCTTCTGAACCAAGAATGATTCTCGTAATACTTGAACAATGCGATATGCACACTTTATATAGTTGACAGTTCGTCATACTGCTAGTGAGAAGAGATAAAGAAGTTTTATTTTGAATAGATAAAGAAGTTTTATTTTGAATTTCAAAATTATATTTTGGTTTCTATGGAAATGATGATTTGTAACATGTGAGAAAAAAAAAGACAAAATATGTTTCACAGCTAGGAACATTTTGTATTCGAAAATTAAATTGTCGTTTATAGTATTTTCCTTTACTTATTATTTATGTTTCTCACCGTTTAAACCTTCCCTGAACTTTCACGAATATTTCAAGACGAAAATTAGCCAAATCGGTCCAGCCATTCTCGAGTTATGCGCTTACCAACACATTTTGCAATTCATTTTTATATATTAGATTATATTTTGGTTTCTATGGAAATGATGATTTGTAACATGTGAGAAAAAAAAAAGACAAAATATGTTTCACAGCTAGGAACATTTTGTATTCGAAAATTAAATTGTCGTTTATAGTATTTTCCTTTACTTATTATTTATGTTTCTTACCGATAAAACCTTCCCTGAACTTTCACGAATATTTCAAGACCAAAATTAGCCAAATCGGTCCAGCCATTCTCGAGTTATACGCTTACCAACACATTTTGCAATTCATTTTTATATATAAGATAAAATATTATATCAATTAGTGTGAACTTATTATTTTTCTTAATATCAATGTAAATAATGGTGCAAGATAGAAATATATAATTATATTATTATATAATATGATACATAAATAATACTCTTATTTAATATAAATTTGTGGCCTTTATAAAAAAAGGCCTATGATCGATGAATCTTTAAGAAATAAGTCAGTTTGTATAATTTATGCTTTCTTCTCAGTTTTCTTTGGTAATAGCACAGCTTGAATGTTTGGTAAAACACCACCTTGTGCAATTGTAACACCAGATAATAATTTATTTAATTCTTCATCATTACGAATAGCCAATTGTAAATGACGTGGAATAATACGAGTTTTTTTATTATCACGGGCAGCATTTCCTGCCAATTCAAGAACTTCAGCAGCTAAATATTCCATAACTGCAGCCAAATATACTGGAGCACCAGCACCTACACGTTCAGCATAGTTTCCTTTACGTAATAATCTATGAATTCTTCCAACTGCAAATTGTAATCCAGCTCGGCTAGATCTAGACTTTGCCTTTCCTTTAACTTTACCTCCTTTACCTCGTCCAGACATTTTTAATAAATTTAATAAGATAAAATTTAACAATATAAAATCACACTGATGTACACGTTACAACACCTAACGTTAGAATGTATACATTATTTAACTTATTTACTATATTTGTAGATACTGAAACGTTATACATCAACCAATAATATATAACTATTTGTCTCATCCAATCAGAGAATAGAATTATTGGTAGCACAAGCATCAACCGTTTAGTATATAATAAACTATTTGAACGATAATTATACACATACACGTATTGACTGGTGTTCTGTAACTATCTGTTAATATTTATTGTTAATAACAATGCCACCAAAAACAAGTGGAAAAGCAGCTAAAAAAGCTGGTAAGGCTCAAAAAAATATTTCAAAAAGTGATAAAAAAAAGAAACGTAAGCGTAAAGAGTCATACGCAATTTACATTTACAAAGTATTGAAACAAGTGCATCCTGACACTGGTATATCAAGTAAAGCCATGAGTATTATGAATAGTTTTGTTAATGATATTTTTGAAAGAATTGCTGCTGAAGCATCACGTTTAGCTCATTATAATAAACGTTCAACAATCACAAGTCGGGAAATTCAAACTGCAGTTCGATTATTATTACCTGGTGAATTAGCAAAACACGCTGTTAGTGAAGGTCAAATTGACCCAGTTTGCTGATTTCCGGGAAGGGATTGTTGCGTGAAGATTGGAAAAAGGATTTTAAGGTGGTAAGGATAAAGTTTGGAATAGTTGGGTGTCCAGTTTCGTGGTGGAAAGCTTAGGACGGAAATCTTAGAGGTTTTTTCGAGATGACTCGAAGGCAATGATTTTGGAATTGCTGCATCTTCGTGATGAGCGAATATGAAACGTTAGTCCAAATAGGGGCTGCGTACGTGAGTACTGGGCGGATACATGACTTGTAGAGTCGATGCTTTAAACGTTCGTCCAGTTTACTCCTGGGGCTGAGTAGTGGGTACAATCCTGCAAAGGATGCGTTTCCCAGGGCCAGGCGCCTTTTGGCGTTCTGTGTCCAGTTCAACTGCCTTTGGAGGATTATACCCAGATAGACAACACTATGAGTTTGCTGGATTTGCGTGTCAAACATTTTTAATCCAAGTGCGTATGTTGAAAATTTATGCTTTCGAGTGAAGAGAATAGATTGGGTCTTTGTAGGGTTAATTTTGATTTTCCATGACTTGAAATAGTTTTCAAGGATGGTCAATCGGGTTTGAAGGCAACTCGAAACTTGTTTCGGTTGCCATGAGGAACAATAAATGGCCGTGTCGTCGGCGAAGAGAGCTGTTTCGGTAGCTCGATCCCTCGGGATATCGTTGATGAAGTATAAAAATAGGCGGGGTCCAAGCAAGGAGCCTTGAGGTACAACAGCTTTTACACTGTATTGGTTCGATGTACTCGAAGTACGCCACATTCGAATTATTCAAATTAATAATTCTTTATTTTCATCAAAAATATATACAAAATACAAATCGGCTTATAACTATAGCACCTACCCTAAGCTTTATCTATAATACATCATCTTATATACTAGTTACATCGAGATTACAATTTTTCATTACATCGTTTTAATAAAATGGAAAATTTAAAAAAAAAAACCATTTGAAAAAAGTACGCCACGAAAATTTCAATGTCTTTTTATATAGAGTATTGGATAAAATATAAGCCACGCCTCTTAAATTTAATTGGTTTACATATTTAGAGTTGACCAATAGCGTTTTACAATAAAATTCATAAATTTCATATAAATATAAATGAAATGGTTGGAGAATCACTTAAACGTTTGCCTTTGAAGTATTATTGTGTTTAATTTCTTTATATAATTTGGTATTTAATTCAAAATATTATTATTTTAAAATGGCTAGAACTAAGCAAACTGCTCGTAATTCAACAGGTGGTAAAGCACTTAGAAAACAATTAGCAACAAAAGCTGCACGTAAAAGTGCACCAGCTACTGGTGTAGTAAAAAAACCACATAGATATCGTCTATGTATAGATTTACGAGAAATTCGTCGTTATCAAAAGAGTACCGAATTGTTGATTCGTAAATTACCATTCCAACGTTTAGTACGTGAAATTTCACTAGATCTCAAAACAGATTTACGTTTTCAAAGTTCAGCTGTTATGGCCTTACAAGAAGCAAGTGAAGCTTATTTAGTAGGTTTGTTTGAAGATACTAACTTATGTGCCATTCATGCAAAGCGTGTAACAATTATGCCAAAGGATATACAATTGGCAAGACGAATTCGAGGTGAACGTGCCTAAGGAACTTATTACGAATATAAATTTCATAATAATTAATATTTTCGGTCCTATTTATAGGACCAAAAATTATTATTAAATAAGAGTATTTTATTTTAAATATAAAAATAAAATTTACTAATAGTATATAAAATTATTTATGTATATAAAAAGATACTTTAAATTTTAAAAATATTTCGTTTGTTTATATTATTAAATTTTAATACACATTATAATTTTAGTTTAATTTTTAGCAATTATTCATTAATTTTATAAGATACTAGCAGACCCGACCACGTGTTGCTGTGGCTATTATTTTTCTTATATTACATTGTAGTAAATAATTTAAGAGGAACGGTAGTAGAACATAAGTCACGGGGACCAACATGCGTTTTACATAGATACCAGTTGTAAAAAAATATCCGTCATGGCGACCTCCATGACAGATTTTCTACTACCGTAACCCCTTAGTAAAATGAACTTATTATCTGGGAACGAATTCGGAAATGTTAAAGTTTGCATAAAAATCGACTGGATTGGGATTTGAAAGGGAAGGGCTTTGAACACGATTGATTTACATTTTCTTACAGTTGATATTAAGCAAAAATCAATACAAAGGAATTAATTTATTATTATTTTTATTCAATTTTGTAACAAATGAGTATATTTATTATTATTTTTATTCAATTTTGTAACAAAGTTGTTAGTAAAGAACATGTGACACTTAAATATATGAATGAGGTAGGTAGGGCAGATAGTCATAAATCTTTAACAATAATATTTATTATTTTGAATCATTTCCATAGAAACCAAAATCTAATTTTGAAATTCAAAATAAAACTTCTTTATCTATTCAAAATAAAACTTCTTTATCTCTTCTCAATAGCAGTATGATGAACTGTCAACTATATAAAGTGTGCATATCGCATACCGGAATCATGCTTGGTTCACCAGGTAAGCACCGGGTGGATAAAATGTACCGGGTGCACACTAAATACCGGGAATCCGATAAAAAAGGATTTGAAATTCTTCCCCTAAGGGTAGAATTGCATCCGCGTGTAAACGATGTAATATCATTTATTAAAATGTGAAAAATAACACAGCAACGCGTAAACCGGGTGGGTATGCTTCAAAATATAAATTAATATCATAATTTATTCTGATTTGCCGCAGCTTCATTATTTAGTTATAGACAGTTGAGAATATGTTATTATATTTAGGAGATATTGTTGTTAATTAGAAATAATTTATATAACAAAACAATGTTTAAGAAAATGTTGAAGTTAATTAGAAATATGTGGCAAAAAGAAGTTTTGCCGGGGCAGCTAGTTATAAATACTTTTAATTTCAATTTAATTTAGCACTAATCGGTGTACAATATTTTTGGTTAACCTACCTTTAGCTAACACAAATAGATTCGACGGTTTCCCTACACGTGAACATACAACATATAGTTGCCCATGAGAAAAACATGGATTTTCTAAATCCAAACCACAAATGGACATTGTTTGGCCTTGAGACTTATTTAAAGACATGGCAAAAGTTAAACGAATTGGAAACTGTAAAGGATACCTTCTAAAGGGTATGGTAGAACCCTGACGGTGTCATTGGAATACGTGACAGCAGGACCACTTCTTCTTTAAAGGTCATCGGTTATATTGATGAATTGTAGCTTACTAATTAAAGCGTTAGTACTTTTAACTTAACACCATTTATTGGATACTCAATCAAATCAACTAACTACTTTATACAGTGCCATCTATTCGATACTTACTAAATCAAGACAACTGACTTAAACTGATTATACCGCCATCTGCTAGAATCTTGTCGAACTATGTATCTTTGTTAGATTTAGACTACCATCTATTAAAATATTATCGAACTATATCTCTTTGTCATAAAAAACAATTAATTCGCAATAAATTAAAATTGCAATCTCTAATTAAGAAATAAATTATCCTATCTCTTAAGTTGAAGCATTGCACGCATTTAAAAAAAAAAAAAACCTTCGAATTGGTTCAGTAGTTTCGGAGTCCATCGCGATCAAACAATGTGACATGTAATTTATTAAGATAAGATTATATACTGTTACATTATTCATTATAACCAGTTTATTATTACCCTTAATTAATATCAGATAATATTATAAAAGAACAACAGCACACAGTGTTCCCAAGCGGTCACCCATCCAAGTACTGACTGTGCCCAATGTTGCTTAACTTAAGTGATCAGACGAGAACTTGTGCTTTCAACATGGTATGGCCGTTGTCAATAGATAACATGTTTAAATGAATATATATTTAAATACATATTGATAAATTTTCCTGGTAAATGGTAAATAAAAATTATATTTAAATTTTTAATATTATATTTTAATTATATTATTAAAAAAATTAAAAATTTTTATCTTTTGAAATAATTTGAATATAAATAATGGAAACATATATGAGTTTCAAATTTTTCAAATTAATAATTCTTTATTTTCATCAAAAATATATACAAAATACAAATCGGCTTATATCTATAGCACCTAGCCTAAGCTTTATCTATAATACATCATCTTATATACTAGTTACATCGAGATTACAATTTTTCATTACATCGTTTTAATAAAATGGAAAATTTAAAAAAAAACCATTTGAAAATACTTAACCTATGTGGATGGATAGGCCACCCCTAAAACTAGCTTAACCTGTAAATTAAGAAAAGAAAAGAAAAAGAAACTATATACAATTAAGATTACACCGGAACTAGGTGCAACCGACATCGTGTGGCATGGGAAATCTTTTCCCAAAAAGCAGCATCCTTGGGTCAAATTGACCCAGTTTGCTGATTTCCGGGAAGGGATTGTTGCGTGAAGATTGGAAAAAGGATTTTGAGGTGGTAAGGATAAAGTTTGGAATAGTTGGGTGTCCAGTTTCGCGGTGGAGAGCTTCAGACGGAAATCTTGGGGGTTTTTTCGAGATGACTCGAAGGCAACGATTTTGGAATTGCTGCATCTTCGTGATGAGCGAATATGCAACATTAGTCCAAATTGGGGCTGCGTACGTGAGTACTGGGCGGATACATGACTTGTAGAGTCGATGCTTTAAACGTTCGTCCAGTTTACTCCTGGGGCTGAGTAGTGGGTACAATCCTGCAAAGGATGCGTTTCCCAGGGCCAGGCGCCTTTTGGCGTTCTGTGTCCAGTTCAACTGCCTTTGGAGGATTACACCCAGATAGACAACACTATGAGTTTGCTGGATTTGCGTGTCAAACATCTTCAATCCAAGCGCGTATGTTGAAAATTTATTCTTTCGAGTGAAGAGAATAGATTGGGTCTTTGTGGGGTTAATTTTGATTTTCCATGACTTGAAATAGTTTTCAAGTATGGTCAATCGGGATTGAAGGCAACTCGAAACTTGTTTCGGTTGCCATGAGGAACAATAGATGGCCGTGTCGTCGGCGAAGAGAGCTGTTTCGGTAGCTCGATCCCTCGGGATATCGTTAATGTAGTATAAAAATAGGCGGGGTCCAAGCAAGGAGCCTTGAGGTACACCAGCTTTCACACTGTATTGGTTCGATGTACTTTGTTGGATGTGGATTTGGGATTTCCGGTTGGACAAATAGGAAATTAGGAATTTTAGGATGTATATTGGAATGTTAAATTTGGAGAGTTTGTGGATTAGTCCATCGTGCCAAAACTGTGTCGAAAGCTTTTTCGATGTCCAAAAGGACCATGCCTGTGGATTTGTTCCAATTAAATCCGGTAGCAATATGTTCAGTAAGTCGGTGAAGCTGGCTTACTGTGGAATGGTTCGATCTGAAACCGAACTGTTGGGGGATAAGCTGTCTATGGATATTTTCATGCGACTGCAGCCGATTCAATACTACTTTCTCCATGACCTTGCTGAGAGATGGCAGCAAGCTAATGGGTCGGTAGCTCGAAGGCGACTTAGGTGGCTTTCCCGGCTTCGGAAGCGCTAAAACCTTAGCGGTTTTCCAAAGGTCGGGAAAATAACCAAGCCTCAAGCATGCAGTATAGATATAACTGAGCTGAACAACCGTCTTCCGGGGAAGATAGCGGAGCACAACGTTAGTTATTCCATCATCACCCGGAGCTTTCCTGCATTTAAGTTTCCTTAAAATGCTGGATACCTCTTGAGGTGATACGCTGTCAACATCGATGGGATTTATGGTGGAAGAGCGAATATTTTCCAAGGATTCGGACACCAAGTGGGCCGTTTCTTCTTCGTGATATTCGTCCCCATCTGTTAAGCTGTGCGCCTTAGAGAAGGTGTCAGCTAGAAGTTGGGCTTTGTCGGAATCCGAGTAAAGGTACCCATTTTCCGACAAGAGGGGAGGTAGTCTTTTCGAACGATTACGCAAATTTTTAGCAATTTTCCATACATTGTTATCACGAGTGGTCAGAGCCGAAATCCTCTCGTTCCACATGTCATCTCTGGTGCGCGTGACTTTATCTCGAATATCGGCTGACATTCGCCTCATGGCATCATGAAGCTCAGGCAGCCTAACACGTTGCCAAAATTTGCGTAGTTTGTTCCGAGTCTGTATGAGTTTAAGTGTGTCAGCATCTAATTTTAATTGATATCCGAGGTTCCGAGTTATCCTAGGAATAAACTTTTCGGTAGCAACTACGATACTTTTCGTGAGCTTACTGACCTCCAAGTCTATTTGGTCGGTGGAATTGATCTGGGGCGTGATCAGGGTTTCGACGTTCAGATACTCTTTAAACAGTTTCCAGTCTGCTTTCTCGAAATCCAGCCGGGTTTGCACAGTTGTAGCACCCTTCATTTCACCTAGGGTGAAAGTGATCGGGCGATGGTCACTATGCAAATCCAAATGAACATCTAAGTCTCATTTGGATTTGCATAGTGACCATCGCCCGATCACTTACATATATGAGGTGACAAACAAATAGCCCATATTCAAGACAAACTACCATGTAGAAAACACTATTTATTAAATACTATTTATAATTTACTATTAGTGTAAACATGAATATTTTTTAATTTTTTATATATATTAATTAAAAAATCATTATTTTAGTAAAATTTTTTATTTTTTGAATATATAAATAATTAATTTTATAGTAAATAATAATAGATAAACGTTTTTTAATATGAATTATTTCATACGTTATAAAAAATAAAATTCATAAATTACGCAAAAAAATAAATCGTTTTATTTTTAATAATTATCAATTATTTATAAATGATAATATTGTAAATGATTTCAAAATATATTAAAAAATATAAATATATAATTTAATGAAAAATTAAATTTTTTTAAATAGACATTGTATAGGTATTTAAATCATGTTTTTATATAATGTGTAAATTGAACATTGGAAAAATATTTTTAATTAGAATGTAATTTTATAAAAAATATTATATTAATATTAACTAGGTATATAAATAAATATTTATTTATAATATATATATTAATTATATTTTGTTATAATTAATAATTTAGTTACATATAGTTCTATTTACAAACAAATATATTATAAATGCTTAAAATGATTGTTGAAATTTAAATGGTTGAATTTGTTTTGATTGGATATAATTAACCTAAGTTTTATTAAATTACTTTTATTTTTATAATAAAATAATTAAATTATTTGAAAAACAATATATAATAGGGCGTGCAGTCCCTTTCCACAGAAGAAGTGAAACTTTGTAATATGGAAATGAAAATAGGAAGAGGGATAGAAATTGATTTTTAGTGAAGTCATATTGTTTCTTGAAGACAAACTTTATAAACATTGCTTACAATTCACAATTGATCGTATCTTTCAATTACCATTTTAATTTTCGAAATTCTATTTTTTCAATATTTCTTGCAAAAACTGCATCAATGGTAGTTTCCCCTTTGATTGTTGGATCATTTCTCCCATTTATCTTTTCAAAGATGGCACTCGTACTAACTTTCTATTCCCTTTACTCAGGAACTTGGAAAGTTTAACGAAACATTGCTTTCATACCCCATCCATGTAAGCGTTAAACTTTTATCGAAACTTTGTTAGAAGTCGCATTAGAAGTTTCACTTCAATAAAATTATATGTATTTACTTTTTTTAGAATCTATTGATGAACTGAAAATTATAACGTATTATTAAACAATGAATAAAAATAATTTTTGTATTGGTACGAAATGAAATTGTTTAGTTATTTTAATTAATTAAGTTTTTTACTTCAATAATTTATACTTCTTTATTTCCTATTGTAAACAATGTATCTATGTGAAAATATTATTTAAATGATTAGACTATGTATTTAAAGTGTTAAAAAAAAAAAATGATTTTTCTCCATAACAAACATGTTTCTGTTGAACTAAACCTCTCAATTGACTAAATGCAATAAATTATTTTTAAACTTATTCATCTCGTGTTGTCAAAAATAGAAAATATCAATAACTGAAATTTTAAACAATATATGACACAAATAAACCTAAATACATAAGATGTATGTTTTGTAAAAAGAACCAAAAACAAAGAAGCTGTAAAAATATAAGAGAGAAAAAAAGGCAAAATAAAAAGTGGTAAAAATTTCCATATATAACAACGATTAAAACTGATTTTATGGTTATTTAAATGAAAAAATATATTTTTATTTCTTTCAATTTTCCGTCAGGTTTTAGATAAAAAAAAAAAATTAATATATATATAAATGCAATATACAGTTTATTTATTTATAGCTTTTTATATTGGATATTTAGAGTATTTTGTTAATCCTCATGTTTAAAAATCTCATAAACAATGCTAAAAAATTATATTTAAAATAAAATATTATATCAATTAGAGTGAACTTATTATTTTTCTTAATATCAATGTAAATAATGGTGCAAGATAGAAATATATAATTATATTATTATATAATATGATACATAAATAATACTCTTATTTAATATAAATTTGTGGCCTTTATAAAAAAAGGCCTATGATCGATGAATCTTTAAGCAATAAGTCAGTTTGTATAATTTATGCTTTCTTCTCAGTTTTCTTTGGTAATAGCACAGCTTGAATGTTTGGTAAAACACCACCTTGTGCAATTGTAACACCAGATAATAATTTATTTAATTCTTCATCATTACGAATAGCCAATTGTAAATGACGTGGAATAATACGAGTTTTTTTATTATCACGGGCAGCATTTCCTGCCAATTCAAGAACATCAGCAGCTAAATATTCCATAACTGCAGCCAAATATACTGGAGCACCAGCACCTACACGTTCAGCATAGTTTCCTTTACGTAATAATCTATGAATTCTTCCAACTGCAAATTGTAATCCAGCTCGGCTAGATCTAGACTTTGCCTTTCCTTTAACTTTACCTCCTTTACCTCGTCCAGACATTTTTAATAAATTTAATAAGAAAAAATTTAACAATATAAAATCACACTGATGTACACGTTACAACACCTAACGTTAGAATGTATACATCATTTAACTTATTTACTATATTTGTAGATACTGAAACGTTATACATCAACCAATGATATATAACTATTTGTCTCATCCAATCAGATAATAGAATTATTGGTAGCACAAGCATCTACCGTTTAGTATATAATAAACTAGTTGAACGATAATTATACACATACACGTATTGACTGGTGTTCTGTAACTATCTGTTAATATTTATTGTTAATAACAATGCCACCAAAAACAAGTGGAAAAGCAGCTAAAAAAGCTGGTAAGGCTCAAAAAAATATTTTCTTTTGTGAGTACTGGGCGGATACATGACTTGTAGAGTCGATGCTTTAAACGTTCGTCCAGTTTACTCCTGGGGCTGAGTAGTGGGTACAATCCTGCAAAGGATGCGTTTCCCAGGGCCAGGCGCCTTTTGGCGTTCTGTGTCCAGTTCAACTGCCTTTGGAGGATTACACCCAGATAGACAACTCTATGAGTTTGCTGGATTTGCGTGTCAAACATCTTCAATCCAAGCGCGTATGTTGAAAATTTATTCTTTCGAGTGAAGAGAATAGATTGGGTCTTTGTGGGGTTAATTTTGATTTTCCATGACTTGAAATAGTTTTCAAGGATGGTCAATCGGGATTGAAGGCAACTCGAAACTTGTTTCGGTTGCCATGAGGAACAATAGATGGCCGTGTCGTCGGCGAAGAGAGCTGTTTCGGTAGCTCGATCCCTCGGGATATCGTTAATGTAGTATAAAAATAGGCGGGGTCCAAGCAAGGAGCCTTGAGGTACACCAGCTTTCACACTGTATTGGTTCGATGTACTTTGTTGGATGTGGATTTGGGATTTCCGGTATAATATTTAAATTTTATTTAAATTTAATGTGTTATTTTTCTAATTTTTAGATTGGAATCCCCACCGAAAATGGCGCCCACCGCCGGGAAGGCGGTGGTATCAAAACCAAAAAATATGGCAAAGCCATCAATGATATCAGCATCAACACCAACAGCATCATCATCATCAGGATCAAAACCAACAGCCTCATCAGAATCAACACCAACAGCATCATCAGGATCAACACCAACAGCATCATCAGGATCAACACCAACAGCATCACCATCATCATCACCAGCAGCAACATCAGCAGTAGCACCAACACCAATGGACGAAGAATTCCAGCCGGTCAAACCCAGGAAAAGAGGCAGGAAAACAAACAATAACGACGCACCGTCCACCAAGAAATTGGCAACAGAGGTCCACAACAAATATGGACCACTCATTGATATCGCCGAGAGCAAAAGTATTCCAACAAGGAACAAGAAGCCGAGCCCAATTGTCGTGCACATGGCCCTCACCAATTTTTCAAAAGGTGGAAGAAGCAATTAAAGCGGCAGCTACTGGTACCGTAAGGTTGACTTTCGGTACCACGACTATAAGTGTACATTGCGACTCAGATCGCGATTACACTAAATGTAAGGAACGGCTTGAAGAAATTCAAATGCCGTTCCATTTTTACGGAACGGAAGAGGACGTTGAACCGAAATACGTCCTTCATGGAACAATGCGCCACCATTCAGACGACATGGTGGCCGAAGATTTAAAAAAGCATGGCCTTAATCCACAAAAGGTCATGCTACTTTCAAAAGTAGAAGGCGAGAGCTTACGGGTGTCTCGCCTTGTACAATTTGCAAAGGGGACGCAAGCCCAAGGCGTCCTTAACATCCGATGGATATGCGGCGTTCCATGTCGTGTTAACAAATATGTCAACAAACGGGGTGCTGTACAGTGCTACCGTTGTCAACTTTACGGACATGGTTCACGGAACTGTCGTGGATCCGTATTTTGCGTGAAGTGTGGCAAAAACCACGCTTCAAGCAAATGCGAGATCCCTCGGTCGGAGCCTGCAAAGTGCTGCAACTGCGGCGCGGCGCATCCGGCAAGGTCCATGGATTGTTCATTTAGGAAGACTTATGTGGCAGCAACAGCATCCCGAGCAGCAAGAGCGAGGCGCAAGGCCACTCAGGGCGAGGCGCAAGGCCGCCCATCATCATTCAAGGCCAGGGATTTCCCGGCCCTTCCTCGTCCAAAAGAGGTCAACGCCCCAAACAGAGGTTCCAGTCACCAAGGTAGCAGTCAATCAGCAATCAGGAGACCAGCGACACAAAATTTCAAACCAGCGCCATTGCCCACTTCAAACCCGTGGACAATTAAGAAGACACCGGAGAAAGAGGTAACCGCTATTGTGTGTCCCCCCATTTCCCCACTCAACCCATTCTTCGAGGATATAGAATCTTCACCAGTTCCACCTCCATTGGAAACTGGTGGTTCTAAACCCCTTGATTTCATGGACCTCCTGAAACTCAGGATTAAAGTAGAGGCCGCGTGGAAACTATGTAATTCAAACCAAGAAAAACTTTTCAAGTTTTTCGAGATGACGGATCATTTATTCGATAATGATATCTCATCCCTCTTCAACTAGATCCCAGATTCGCTTTTTGCAATGGAACTCTCAAAGTCTCCAACGCAAATTACCCGAGCTTCACTCATTCCTAGAGCAGCATCGGATCCATGTTGCAGCCATCAGCGAAACATGGTTAAAGCCGGATAAGAAAATAAGTATCCCTGGATACTTTACCTATCGCCGTGACCGCGCCGCCAGGAATGGTGGCGGGGTTGCCTTATTTGTTAGACACGATGTCAAACATTGTATCTTGCCTCCCGAAGACGGCAGTCTCGAAGCCGTCTCCGTTCTTATCTCGGCTAATTGTGGTAATTATAAAGTCACATCTTTATACAACCCCCCAGATAGACTACTACAAGGAAGGGATATTGATCGTATTGTGAGAACCCATGATCGCGCTGTGATCATGGGAGATTACAATGCGCGTCACATTTCTTGGAATTGTACATCCAATAATGCAAACGGCAACGCGCTATTTGCGCAGTCTCTGAAACGTAACTTCATTGTTGCGTACCCAGACGAGCCCTCCTACTACCCCGATGCTGCTTCCCGCCCACCTCAAACCATCGACTTAACGGTACTCAAAAACTGTGACCTTCTGTCAGACTTAGATGTTCATTTGGATTTGCATAGTGACCATCGCCCGATCACTTTCACCCTAGGTGAAATGAAGGGTGCTACAACTGTGCAAACCCGGCTGGATTTCGAGAAAGCAGACTGGAAACTGTTTAAAGAGTATCTGAACGTCGAAACCCTGATCACGCCCCAGATCAATTCCACCGACCAAATAGACTTGGAGGTCAGTAAGCTCACGAAAAGTATCGTAGTTGCTACCGAAAAGTTTATTCCTAGGATAACTCGGAACCTCGGATATCAATTAAAATTAGATGCTGACACACTTAAACTCATACAGACTCGGAACAAACTACGCAAATTTTGGCAACGTGTTAGGCTGCCTGAGCTTCATGATGCCATGAGGCGAATGTCAGCTGATATTCGAGATAAAGTCACGCGCACCAGAGATGACATGTGGAACGAGAGGATTTCGGCTCTGACCACTCGTGATAACAATGTATGGAAAATTGCTAAAAATTTGCGTAATCGTTCGAAAAGACTACCTCCCCTCTTGTCGGATCCTTGGAAAATATTCGCTCTTCCACCATAAATCCCATCGATGTTGACAGCGTATCACCTCAAGAGGTATCCAGCATTTTAAGGAAACTTAAATGCAGGAAAGCTCCGGGTGATGATGGAATAACTAACGTTGTGCTCCGCTATCTTCCTCGGAAGACGGTTGTTCAGCTCAGTTATATCTATACTGCATGCTTGAGGCTTGGTTATTTTCCCGACCTTTGGAAAACCGCTAAGGTTTTAGCGCTTCCGAAGCCGGGAAAGCTACCTAAGTCGCCTTCGAGCTACCGACCCATTAGCTTGCTGCCATCTCTCAGCAAGGTCATGGAGAAAGTAGTATTGAATCGGCTGCAGTCGCATGAAAATATCCATAGACAGCTTATCCCCCAACAGTTCGGTTTCAGATCGAACCATTCCACAGTAAGCCAGCTTCACCGACTTACTGAACATATTGCTACCGGATTTAATTTGAACAAATCCTCAGGCATGGTCCTTTTGGACATCGAAAAAGCTTTCGACACAGTTTGGCACGATGGACTAATCCACAAACTCTCCAAATTTAACATTCCAATATACATCCTAAAATTCCTAATTTCCTATTTGTCCAACCGCAAATCCCAAATCCACATCCAACAAAGTACATCGAACCAATACAGTGTGAAAGCTAGTGTACCTCAAGGCTTCTTGCTTGGACCCCGCCTATTTTTATACTACATTAACGATATCCCGAGGGATCGAGCTACCGAAAAAGCTCTCTTCGCCGACGACACGGCCATTTATTGTTCCTCATGGCAACCGAAACAAGTTTCGAGTTGCCTTCAATCCCGATTGACCATCCTTGAAAACTATTTCAAGTCATGGAAAATCAAAATTAACCCCACAAAGACCCAATCTATTCTCTTCACTCGAAAGAATAAATTTTCAACATACGCGCTTGGATTGAAGATGTTTGACACGCAAATCCAGCAAACTCATAGAGTTGTCTATCTGGGTGTAATCCTCCAAAGGCAGTTGAACTGGACACAGAACGCCAAAAGGCGCCTGGCCCTGGGAAACGCATCCTTTGCAGGATTGTACCCACTACTCAGCCCCAGGAGTAAACTGGACGAACGTTTAAAGCATCGACTCTACAAGTCATGTATCCGCCCAGTACTCTCGTACACAGCCCCTATTTGGACTAACTTTTCATATTCGCTCATCACGAAGATGCAGCAATTCCAAGAATCATTGCCTTCGAGTCATCTCTAAAAAACCTCTAAGATTTCCGTCATAAGCTTTCCACCGCGAAACTGGACACCCAACTATTCCAAACTTTATCCTTATTACCTCAAAATCCTTTTTCCAATCTTCACGCAACAATCCCTTCCCGGAAATCAGCAAACTGGGTCAATTTGACCTTCACTAACAGCGTGTTTTGCTAATTCACCAGGTAATAATAATCGAACTGCAGTTTGAATTTCCCGACTTGTGATTGTTGAACGTTTATTATAATGAGCTAAACGTGATGATTCAGCAGCAATTCTTTCAAAAATATCATTAACAAAACTATTCATAATACTCATGGCTTTACTTGATATACCAGTGTCAGGATGCACTTGTTTCAATACTTTGTAAATGTAAATTGCGTATGACTCTTTACGCTTACGTTTCTTTTTTTTATCACTTTTTGAAATATTTTTTTGAGCCTTACCAGCTCTTTTAGCTGCTTTTCCACTTGTTTTTGGTGGCATTGTTATTAACAATAAATATTAACAGATAGTTACAGAACACCAGTCAATACGTGTATGTGTATAATTATCGTTCAACTAGTTTATTATATACTAAACGGTAGATGCTTGTGCTACCAATAATTCTATTCTCTGATTGGATGAGACAAATAGTTATATATCATTGGTTGATGTATAACGTTTCAGTATCTACAAATATAGTAAATAAGTTAAATGATGTATAATTTTCAAATGGTTTTTTTTTAATTTTCCATTTTATTAAAACGATGTAATGAAAAATTGTAATCTCGATGTAACTAGTATATAAGATGATGTATTATAGATAAAGCTTAGGCTAGGTGCTATAGTTATAAGCCGATTTGTATTTTGTATATATTTTTGATGAAAATAAAGAATTATTAATTTGAATTTGAATGATGTATACATTCTAACGTTAGGTGTTGTAACGTGTACATCAGTGTGATTTTATATTGTTAAATTTTTTCTTATTAAATTTATTAAAAATGTCTGGACGAGGTAAAGGAGGTAAAGTTAAAGGAAAGGCAAAGTCTAGATCTAGCCGAGCTGGATTACAATTTGCAGTTGGAAGAATTCATAGATTATTACGTAAAGGAAACTATGCTGAACGTGTAGGTGCTGGTGCTCCAGTATATTTGGCTGCAGTTATGGAATATTTAGCTGCTGAAGTTCTTGAATTGGCAGGAAATGCTGCCCGTGATAAAAAAAAAGTGTGTGCGTGTAACCTTTACGCGCGATTGAAGTAAAACTTCTTTGGCGTTGACGACATATATCACTGAAATGATCGTGTTCAAAGCCCTTCCCTTTCAAATCCCAATCCAGTCGATTTTTATGCAAGCTTTAACATTTCCGAATTCGTTCCCAGATAATAAGTTCATTTTACTAAGGGGTTACGGTAGTAGAAAATCTGTCATGGAGGTCGCCATGACGGATATTTTTTTACAACTGGTATCTATGTAAAACGCATGTTGGCCCCCGTGACTTATGATCTACTACCGTTCCTCTTAAATTATTAACTACAATGTAATATAAGAAAAATAATAGCCACAGCAACACGTGGTCGGGTCTGCTAGTATCTCATAAAATTAATGAATAATTGCTAAAAATTTAACTAAAATTATAATGTGTATTAAAATTTAATAATATAAAAAAACGAAATATTTTTAAAATTTAAAGTATCTTTTTATATACATAAATAATTTTATATACTATTAGTAAATTTTATTTTTATATTTAAAACAAAAAAAGTGTGCGTGTAACCTTTACGCGCGATTGAAGTGAAACTTCTTTGGCGTTGACGACATATATCACTGAAATGATTAAATATTAACTTAAATAAATAAATATTATATTATAATTTAATTATATTTATTATTCATGTGCTTTACAAAGATTATTTAAATGTTATATTAATATTATTCATTCGAAACAGGTAATTGAATGTCATCATAATTTCTTAAAATAATTGAGAGTAGCAAATTGAAGGTTAGATCAGCACATGTCAATATAACCTTGTTATTAAATATTATAAAATGTCGCAATTGTCAGAAAATTTATTTTTAATTTACTTATTTTAAAAGTAATAAATAAACAAGTATATTTAGAGATTTTCAAAAAATTTAATTAAGTCAAGAAGCGTGTAGTATATGACATATACTTACAACCAATCAGAATTATTATTTTTAAATGGCGGAAACATACTTACAACCAATCAGAATTATTATTATTTTTAAATGGCGGAAACGTTACTTCCTTTCGTTGGTTCTGATAAAATTTCACCATTTATTAAAAAGTATTTAAAAGCAGCCGTTACTGAAGGTGCTTTGGTACAGACAAAAGGTAAAGGAGCTTCTGGCTCATTTAAATTGGTTCCATCCGCTTCATCGAATTCTTCATCTAAATCAAAAGTATCAAAAAAGGATAGCGGTTCTAAGGTTTCTACAAAGAGTGTTAAAACTAAAAGGGCACCAAAAGAGAAGAAAACTACTGGTACATCTTTAGCGGCTAAAAAACCAAAAGCAAAGAAAACTACTCCATCATCAACAGCTACAAAGAAAATTACATCAAAATCAACTACTGTAGCTAAAAAACACCCAGCTAAGACAAAGTCTACAAAAACTACGGCTAAAAGTAGTCCTGGTCGTAAGCCAAAGTACCAAAACCTAAAAAAGCTTCTGTCTCAAAATCATCGCCAACTAAAATAAAAAAGACTGCACCAAAAAAGAAATGATATGTTTCTTTAATAATATATTGAAATTTCGATTATTTTTGAAAAAAAAAAAATTTTTGGTCTTAATTTTAGACCGCAAATTAATTTTTAATAAGAGTACATAATTATTTGAAATGTTATATACGAAAGAATAAAAAATAAAAAAACAAGTGTTATAGGTACGACCCGCAAGGTCCACATGACGAACTTTCTAATAAGAAATATTATATAATTGTTCATTTAATCTTATATATAAAAATGAATCGCAAAATGTGTTTGTAAGCGCATAACACGAGAATGGCTGGGCCGATTTGGCTAATTTTGGTCTTGAAATATTCGTGGAAGTTCAAGGAAGGTTTATACGGCGAGAAACATAAATAATAAGTAAAGGAAAATACTATAAACGACAATTTAATTTTCGAATACAAAATGTTCCTAGCTGTGAAACATATTTTGTCTTTTTTTTTCTCATATGTTACAAATCATCATTTCCATAGAAACCAAAATCTTATTGTGAAATTCAAAATAAAACTTCTTTATCTATTCAAAATAAAACTTCTTTATCTCTTCTCAATAGCAGTATGACGAACTGTCAACTATATAAAGTGTGCATATCACATTGTTCAAGTATTGCCGGAATCATTTCTGGTTCAGGAGGTCCATATACCTTTCATCAAGTGTATGTGTACCACAGCAAAAATTATCGGGTTAACGCGGTCCCGGGTGTACCACAGTTAAATACCGGGTGGATATAATGTACCGGATGCACACTTGATACCGGGAATCCGATAAGAAAGGATTTGAAATTCTTCCCCTAAGGGTAGAATTGCATGCGCATGTAAACGATGTAATATCATTTATTAAAATGTGAAAAATAACACAGCCCGGGTGGGTGTATCAATGTAATAATATCAATTGTCACCGCAACGTGTCCCGGGTATGCTTTAAAATGTATATATATTAATGCATTATTTATTCTAATTTGCCTTAGCCTTTCAGTATTAAGAAATAGAGGAAAGTTGTTAAGAATATGTTATTTTACTTAGAAAATGTTGAAGTTAAATTAGAAATATGTGGCAAAACGACGTTTGCCGGGCCAGCTTGTCTTCTAATATATAAAAATGAATTGCAAAATGTGTTGGTAAGCGCATAACTCGAGAATGGCCGGACCGATTTGGATAATTTTGGTCTTGAAATATTCGTGAAAGTTCAGGGAAGGTTTTAACGGTGAGAAACATAAATAATAAGTAAAGGAAAATACTATAAACGACAATTTAATTTTCGAATACAAAATGTTCCTAGCTGTGAAACATATTTTGTCTTTTTTTTTTCTCACATGTTACAAATCATCATTTCCATAGAAACCAAAATATAATTTTGAAATTCAAAATAAAACTTCTTTATCTATTCAAAATAAAACTTCTTTATCTCTTCTCACTAGCAGTATGACGAACTGTCAACTATATAAAGTGTGCATATCGCAAACCCAATGATAAATAAAGAGAATTTTAAATCGTAAAAAAAAAAAAAAAAAAAAAAGTATTAAATAGGAACAGAAAAATGTAAAAAAAAAAAAAAATCATGTAAACTTTAATGATAAATAAAGAAACTTTTAAATGTTAAAAAAAAATGTTCAAGTATTATAGGAACAGAAAAATGTAAAAAAAAAAAAAAAAATCATGTAAACTTTAATGATAAATAAAGAAACTTACAAAAAAAATGTTCAAGTATTACCGGAATCATTCTTGGTTCAGGAGGTCCATATATCTTTCATCAAGTGTATGTGTACCACACCAAAAATTATCGGGTTAACGCGGTCCCGGGTGTACCCCAGCAAATACCAGGTAAATACCGGGTGCATATAATGTACTGGGTGCACACTAAAAACCGGGAATCCCATTAGAAAGGATTTGAAATTCTTCCCCTAAGGGTAGAATCGCATCCGCATGTAAACGATGTAATATCATTTATTAAAATGTGAAAATTAACACAGCAACGCGTAAACCGGGTGGGTATGCTTCAAAATATAAATTAATATCATAGTTTATTCTGATTTGCCGCAGCTTCATTATTTAGTTATAGACAGTTGAGAATATGTTATTATATTTATATTGATATTGATTACAAATAATTTATATAAATAACAAAACAATGTTTACCCGGG
>CM035594.1:119046-478376 GCA_020423425.1 Chrysopa pallens
AAGAAATATGATACTCTTAACGTAAGTATAGTAAATAAAAAAGGTAAATAAAATATAATTTTTAATATGCATTATCGACGTACATTTTTTTTGTGGGATAGTCCTTTGTACTATAAAACTCATTCTTAAAATTATTTCAACGTTAGAAAAGCTACATCATCAATGTCTTGCATATTTTGCTTACAGATATTATCATATAAAATATACAAAAAGTTTAAGACGTTCCCAAGTGTGATTTGTACTCAACTGTGAGACTATCCTAATGTATATTATGAAGACTGCGATTAAAACAGGATGAGTTTCCTTTTATCTTTTACTAACCACGGCACGAAAAACAAACTGAAAATAATCAAAAATAGCATACGTTTTTCATATTTATTCAAACATCATTTAAGGTAATGTCTAACTTAAGGTATTTTTTTCTCTATTATTTGATAAAACTCGAATTGTTCCTTTTCCAAGTGCATCTAAAACCAGCAGTTTAATATTTGAAGGCTCATCAAACTTCAAAATTAACAAAATAATAAGGGTTATTTGTTATGTGCTTTGTTTCACCAATGTCTCTCCCAGAACATGTATCAAGTGCATTAAGTTCACTGCAAATTGATGCCGAAGGTATATAAGTAACAGTATTATTGTCTTTAATAACTTCCTTTTTCTTATATTTTCGAGGTTTGCCAACTGCAATCTACTTTCTACAATATTTTTGCCAATGGTCTTTCTTATGACAGTACTTACAGATAACTTGTTTTCTTTTATTTATCAGCTTTCTTTTATTTATTTGTTTTCTTTTATTAGACAGCTTCTTCTTGTGAATATTCACTGTTTGTATCACTGTTTGTATCAATCTTTTTACAATTTATTTCGAACATGCAAAGTTGTGTTGTTAACACGCCGAAAGTTCTTTCATCGATTTTTGTTAACAACATCCGGCTTGATATGAATGTATCACGATTTTTTTGAAGAATGTGTAATGTCTTACACACTAAAATTATATCTGGTAAAGTTCCTTCGTTTCTGACTGAAAGTCCATTATATAATTCATTCCATATACTTTTGAGTTTTGCTATATATGAAGATACATCTTGACCCATTATTCAAGAAAATGCAAAAAAATCTATAGGTAGTTATTAAAATAATTGATCTTTTGAGTTAGTTTTTAATTGAGATTCAAGTGGAGTTCATAATTTTAAGCATAATAGAATGTCTCTTTGTCCATATTTTACTGATAAACTGGCTAACTTACTGCAGTAGCAATCCTGGACCTGGTATAACTATTTGATTTTCTATAAAAATCTAGCTTTTCTTTCATAAGCTGTGGCATCAATTTCCAGAGCATCAGGCTTAACTAACTTACCATCAATTACATTCAAAGCTCTTTCGTGAAAATCTAGTAAAATCTCGTATCTTTGTGTTTTTTTTAATCTCTTGTGTTTCCACAGTGGCCATTCAGCCTCACTGTAATAGCTTTATATGGTTAAATATATTCATATTTGGTTTTTTTTCTTGATACAATCTATTGAAATAACTCTTTATTATCCTTTATTAATTTAATCAACTTGCGATAAATCTAATTATAACACACCTTGGGAAAATAGATTTTCTTTTTGTCAATATTTGACACAATTATCTGTTAAACTAAGCTCTGAAGTGACAAAAGCTTCATAAAAATATTATATTTAAAAAGCCATATAAAAGGACGTGCTCAAAATTGAAATTGGTTCATAAATTTGGTTCTAAACTGTAAAAAAAACTTCAAAATATGGCAATTGTTTAAATTGAAATCACTTTCGATTATACTATTAAACAGTAATAGTGTTACAGAAAATTTAATATAATGTCAAGTTAAATCATTAAATTGCTTAAAAATAGCATTAAATTCGTTTTTTAACTTCGTTCGATATTGTTACTTTTTTCTACTGCGGAATTTAAATTTTGAAATTGGTCGATATTTTTGAAACTGTATGCATGAACTTTGAGTGTTACTGCCATAAATTTTAATTTTTAATGGTTCGTTTTTGTTTAAATAATAAGTAATGAAATATAAAACATGCTCAAAACAAAAAATTTTATAAAAACTGTATAACCATCTTATTTTTTTTTTTTTAATGGAGGTAAAAGGACAAACCAATTTCATAATTTTAAGTAGAGAAATTATGGAACCAGAAGGCAAACATTGTTAAGTATTTAGTTAATTTGATGAAACAAAAACATTTCTTCTACGCGTGGAAAATATATTTTACTATAATTCATTATTGGATTAGTCATAAGGACAATCCTGTGCTAACATTTCATTTAATGGAAATCAAATGTGGGTTAATACTTTATCGTCATACCATTTTTTTCAAAGTTCTAAATATTTGAGTTACCTGTTTTAAAAGTGTTTTTTACTTTCTTGTTTCAACTTATTGTTTTTAAACGTTAGGCTTTGAAAAATGATTGTTTTTGTAATATGCAGTTAAAGAGTTATTGATCTGCCTATTAAGGATTAAATCTGTGACATTTTAGGATAAATATTGAAGTTTGTAGTGTGGAGCTTAGTGATTCAGTTTGTTTTACATGCATCAGTAGTTATTAGTGAGTTTGAACAAAACCCAAGACAGTAAACATGTAATCACATAATACATAAATTTATACTAGGTACTTACTTAGATACTTGGTGCAAAACAATACAACACTTACTTTAAACCGACCGTACGTTTATATTAATAATTCCTTTTCACACTACTTGTATTAGAAATAGGCTAATAATTAGCCGTTATTGTAGCGTTTGCTTAAATAACTATATTAATAGGAAAAAGTTAATGTCACACAATTATATTATACAGTGGGAATAATTTTAATAATATTATTTGTTACCTTACCGCTAGGCTGGGAAATTTAAAAATTACTAATTATGAAAATTTTCTCATAAACATGGCAAGCATACGATTAACTTAGATAAAGGACCTATTTCAAATTCTGATTAAATAAATATTTCAAAATTAAGAGAGAAGTAGAATTGAAACAAAATTTGAAGTTAAAATTATATAATTTGATAATTCATTTTTGGCTTTGCTAATTTTAGTTTTATTTTTAGATTTTTTAACTGGTCACGTGATCAAAGCTAATTGGTTGACGTGCTCATGAATCATGCCGAACACTTGTTGGATGGGTAAAATCGTGTGCGTTCATCAACATGCTTATAGCAGAATATCTGTAGCTACACAGCTAACGTATGTATGATAAAGTTTTCTGTGTCAGTAGGCTGAATTTATGCTTTACCCATTTGTTTGTTTCGATTATTCTTTAATAACGAAGTTCATAAATAATCGATTATGACACAACTTATACTACCACATATGTCAACCCATGTCACATATGTACGCATAAAAATTCATCAAACTTGGACGAACGGTTCACTGGATATGATCGTTTCAGTGAAAAAAAGAAAGTTACGAGCACTATATGCACGGAACGGGAATAAATAAATTTTTCTAAAATAGGACAACTACGAACACGCTTTTGTTTATCAAAATTTTACAAATATTGGTCAAGTAGTTTTGAGATTTGAGTGTTCGTGTAAACGAATATCACAGACCGACAGACCGATAGACCCACGGTCACTAAACAAAAAATGCTCAGAATGTTTCAAAACGTCGGCACAAAAATTTGGTTTTGAAATCGGAGCAAAAAACACTTGTGAAAACTTTTTTAGCTCCGTTGTGTACTTCTTTGTAGGAGAAAATATTGTGCTTGTTGGATGGGTGAAATCTTGGACGTTCGCTTCACCGACATGCTATTTGATTTACTGCTAGAATATCTGTATATATATATAGCTGACATATTGTGCAACATTTGTGCTGTGTATAATTTATGAGTGAAATTGTTTTGTCATGATGTTGTACAGCCTGTAATATATTTGAATAATAAAACACCACATAAACATGCATATAACTCTTCGTCAAAGTGTCCATGGATGTGAAAACCAGATTTTTTTTGATAATGTTAATTTAAACTTTAATTAAATTTCAAATTTTAATATGTCAAGTTTCAACTTTTCACTTGTATTGGCAGACGCTGTAAGTGTTAATATCTTTTATTTAATCACAAATTCGATATCGTAGAATTAAGTAAAATAATAAACATACAATCACCTTCTTTTTTAAGCAAAAGTCCGTTAATGAATGAAAAAAAGGATAAAATATTTTTTATCCATAAAAAAATTATATTTTCAGTTTTTCAAAATTATTGAGGATATTCTTCCTCGCATAAAATTCATTTCCCTATTTTTGTTTTTTTTTTTTTTACTAAAATTAACGTATTTCTTAGTGAATGAAATTGAATTTTATTTTTATGTAAATTAAATATAAATAGACAAAAAACATTCGTTTGCTAGGAACTGGATAGAATTATTCTGATTTTGATAATTCTTATTTTTTAATGTTGATAAATAAAATTAATTCAACCTTGATAGTTTAAGCACAGCGTTAACATAATAAAATATAAATGTTTTTAATTATAAAACAATTTTAAAAGTACTAAAACAAGAAGTAACTCTTATCTGAAATTAGATTAGTGATGTTTAGAAGATTGCCGTGGTTATTATCTGAATTTCTAATATATTGATTTTGCTTTCGATCGAAATATTGCGAAATGATGACATGATATAGTACTAAAACTGCTGCAGTTAATTGTCACGTGAGCTTTGAACTTTTAGTTAAGCTCTTTTTACCGATCACGATAATTCTTACTCACGTTATTGCACACGGTATCTCATTTGTTGATTTCCGATAAATATTTATGATGCGAGGGAACAGATTATGAAACAATCATCACTTTTATAACTAATATTTTAGTTTGAAATCTTTTGGAGTACAGTAAATGTTATTATTTTTTTGATTTTGTATAATACCCGGACTTTAATAACAAATCGATGGACACTTCAATTATCGAAACCAGTATAGTAGTGTAGCTGCTGCTATGGTGGAACATACGTTTTGGCTTTTGGTAGTCTGGTAGTAAGTCTAAAATTGGTTAAGGTAAGAAGAAATTACTATGCTAGAAAAATTTAATTTTTTTCATAACAAATATTTTTGTTTGCCTGCGACATGCAAATTAACAGATATATGATTGAAGTTCGTAGTTGAATATGAGCATCAATTTAATTATACACCAATAAATTAATTAATTTTCATTAACTAATCAAATCAAGAAGATATCGTTTAAAAACAGTAACTTTTTCGGCTGTATTTCGAACATACATGAAAATGTTTTGATTTTCATTTAAACTCTGCTTGAATAAAAAAAACATGATTATAATATGTTTTTACGACTTGACAGAGATTCGATGAGCTTCTTCTCAATATTGCCCGTCACTCTTGATTTGTATCAACGTCGAAAAATAGACCAATATATTAATCTTATACTTCAAAGGCAAAACTGACGACCTGAACGCTGTGTCAAAACTGATGCTCTTCATTTTTGTCTTCGGGTTTGGAAGTTTTCATGAGAGCCTGTTATTTGCCCAAACGGAGCATAGAAGAGATTATTTAAATAGCCAAGCATTGAATAAGTAGTTCAAATTTTGATTTATCAAGATAGTGCCCAAACTTCAAAGTCACAATTCTGAATTTGAAAGTTTGAAATTTAGTATGAGGTGGTACTGTGATAATATTCGCTACAAAATAACCTTTAGAATATCGCCTTTAAAGAAAAAAATATAGATTTGAAAGATAATGTCAACCTTAATTTAAAACTCCAAGAACAAGTTTTATCTTTGCAATGTAATGTTAATAGAGGCCATTTTTATAACCTAGTCTGTTCAAGAATATATTGTCTTCTTCCTTCTATTACATATAATTGCTTCTTTATAAGATAGGGCTGTTTTCCGATTACGAATTTTACGTAACATATTCGCGTAAAATAAAACTATTGCTAAATTAAAATTTTTTTTTTGGTATTATTATCTATTTATTACTAAGCTAAATATACTTAAAAAAAAAACCTTTCATAAAATGTTTACCATACCTAAGAGATGTATAGGCCTAATAACGAATATTTTCAAAAAAAAAAAATATCTATTGTATTGCTAAAAGCATAAAATTTGTAAAAAGATACAATTTGACGAAATTCTTATCAACTAGCTGGCCCAGCAAACGTCGTGTTGCCATATATTTCTAATCAACATCAACATTTTCTAAGTATAGGTAACAACATATTCTCAACACTCGATTTCTAAATAATGAAAAGCTGAGGCAAATCAGAATAAATAATGATATTAATTTATATTTTAAAGCAGACCCGTCCGGTTCATTGGTTGCTGTGTTAATTTTCTCATTTTATTAAATGATATTACACCGATTACATGCGAATGCAATTCTACCCTTAAGAGTATAATTTCAGAAAATCCTATCTTATCGAAACCCCGGTATTTGGTGTGCGTCCGATACATTATATTTACCCGGTATTTGGTGGGGTACACCCGGTACCACGTTCACCCGATAATTTGTGCTGTGGTACTCATACACTTGATGAAACGTATATGGACCTCGTGAACCACGAATGATTCCGGTAATACTTGAACAATGCGATATGCACACTTTATACAGTTGACAGTTCGACATACTGCTAGTGGGAAGAGATAAAGAAATTTTATTTTGAATTTCAAATTTAGATTTTGATTTCTATGGGAATGATGCTAATAGGATTTGTAACATGTGAGAAAAAAAAGACAAAATATGTTTCACAGCTAGGAACATTTTGTATTCGAAAATTAAATTGTCGTTTATAGTATTTTCTTTTACTTATTATTTCTCACCGTTTAAACCTTCCCTGAACTTCCACAAATATTTCAAGATCAAAATTAGCAAAATCGGTCCAGCCATTCTCGAGTTTTAGCGAGACTAACGAACAGCAATTGATTTTTATATATGTAGATATTTCATTAGAAAAATATTTCAAACTGTTAATAATGTTGAAAGATGAGATCTATTTCTTGGTGGTTCAATAAATATAAACGTTCAATAAATTGAAATTGGCACTTACAAGATTAAGGACAGGCGGAGCTCCTGATACCAACCAAGTATTGAACAAATTTTTGGAGAATCTCTAAATAAATGGAGAGAAATATAACTATATATTTACAATAGCTTTTTTACAGACGAACAAATACCATCAGGCTGGCCCAGTTCGAGCTCTGCTTGATCTACAAAAAAATGCTATATACGATTGCAATAAATCTCTCGGACAATCAATAAAATATTGTACATCACAAATATAATTTCTAACCTTTTTCAGCAATGGTATCAAACTCAGGAATTAATCAATTACAATCAACAATGGAATTAGCTGTTTGGCTTTTAAAAAAGGGGTTACAGTGTCGGCATAAAATACGCGTATTTAATAGCGCGATAAATATCAGATACAGAAACTCGCAAGTAAATGGAATATTCGTTAATTTTCGTAAGGTATTTGTCTCAGTCCCCAACAGCCTGTTATTAACTGAATTTCATAATAATGGGATTAGTTAAATTAGTTCTTGAAAACTTCTTAATAAACAACAAAATAGGTAATGTCATTCATATAACGAAGGATGTTCTTTAGCAATTAAATCTTTTTATAAATATAAAGCAATATATGCTGGGTACGCGCAAAAAAGAAACAATGCACTAGAAAAATATTACAAGAGATATCATTTGGAACTAAATGTTAACGAAACTAAACTCGTGAGAAGGATTGGGAGATTGAGATAGATGCTAACAATCACGTTAAATAACCAACCCGCCGAAATTATAATCAAGTATTGCTATCTCGGTATCCAATTCCCATTACATTATTGTATGGGGTCGAGACATGCAGCCTAAGATAACTTAACAAATTAGACAAAACACAACGAGCCTTTTTAAGAATATTCTCCAATAGCAAATAAACTAGACTCACAGCGTGATCTGAATAGAAACTGGTATTTAAATGAATAATCGTGGATAAACATTCTAGACTTCAATAATATTTGTACCTATTAAAAAAATTATTTGCAATTTACTTTTATTGTTAGACAAAAGGAAACAATAGAGGAAAATTTTTCACGACAATTTTCTATAACGGAGAAATCCCAAGTTTTACACTCAACTTCGACCCCAAATATCAATAAACGGTAGTGGAGGGTACTACATACACCTACCATAAATTCAACATAAATTTCAAATTTACCAGGGTTCTTAGTCCTTACAATTATCCGATCGATTAACGTTAAAAATAATTATATAAATGATACTTGGATATCTTGAAATGGTTACTAATGGAATCAAGAATAATTGAATACCTTTTGAAATTTCAAGCGTCCGAGTCTCTTCTGCACCTACTGTTAGTCTGCCCCATAAGTATAACGACTTATCAGAAAACAGTATCTTATTGTGTGTATTGTTGAACTTCAAATCGTTCAAATCGAAGAAATATTTTTCAGGCTAGATATTTCATTATGGGGTTAGGGGTAGTCAGAATTTTCAAAAAATCAATTTGGATTTTCGTTAAGTGTAATATCTTAAAAATATTCTCTGAAAATTTCAAGTTGATCCGATAATTAGTTTTTGAGTTATTCGACAAATAACAAAGAGAACTCGGGCACTTCTAAATCTAGTGTGAAACTTTAAACGCGTTTTTCTCAAAACTATGTTTTTGAACTGGTGACAACTGTAACTCGAAAACCGCTTAGTAGATTTTAATGAAATTTATACAGCTGTTAGAATACATAATAAACTCGGGCCTGATCGAAGGATTTTTTTTCAATCAAAAATTTCGATTTTTTAAGACCAATTAACTGTTGATTTTTTTCCAAAAATCTAGACAAAAATTTCCTGAGACCGCCATTTTGTTAATTTTTGAAGTAAAAAAAATCCTTCGATCAGGCCCAGGATTATCTATTTATACAACTAATTTTTTTTATCCGATTGATTTTAAATGAATCTCCAAGGACTTATGATTGTCACCGCAAGGACCTTTTTTTGGAACTGGGTCAACACAGACAGCTATAACTTTGGAAATTAAATTTTTTTTTGTTTGAAATTTTCGTGACTTCTAATCAAAACATTGTATAATAATGCCATATTGCTACTTTTGTAAAATAACATGATTTAATAGCAAAAAAAAATACTGAAAATTCTCATTTTTTCGTGCCTCTGACTACCCCTAACCCCTTATGCGGGAATACTTTTAAATAAAGTGTTTTTATTCATTATTATAAACTATTACTAAAAAAATTATATTACAATTTTCTTTTAATGCGCATATTGTAAATGAAAAATTATGTATCATCTATATATATATATAAATCAATTGCTGTCAAATGCTAAAACTCGAGAATGGCTGGACCGATTTGGCTAATTTTGGTCTTGAAATATTCGTGAAAGTTCGGGGAAGGTTTAAACGGTGAGAAACATAAATAATAAGTAAAGGAAAATACTATAAACGACAATTTAATTTTCGAATACAAAATGTTCCTAGCTGTGAAACATATTTTGTCTTTTTTTTTCTCACATGTTACAAATTATCATTTCCATAGAAACCAAAATCTAATTTTGAAATTCAAAATAAAACTTCTTTATCTCTTCTCACTAGCAGTATGACAAACTGTCAACTATATAAAGTGTGCATATCGCATTGTTCAAGCGAGTACCTTTTAAAGTAAAATATAAATTACCACACAGTTTACTGTGGAACAAATGTACATAGCTTTAGATATATGTGTATATAGTAGGTTATAAGTATCTGTTACGAAACAAATAAAGGGTTTTTTCTATAATTTTTTACCCAGAACAACGGAATTCCTTCGTCCAATCTGCTTCAAATTTTGCATGCAATCGATGTAATATCAATTGTCACCGCAACGTGTCCGGGTATGCTTTAAAATATATATTAATATCATTATTTATTCTAATTTTCCTTAGCTTTCAGTATTAAGAAATAGAGGAAAGTTGTTAAGATTATGTTATTATACTTAGAAAATGTTGAAGTTAATTAGAAATATGTGGCAAAACGACGTTTGTCGGGCCAGCTAGTTTTACATAAAAAAATAATCAGTAATAATAATATTATTTATAAATATGTTAAAAAAAAAAAAAATACAAATATTTTAATAGAATTAGTACGATTTAAACCTAGCTCCGTTGTGTTCAAAGGCATAAAAGCAACCAAAATGGCCCCAAATATCTTATTTCACCCAAAATACTGATTTTACTTATGTTTGTAACTAATATATGAGTAGTGCACATAAATGGTTCTTGTTTTTATGATCTACGCATAGAGAAACATAAATTTTTTTCAGAACGCTTATGTGGATTGTTTTTCATACTAATGCGCACAAGTTGTTACCGATATACACTTCTGCAAATGGCTTGGTTCAAAATTATCGAACTGCGAAATGGTTGATGTCATGGTTCTTAATTCACTTGGTATTTTTGTAGCTTTTCCATGAAAAAATTGCATTGTCCTATCTAACAAAGACAAAACTTTGATATTTTTTGGAATTTTATGCATAAGGGCGAATGAAATTTTTTTTTAAAACAATAAATATCCTATATGTGATAATGTGTTTAACAGCCCCGATGTTTTCGATATAAAAGCTGGCGTGAATTGAGAAAAAATTATAATTCGTTTACATATTTATGCAATTTATAATATGTAACAATCAACCAATGAAAAAATAGTAGGTGTACTATTGAAAATAATGAAGTTTGATAGATTGTCCTATTAAGGAATTATGTCAACTATTAGGAATTTTGACACCTGCATTTTTCTAGCTGTTCTGGATTTTACTAGAACTCGATTCTAAAAAAAAAAAACGAATTAAAAAAGTCTTAGAAATTGATTTTCAATTGAAGAAGTTTTTTCTGGAAGTATGGTGGTGGAAATCTATGTTTTAAAACAAATCAGACTCTTCTAGAGCATGAATATACAAAAATGAGCGAAAACCCTAAAATTATAGATATCCACCACGGGACGGGACACCACATTTTGAAAATCAAAATAAAATCTTTTTTGGTTTCTGAGATATACGTGTTCAAAAATGGGACATTTGGCGACGTGTATTTATAGCAAGGTGGCGCAAATACATTTTACATACATATACATCATACATTAGACATTATACATGCATAACTTGTAACTAGTAGGCATTAGCACTACCGTGCAATATGATTACTTTACTATATTATCTATTTTCCTTCAAATGTATAAAAAATATTTAATAATTCAAAAATATAAAAAATATTAACAAAGCACATTTTTTTATTCAAATGTATAATAATTTTATAGAGCAAAATTTTCTTCAAATAATGATTTAATTTCATAACTCAACCACGATTATGCTAGGATAAAATCAATTTCTTGCATTTTATTGGAAACTAATTAATGCCGCCAATCGCGCAGACTTCTTAAATACTGCTTTCTCAATGAGTTAGCGATATCGTTTTTGGTGTGTCGTTAAAATCATAAACAAGTGTTTTATTTGTGATGAGGAAGTAACTTCATCAAAAAGCAAACGCTGGAACAAAGAATCTGTGGGTAGATTTAGAGTCTATTAAACGAAATTCATGCTTGTTTTTAAATTGTAATTGTATAGTTTTCCATACAGGTGTCTCGTCAGTATTTGCATGCAGAATTAAAGTCTTTGAGAACTTGCATCTTATACTATTATCATTGAATCTTCCTGAATTTATGATAGTCGTTGCAATAAAATCCCTATTCTGCAACTAGGTCATTAACACCAGCAAAGCGAAGAATCACATCTTTATACCAACTGCCATTCCCTACGTAGGATACAGATATAAATACTTTATGGAAATGAAGAGTGTGGATTGGATATATACATTTTTTTTTTAATTTTCTTAGTTTCATCTTGGATGAATTATCCACAAATGAAAGAATTCTTCTTTAATTCGAAGTTGAGTAAAGCAGCTCTCAGCACCGATAGTTCAGGCAGAGCTGATGTTGATGCGTCTTGTTTCTTGAGAGCCGCGATGTAATTTTTTCGACACAACGCGTGGATGAGAACTGAATCTCATTTGCTGATTTTACTTTCACAACTCTCTTGGCTAGCTTTTTTAAGAGAACCTATCCCTTAATCCTCCACTGTGGAAACATTCAGACTCGATGCAGTTATATCCACATCATATACTAAACACTTGTAGAAGTACAAAATTTATATTATTCTTTCAAGGAAATCACTATGAAATTATTATACATTTGTATAAAAAATTATCATTGTTAAATATTTTTTTTTATTTTTGAATTGTTAATTATTTTTTATACATTTGAAGGAAAATATATAAAATAATAAACTAATATATATTCTTGAAGGGAATCTAAGGTTCAGCATTTATTTTTGGATGTTAGAGTTGAAGATTTATCTGGTTAAAAAGAGTAAAATTATTTTTTTCCAAAATTATACATTTTTTAAGAGCGATTATCGCGATAAATATTCAAGATATTGAAAAACTTAACTTGTTTTTTAAAAGTTCCCGTCCGGCTCAATAGCTACGGATGAAGACTTTTGGTATATTCACCTTCTAACTTGTCCAAACAAAGTTATAAAATCTAAAATTATGTTCAAAGCATTTTTCCTCTATAGTTTTTTTTATAGAAACCGTTGCCTGAACTAAAAATGCACGAACGAATACTTGTTCGTTATATAATGACATTTAAATTTAAAGATACAATTGGCGACAAAAGTGTATAAAATGTACTCATTAGTTTCGTTTGAGTTTCATTAAATTATAGTCTCATAAATTACTCAATTATAAAAAATTTGTGTTTTCAACTCCTTTAATTTTGATCATTTTATAAAATTACGTTTGCCTAGCATGTAGACATTAATTTTAACACCAAACACAAAAATTTATTTGCTTTTTTAAAGCTGGAATATTATTTAATGTTTGTTTTTTTACGAATTTTATTTTCATATACTAATTAAATAAAATCATGAATTATTTTCATGTAGGAAATTAAAATCAATTTAAAATAATCCATATTTTACATAAAATGATGAAAATTCTCCTAAATCTCTTCCAGTTTGAGTGATTAAAATAATTTAACATTATATGTTCGTTAGAACATGAGATATGTATCGTAGAGAGTTCACAAGTCAACTTAAGTGCCAGTGCATTGGTCTCCTCCATCTCATCCAATTTGATTGTTTAACAGCTCAAATGAAAGATTTAATGTCACTGATTGTTCTGAAACCGTCCATCTTCATTAGAACAAGATAAAAAATTATTGGAGAACCCAACATTTGGAGAAAAAAAAGACCCATAAGAAATACATTTTAAATAATATGGTGACTCAATGCTTGTCATGTTGACTTGTAGATTGTTAAGAGCACAACACTTGTCATCTTTTTTTGTGATAACAATGATTAAAAGTATCATGTCTGTTTGGAAAATGTAACAGTTATTTAGATTGAATGATTCAAATTAAAACTATTAAATTATTATCAATAATTTATGCTGCGGAGCAACACACACGTTCACTAGTAACTTTTAAAAATGTTGGTTTCGATTTTTATGTTTAATCATGTCTCAAATGTATAAAATAATAATCCACCAAGTTTATTTAAACGGATTAAAATGATTTAAAACGAGTAAAAAATTGCTTACACTACTTTAAAGTCTGTCAGATCATGGCAGTGCTGCCCGAATTTCTTCTGCACTAATTAGTTTTTCCAGTAAAAATAACAATATCTGCATTCAGAATAAAAATAATAATGCATATAAAAAATAACGTTTTCTGTAATTAACCGAACATAGTGAACGTGTATTTCACTGCATAAGCAATTTAGTTACCAAGGCCAGTAGCTCAGTCAGTCAATTGTAAATTATTCTTTTTATTTCCTTTTTGTTTAATTTACAAGTAAATTGAAATATAATATTCTATATCGTATTTTAAATAAAATTTACAAAAATATTCCAATATTATCTTTTTATTTTTTTAAATTTGGTTTATTCTGTGATTTATTTTTTCAATTCAACTACAACGTCATAATCAATTTACAATAACTATATGTAATTTACCTACACATATACATGACGTAATAGATAGATAGATAGATAGATAGATAGATAGATAGATACATAGACAAACTGATAGACAGTTTTATGAACATATTACAGGCGAACGTACGTGAATGTCAAGCTATACTGACTGGTTCTGGTACTAGTACACACACAAACTGGAGTTTTCAAAGAACAGAAACTATAGATGTAGTAGAATATACGTATAAATCGTTACTGTGAAGCAAGTGAAAGATCAGTCTTTCTTAGACAATACAATTGTTGACAATTGAAAATTTATTGCCGATTTCAATTCACACAAAGTATTTTAGTAGTTCTTGCCATTTTACTTTATATATGTTTTGATAGGTGTTTCAAAAATGGCTAGAACATTTCACAAATACATAATATGTGAAGTTTGTTTTACACTTTGCATTTGTAATGTTTTGTTGATTTTTCAGTGAATCAATGCACTGTTTAACAATTTTGGAGTTTATTGTTTTTGAGATGAACCTAACTTAAGGCGTATTTCCAGAAAATGACATAGATGTCTATCCTTAATGGATCAAAATACAAGCTTGATCCAACTCCAGCATTTTTTTTTGATTCTATTGGTATATAAGATTACCTTATCTTCCCATGAGGACCTGCCCAATATATTTACATCATATGGCTTGTAGACTTTGTATGTTGTTGACATATGATCACAAGTCTAACGAAAAACAAAATTTTTTTCCAACCAGTTAAATGCTATTTTGGGTTGCTATTTGTGTTGTTATGCTAACATGAGGCTTGCAGGTAAGTTTTGAATATAGGATAACTCCTAGATACTCATTGGTGTCACAGTGATTCACTCAGAGTTTGTTGTAGTTGTATACAACACTCAAAAGTCAAAAATTAAAAAACAAAGCCGCCTTCATAAAATTGAACTAAAAAGTCAATATTTTAAATTCATTAGCTGGCGTCAGCTTTAAAAGGTAATTGGTCGCAAGGAAATTATTTATAGAATTTTTTAATTTAAGATTATTTTCAACTTTCTAGTTCATTTTGTTTTTTGAAGGCGATTATTTTCTTTTAAATTTTTTCTCTTAAATTTACTGTATTAAATATATATTTATTTCCAAGGGTGAAATGACCAAGAACTGAATTTTCGAGGATGGTATGACCGGTTTGAATTGTCCGAGAACAAATATCAGAAGGTGAATTACCTTAGAATCAACTCATCATTTGAAGTAAAAAATTAGATTCAGAATGATCGATGAACTTCTGGAACACCCAGTTTCGATTGAACTACTTGATCGTAATGTGTAGTAGTTTACTTGGTTGTCATTTAATTCTATATGCATATATACAAAGTTTAGGAAATTGAATTCTGTTTTACAATGATAATACTATTTTCATCATGAACATTCAATTTAATTATTGATAGTTATCAGTTTTGTAAACTTTTTTTTATCATAGAATACTTAACTACCAGGATCCTGTATTTTATAAACGCACATCAAACGAAAGATTATCTCTAATGAAAATTCATAATATTTTATATACTTCAAATATGTTCAAAATATATAGATTAGTTAACTATGTTTACTGCGAAGGCTTTTGCATCTGTTTTCATACCCCGCGTTCTTGAAATGAATGAGCTCTAAAGTTACTAAATGACGATAAAATTTTTAGAGCTCATGCATGGTATTCGTACACTCTAAAAAATCCTGAAATAAAGAAATGGAATTCAAATATTATGTACAAAATTCTTTAGGCTATTATATTTTTTTAATTTTCTTTGTACAGTTTTCATTTAAATTGCAAATTTTCACACGATATTCGTTACGTTCCGGACATAAATATATTCAGGTATCTCTAGAAAGCTATTTGCCAATTTTTTAAATACATCATCTATATTTGAAACCAATTGCATTTAGCCCAAAACTTAAAAGAAATTCAGATAATGTTTTGTACAAATAGAAAGCGACAATGAAACACGATTGAAAATAATTATTGTGTTTGCCTTGCTCGTTACAGCATCACATCACTATTTAAAATTTTCAACTGGTAAAATCTGACAATCCCACAAGAAAAGAAAACAATTTGCATGTGTTATTATATTGCGTAACAATAAGAACTGCCTATTAAGTCTATATTAATAATGATAATAATACATAAAGTTAACAAAATTGTAACTTAACCATGAGTCGGGTTTTCAAAAATAGATTATCCTTGCTTGTTATCTTTTCTTGTTCACTTCAAAACACTTCTACAATGAGTCTACCAAAAGTTGTTGACTACAAGGTATGTAGTTATTACCATCACAAAAATTTAAAGACAGATTTTATTTTTGATTTCATATAAAGAATATTTTCCTATATAATTCTTTAGTGAAGATATTCTATGATAGAGTAAGTTCATTATACTTTTACAAGGGCCATATAATAGTATTTTTAAATGATAAATCAAAAGCAAAAGAAAACATATAACTGTTTTTATATAGGTAGGTATACATAATATATACATATACATGTGAACTTCACTTTTGACCTCATATTTTAAATGGAAAACCACTCTTTTTGATTGTAAATAATAAAAAAAACAATATATGAAGAAAATAAAATACAAATATTAGAAAGAGAGAAATTCTAGTTCATAAGCCTCAATAGTACAAGTATGTTTATTTTTTGGAGCGCCTACGCACAACAAAAGTCTTTACAAAACTAGCGTTAAACAAAAATGAACAAATAAATAAATAATCCTATCTGTCTTTATATTTTTTTCTTAAAGAAACGTCCATTAATTAACCCTTGAACCCCACACGGGTACTGCAAAGTGATTTGTTTTCTATATTTGATCGTGCGTATTTTAGTTTAGTACTAACCGCAATTGGTTAAACAGTACACTGGCGACAATCGTAATTGACTGGATGTATTTTAGCTTTCTCATTATTTTATAGTGTTTGTATGGAACATTTTCCTAATTTTCAATTTATATATTTTTCATAATTTTTCAAGAGTAAGTATAGAACAGTTTATTTGAGGCCACGGCAACAAATAAACTCTTCCATAAAATGATCCGCACTCTTGAAAAAATAAACTTTGCATTGAGTGAGTGCATTTATGAACATTTCGGGAAACGCTACTAAAGGTGGATTTTGAGGAGGGGTTTAGGTAGATGACAGGTGAACCTCTAGAATCCACTACACTTCCAATCGCTTGTTCCTACGTATGTGAACGTAGATGAGTTTTTTGGGATTGTTTAAACGAAAAAGAACAAGGAAACCGATACGGTGTGACATACGTGCTAAATATCTGGTAAAAGTCAGCCAGAAATGCTCCCAATTAATATAAATATTTTATTTAAAAAAATTTGTGATCACAAGTTCACTTTTTTTTTATGATGATAGTAAATGATTTTTTCCATTAATTGACTCTAATTAAAAAAATTTCTTTAGAAATAAATCTTTAGTATTCGGTATAGAAGCACCTATGTGTTGGGATTGACATTTGGAGAACTTTCGTATCATTAAAATTTCATATATTTATTTTTGTTTTGCACAAAGGTAAAATTGTTTTTTCTAATAATTAATATATTTTATTTTAATATTATAAAAAAATTAATGCATATTTTTTATGTTTTTCCATTAATGTGATTAATTTGCAACAAAAACAATTTTGCTTAAGTCGACGCATTTTATCCAATTTAAAATAAGTTTACTTTAAATAATATTTAAAAATATTTTGTAACGAAATAAGCAAATGCATATAATTATAACAATATCGGATGAAATGGAATTGCTGATTGATATAAAGAAATTTTATAAATTTTTAAATATTCAATGAATTTTTAGTTAATTTCGTAATTGAAATTAAGAATTTTTGAAGATATAATATAGTTTTGTTTTATTTTATAACATATTTATTTATCATTATCAATTATAATGCTACGACACTATTTACAAAAAATCCGCAAATTAAACTAATTATACATTATAGATAAAGCAAAATTTCCAATACGACAAGAAAAAAGTAAAAGGTCTGCAGCTGAACCGGGCTGTGTTTAGTCGTAAATGCATTGTTATAAGTCAACATTTAATAAAACACAAGCAGCTGTATTTGCATCACATTGTATAGAAATGAATGAAAGAGATGGATGGAAATGACCAGCAACAAATTGAGGCGTTTGGCTTATGAATACGCTACGGTTAATACAATAGATAACAATTTCAAAAGTATGTGGAAAATAGCGGGTCGAAATTGGGTTACAAGTGTTTTGACACGTGCCAATATGTTCGTAATTCAACAATCGGCAGCAGTTAGATTAGCTTGAGCCAACGGTTTCAATAAAATAGTAGTTTTACGTTTTTATAATAATTTGATGTAATTGTATGTAAAATATAATTTTCAACGAAATCGAATTTATAACATAGACGAAATGGTCATCAGCACCTAAAACTTGGTCCTTTGCAATGTATTTGCATGGTTTCCGAGAGTGGCTTAATTAATACAGAATTGTTGGATAAATGGTTACAACAAAATTTTGCTAATCCATTAGCAGATGATCATATATTACTATTCTCGATAATGTGCACGTAAGAACGTCAAATATTGTAACGTTAACGCTTCTATCAAATGGATGCCATTAACTTTAACCTCTTATTTTCGATCAAATATGATAAATTTATCAAATGTCATTACATCCTGGAACTGGAAGAGGTTTCATACAACGTCATTAGTTTGTTCAATGAACCGAGCTAACAAGAAGTCAGGTTGTGTAATGCAGCATCAAGATTTAAGTAAACTGGAATATATCCCCCTTCGTTGGTGACGGAATAAAATCTTTCAGAAAATTGTAAAATCAAATAAATTAGTAGACGTGATTCAATATGAGAATAATGAATATTTAAAAATAGAAAAATTTTTACCACCGACTCAAAATATTTCCATATCAACTCTTAAGGTTTTACCCAGAATGAAAGAAAAAAGTCGTAACGGAAAAAAATTAATCGCCAATTGTTACAAATAGTACATATAAAAAGCACTTAGTAAAGAATCAAAACGACCATAAAAACAAAACTTGATAATTAAAAAAATCTCATAAATTTCCTGTGAATACTCCTCTTTAAAACAAGAAAAAATCATATTATGAAAAATTAAAGCAACAGTTATTTCCAATATGCAATTAAAAATATATAGATCCACCAATCAAAGTTTGGATATTATGCCAAGCTTTGTCATCAGCGGATTCGGGACATATGTACTTCATACGCATGTATGATGAATATATTTCATGAAATTCTGACGCGCGTATTTAAGTACACGCGCCCATTTTTTATACATGCATATTTTTACTCTGTACAAAGGGTCAAATATACGCATTTAATTCGAACGCGTTTACTAAAGCATTAATGATTAAGTTTCTGCCATATAATTGCGCTCATTTATTAGCATTCTTCGTTAAGTAAAATAATTTTTTAAGTTCTACTATATCGTTAATTCTTGAAAACGAAATTTTTTTTTCTTTATTCTTATTTTATTCTTTTATTCAAAGCCTAAAGAAAATGCTTTTAGAAAAGCATCTTTTTGTTTTTGTTCCTTTTATACTCTGTACGATGAGATTTTCGAATACAAAAATTCGCAAACTTTACCCTACTCTCTATACAGAAAGCGACAGCCATAGTAAAAACACTTTGTATTTGCCATAGACAGCATATTTATTTTAAGACAGTTAATAGTAATCATTTAATTATTAGTAAGTACTTAAAATGTTAATTAATGATACAAAAGTATTACTTTTATGGTTTGATACTATGACTGGAAACAAAGTATAAGTGCGACGACTCTAACGATTTTAGTTTCGATGGAAATGATGTTAAATGATAATTATCGGATTTGTAACGTACATGAAGTGAGAGTTTGTAAAATAAGAATACGTATGTGAGGTTTTTACATTTTTCCGAACAATGTTTTTAAGCGAAAATTTGATATATCAATTTAATCGTCGCAAAGTGTCAATCTGCAAATTTTCAGCTCAATTGATGACGGGAATAGCGTAACAATTCGATATATAGTTTTTTCGACACATAAAAAATCAAATGCTACGAGTTAAAAAAACGGGAATTGTCAAAAAGTAAAGTGTGTATTAATCTAATATATGATGAAATAAATGAAACCCAGATTAGTTTAACATTTACAAGTCAATAAATAATAACCATACTGCAGAATTTAAGTGCTGTCATCATTTCCCAATGTAATAAAAGTACACAAAATTTGTATTTGCTCCATGTGATTTCTGAAATTCCTTATGATCAATTATCTATGGAAGTGGCCTCCTACCATTTTAATACTTACAAAATTGATTCGCGTCAGCTCCCACTTCGAAAGATAAGTATCGATCATGAATTTTTACAAAATATATATCACGCAATCACCAGATTTTTGATACCATCAAATCGTTTCACAGTTCGAATCGTTTGTGCGAATAAATACACTGTTAGTTTGTACCTTATGTTTATTTTATTAAAATAAAATGTTTCTTAATTAATAAGTCGAAAATTATTTAAATAATAGTATAATATAACTGGGCCTGTGAGCTGCTCCGCAATAATTGTGGATAATAATTTAATAGCTTAAATTTGAATCTTTTTCATCTGTGACATTTCCAAACTGACCTGATGCTATTAATCATTCAAATCACACAAAAATGTGATTAGTGTTGAGTTGGGCCTCAACGATCATCAACTTTGAGTGTTTAATATCTAAAATGAAAGGTATTGAGTTTTTTCTCCAAGTGTTGTGATAGGTTTGTATCAAAATATCTCCAGTTCTGATGAAATAGAGGTCTAAGAAAACACAGTAGCCCGAGACCTTTCATTTGAACTATTAAACATTTAAAATGTATGAGAAGGACCAGAGTAAGGCGCGAACATTCAATTTTCATCACTTTTTTCATATATGGATAATATTTGGTGTTAAATTTCTATGTTTTGTTATATTATCAATTTCCAAATGATTCGTAAAAATGATCAATTATACTCATTTATGTGACATTGAATTTGTAAATAGAGACTCATTTGGTTACGCAACATTAGTGACATAGTACAATTGTTTTAGTTTCGTAAGTAAAACACTTTGTTTACAAAATCATGAAAAAATTTATGAAAACTGTTCCGACCGGGCGGGTTGTTCAATTCAGCTTATTTGTATTATTTTTTAATTCTTAATGATATGTATTTTTGTCCAGATGAAGCATTGGATTATATTCTTTTGCCTTTCTCAAGTTATACTCTAATTCGATGTTGTGATAAATTTTTCTGTCAATATCTAAGGTCTAAGAACACTCTGTGATACAAGACCCTGCATTTGACCTTTAAACACTCAAATTGGATGATTTGGAGGAGAGCAAGACGTGGACACTCAACTTGACTTTCAACTTAGTAAGAGAGTTTCTCCACTCAAAGTTAGATATCTTCTGTTCTTATGAACACAGATAGTTCTTTATGGTCACACTGGGATGAAGAAACGGTCCATAAGATATGTATATTACGTTATTTGGCTACTCAGTCTTCTTGAGTTGACTATCATAGATATAAAACACTCAAATTGGATGAGTTGCTTAAAATTTAAGATTCAAAATAATTTAACTTGCTCAATTATTGATTGAAATTGGATATTAGTACTAGTCTAATGTACGTATACTGCAGCGGTACCAGTTTGTATGTTTATTAAAAACAAAAAAAAAATTTGAATTAATGTTTTGTTATTCATATGAGATTATTGCCCGAATTTATAAAAGGGAAAGTTTTAAGACATGAAACATTCATAATCGAAACTCAAAATTGTCCAGCTAGACTACAGAAAATAAATAAATTTACATTTAATAAATTAAAAGACAAAAATATTTTTAAATTTAAATTTCCTAAAAAGAAAAAAGAAATTTTTAATTTAAAACTTTTAATATCAATATAAAACATTATCCCATGTGATGGGCAGAAAAATTATTATTAAGCTATTGCATAGCTTCTATCGCGGGCCTTGAGCGCGGGGACCGAATCCAGAAATTCCGTAACAAACAAACCTGATATGTTACAAATCATCATTTCCATAGAAACCAAAATCTAATTTTGAAATTCAAAACAAAACTTCTTTATCTATTCAAAATAAAACTTCTTTATCTCTTCTCACTAGCAGTATGACGAACTGTCAACTATATAAAGTGTGCATATCGCATTGTTCAAGTATTACCGGAATCATTGCATAGCTTCTATCGCGGGCCTTGAGCGCGGGCACCGAATCCAGAAATTCCGTAACGAAAAAACCTCACGCTCCCCACTCCGACGGGCAAGGAGGTGTGGCTTGACGAATCGAACGAGCTGCTCCGAAATCGGACGAATACATAAGCAGCTGTTTATGAGAAAGTATATAGGTGTATATGTGTAAGAAAAAGCAATACTGCATGAATAAAATAAATAAAAAAAAAATTATAATTGCATAAGTTGATACAAAATGCTATGCAATAGCTTTACCGCGGCAGTTCGATTCGTCAAGCCACACCTCCTTGCCCGTCGGAGTGGGGAGCGTGAGGTTTTTTCGTTACGGAATTTCTGGATTCGGTGCCCGCGCTCAAGGCCCGCGATAGAAGCTATGCAATGATTCCGGTAATACTTGAACAATGCGATATGCACACTTTATATAGTTGACAGTTCGTCATACTGCTAGTGAGAAGAGATAAAGAAGTTTTATTTTGAATAGATAAAGAAGTTTTGTTTTGAATTTCAAAATTAGATTTTGGTTTCTATGGAAATGATGATTTGTAACATATCAGGTTTGTTTGTTACGGAATTTCTGGATTCGGTCCCCGCGCTCAAGGCCCGCGATAGAAGCTATGCAATAGCTTAATAATAATTTTTCTGCCCACATATATATATATATATATATATATATATATATATATATATATATATATATATATATATATATATATATATATATATATATATATATATATATAGAATAAAGAGTTGTTCGGATCGCTGTGTTAGCAGTCGAGCAAGTGATATAGTTAAACAAGCCAGGATTGAGTCAAGAGCTGAACTTTGAACGAGTTTTAAGAGGAATATGCAGGAATACTCAATGGACCAGGTATTGCCTATTGAGGGTAAGTTCAGATTTTCATAGTTTTAAGCGGGCTTGATTTAACGGCGTTTTTCTCAAAACTGTGTTTTTCAAACTTTTCTCCATCGTATATCAAAAACGGCTTGACCGGTTGACTTGAAATTTGTAGGGTACTTTAAGCACATGTAAACGCATGGAATGAAATTATTATGAAACAAAAATTGCCAAAATCTTTGATTTTTTTTTATATCAAAAAACAGAAACGCAAAATGTGCAATTTTTTTTCAAATGTCTTCATAAATATATATAAGTATATTCATTTGATAATTCCATTACATGTATTAAGGATTACACATTAAAACGCCGCTTAAACAAAAATTAATGTTTCAGATAACCCAATCAGCTGGAATCCTGGAGGAAGTGCGAGCCCATTTTTGAGAGTTGGGTTTGTTCATAACGTTATTACTCATGTTCTACACAATATTTTTAGCTTAAAATTTATATTTATACTGTCAAAATACATGTTTATAAATGATAATAAACTTAAAGCTCTACCTATTTACTGGTCGTAGAAAAAAATCCTTAAAAAAACCTAAAAAACAGGCCGTCACATGAGATAACACCCTTAATAGTTTAACTCAATCACATCAAGTTATTCAATTTATTTGTTTACCTACTGAGGTAAATTTCGGGACAGGATTTTATATCATATACACCGTATAAAAACGTCCATAGCAAAACTTTAAAATTAAATGTTTTTTATTTTTTATTTTTAAAGTATTTAAATCAAAGCTTCAAATTATAAAAGGTTGTTTATATTTTATTATTTTTGATATTTTAGTTATCGCTTTAATAAAAAACCACAAATTTATATTATACAGAGTTTCATAACATTTACTTATTTAAACGTGTAAAACGGCGAAATCGGTTGAATATATCTCATTCAAATTAATTTGCAAGATTCCACCGAACATACATTGCTAGTTACATAAACGCTTTAAAAAAAGACATTGACTTTTAAAAAACAGATTTATAGTCACTTTTTCTAAATAAGTAGCTTTAAACTGTAGGTTTTTCTTGTTAATCATCTTAGAATACTCTAAGAAAAATAAATATTTTTGTGATACCTACGGTATATTCTTCTTTTCATTTTCCTTTTCCTTTTGTTTTTTTTTTTTTTTTTATTAAAATTTAATAATTTAATTATGAAGTTCATAAAATAACGAAGAAAATTATAATAATTTAAATTTCTTAAATAATTATATAGAATATATACAATATTTTAATGAAAGACAAAAATAGTTTGCAGGAAAAAACATTATCTCCTTTATCACATGAATAATAATAAGTATTGTATTATATATATAATCATTCTCTTATTTCATTTCATCGTTTTTCTGTGTTAGAATGTCGTTCGTTGTCTTTTACTGAAACGTGATATCTTTATGAAAAGATAATTCTATTGAAACAACGAAGATGACTTCTTTTATTCGAATTCCGTCTCAAAGTTGTAGTGGTAGTATTATCGTCTGTTTTTAAAATGCTGTAGTAATGTGTATCAAAAAACCTGGCAACAAAGTCACGTAACCGTTAAAAAGTATAGTCAGAATTAACTAAGTACAAAAATTTATTACGTATAAGATGTGGTACATAAATAGAATTTTGTTAAAAGACGCCATAATCGAACTTAATGGCATTTAAAACATCATTTGAAAGCTTTTTAACTAAGCTTATGCGACGAACTTTAAGCACGTCAGATCTTAAAAAGTAAAAAAGCTTTCCAATAATGGTTTAGATGCTAAAAATATAATTATATCATTTATATAATTAAGTGCAATTATGGCATCTGTTAACAAAATTCTATTTATGCACCACAGCTTATACATAATAAACTTTTGTACTATATATATATATATATATATATATATATATATATATATATATCTATATATATATATATATATATATATATATATATATATACATATTTATATATATATATAGAGAGAGAGAGAGAGAGAGAGGCAAGGTAATTAACAAGAAATCAAAATATATGTAGAAAAAAAAATTATTTCGAAATGTTGTAATTTTTACGTATCGTATTCAGTTTTATTTTGAATATAGACATTTCAGCCTTATTTTGAATATAAATATTTTATATATTGAAAAAAATCAAAATTAAATAATTACGTTAATAAATTTTTATCTTAGTTAAAGATTTTATATGCCAGCAAAACTTAAGTGGTACTTAGAAAGGGTAAACTATAATGGGTTACTCTTTTTACACTTTACATTTACATTTATAGAAAAAGTTTATACTATTATTGTTTTAATCTAAAATCGTCTGGCTAAGAAAATTAAAGGTATGAATAAAATTTTGGTATAGCTGTACAATCAACCACATCAGTCCACTTTTGTCTGTCTTTCTGTTCGTCCATCTGTCACCTAGATAAATAAAAAATGAAATGGATGGTGACCTGAAATTTAAGTGGCATATTCTAGACCAAAAAATTGAGTTTGTTATATGTGTTTATAATTGTTTGGATTACGTATTGTATGTGTTTTATCAACGCTACTGATTGAAAATAGTTCAAACATTGATAATCAAATGTTCAGTATCTTAATTATTAACACGATTTGTTCTTCCCTTGTATTGTTGATATTTACTGTTCTACTGATTCCTGTGGTTACTCGTTATGTTGAACTGTTCAATCCTTTTAAGGAGGAGTACCCACTCATTCCAATACAATGTCAATTATACTATAAAGATTCAGAGAGTAATTTTAATTACCTTAATAATATAAGAAAAATTATCAAAATCAGAACAGTTTTGACCAATTCCGATATTATACTCTTATTTTTCTAATATTCTGGATATTTATGACAATTTGTAGTATGCATTACAAAATTCGGAATGAATATTAGCATATATTTTTTCAACAATATTGAATTAAGTACTTATATTCGTGACACCAGTTTAAAAATTATAGTGTGAAAATAATATCGTGTTTTTGAAACATTTTATTGTAACCACAATAATATCATATGTATAACGTTTATTTCAATATAATTTTCAAAACTTTGACTATTTAAATTAATGAAAATGGTGTTTTACTTATGAAACTTTTTAAATATAATATACGAACTATGACAAATGTTAATAATCTACGCTTTTGTCTCCAATACTTATAACACAGACGGACAAAATTAAAAACAAAAAAAATAAATATCTTGTATTTTTGAAACGATATCTTTTTACCAAATGACACATTTGATTTAAATAGTTAAAAAGCACGTCTTCTATTAAATGTCAAATAAAATAATTAAAAATGAAGAATTTTAAAAACTGACGTAAATATAAGCTCTAAAATTGATTGTTAATTTGTTCCCGTAAAACTTCTTTAATTTACAAAAATCATCAAATGAGGGACTATGAAAAATTTGAAAATAAAACATGTTGACACTTTAGGTACTAACGGGGGAGGGAAAAAGAGGAACAAAAAATAACATTCAAAAAATTCATAACCCGCGTGACCATTAACTACAGTAGTTTTAGATCATTTCCATCGAAATCAAAATCAATACGTTATAATATATAACCTTAAAATTATAACTTTTTAAATTATATATCACTCCAATTAATTCACATTTGAAGTGACAATAGCTTTGAAATACACACACACACATATATATATATATATATATATATATATATATATATATATATATATATATATATATATATATATATATATATATATATATATATATATATATATATATATATATATATATATATATATATATATATATATATATATATATATATATATATACATATGACTTTGCCGTATTTAGTATATATATTTCAAAGCTATTGTCACTTCAAATGTGAATTAATCGGAGTGATATATAATTTAAAAAGTTATCATTTAGTCTAAACATCTAAACATCAAAGTCAAATGGGTTTGAGCTGTGCATATAAAAGACAAACATTTTAACAAAAAAGTTAAACTGCTGAAAACCTGAAAAGCCTTTATAAACCTTTTTTAAAAATAATAAACCTTCGTAGTAAACTTATTAACTTAGTTCTAAACCTAATGTAAGTATACTTAAATAAGTTTCAGTCGGCGGATTCGAATCACAGTGTACTAATTTATTAATTTGCTTGTTCAGTGCCGAGTCAAATATTACTTTAGTATACTTACAGTAGCTTAAGAACTTAGTTATTAAGGTGAAATCAGAAAGGGTTTAATATGTTTTGCTTTTCTGTTTTAAAATCTGTAGGTTATAAATAAATCGTCTCTATTTATCCACCTTTGCCTGTACTTAGTAATAAAAGCGTCGAATGAAGGAGCACTTTGATTTTTTACCGGTTAAAAATAAAATCGCACCAAGGCATGTATAAGCTGATATTGCGGTACATATGTAAAATATCTTGCCTACGCATATTTTTTTAAAAAGTTTTAATAAATAATGAAGTATGTCCCTTAAGGGTATATCACATAATACAAATATATTTAAGACAAACTTGGAAGCAGACATCCCTCATTTTAAAATAAAATTGTAAAAACGAAGGACAACTCGCAATTAAAAATGAATACCAATTCATTGCATTTTGATTAATTGCTTAAGATTTTGTTTAAGTTTTCATAATTTTAGAAATTTCCGCTGTTTCTTCCACCAGAATATTCGATAAAATAAACAATTCGAAGTAATGATTTTTTTTGAAATTTATAATTTACAAAGATAATAGTAATACGATTCATAAAAAGAATGCACAAACACACACATAAATACATACAAACATATATGCATACAAACTTACATGCATACATAAAATTAAATAATATATATTCTTTTAATGTGAATTAATGATAAGAGAAACCATTTATAATATTTTTGGTTTTTTAAAATTCTGTTTTATTAATAAAAATATTCAAATAAAATATATTCAAAATAAGGCTAAAACCGAATAAGATACGGAAAAATGACATACAATACGTATAATTCCAAATAATTAATTTTATATTCCAAATGGTACTAGTAAAATTTTCCTCGATCGAATCAGGTCTTTTAACGAGCCATTATTCTTCGTTAAATATTATATATACAGAAATAATAAACAATTATTTGTCTTGTTTTTAATGATCTTAATACTATTCAACTAAAGACTTTGGTGAAAACATATTTTTTTTTACCCCTAAGTTGCCACTTAACTTGGTTTTATCATTTCAATTGATTCGCTTTTACTTCACGAACATGTATCTAAGTAAGTTTAATTTTTAAATAGTTAAAAATTAGCAAGAAATGGAAACATAAAAATCTTTATTAAACAAAGAGGAATCTGCGATAGTATAACGTCACCAATACGGTATTTTGACGAATATCCATAAGATTGCATATGTTACTTTGTTTTCCAAGAAAGACATAGAAAATAATCTTTGAGACATTATAATATTTCTGTTTTCAAATCAATTGTAATTTTGTTTTTAAGTTTATTGGGTCTATTAAGGTATTTAGTCTATTTTCACAATTTTATGTGTAAAATAGCAAATTTTTTAAATGAAACTTCTGTATTTAGGTTAAAAAAATACATAAAATAAGCTGGTTACATAATTCATATGCTTTCTTGTATGCCTAATCGAATACAACTTTATATTGATTTTAAACTATTATGAACGTTTATAAATGGACTAAATAGGATAAATATATTAATTAATTTAAGTCAAACTGTTTTATTTTAACCAAACTTAACGTTTCTATGAATTTGAAAATAAATTACATTTTACCAAAAAAGTTTTAATTATAACAGTTACGAATGATTTATAGAGGCTAATTCAGGCGAATAATTGATTTCTCAAGCAATAAATCAGTTCAAAATAATGAAAAACAAACAAATATTATAACTCACTACACATTTGGAAATCCACGATAGCTTAAACGAAACACAAAAAATAATAACTTCTTTTATTAATAATTTAATAGAATACATCCAGATCATCAATAAAGAAACAGAAAAAATGTAAACTTTGTCTGAATTGAAACCTGACACCTTTCGGTTACCAGTCCTGAATTCTACCAATTATACCCACCCGATTTCACTGCAATAAAAGTGATGAAGATCAATGTAGAGTGTCCATCATCAAACTCCGTGAAACGTTCTCCACCGCATTACACTAAGAATTAATGCAATAACATGCAATCAGTTAACTTTTAACAGTTTAACAGTTTTGTTACAGGCTGGTTTAAAAAAGATGTAGCGGTTATGATAGTTACAATCCTAGTCAGGTTGTCTAATCCAAACTAAAGTTCTATTTATCTGGCCAACGGCCACTTCAATGGCAGATATCATTTATCCACGATGGTGGACTGAATTTGGATTTGATTGGAAGGAAATTTCCATTTATAAATCGTCTGGTGTTGGAGCAAATATTATTTTCACCACTTTGCACAGAAGAATTCAATGATTTGTCGAGTTAATTGCCAACATTAGAGTAGTCGGAACATGAATTAAACTGGGTTCAGAGATCGCATTCATAGACCCACTAGTGAGTGAGTGAGAACTAACAGTTCTATATTTAAATTGTCCATTGTATAAGCGAGAACGATAATACTTATCAACTCAAAATCGAAAACATATATTTGCCGGAATATACGAGATTACTCAAGTATATAAAGATAAATTTATTATTTTTGGAAATACCCAAGGTCATAAGATTTGGTGAGGTTAAAGTAAGAAGATAAAGGATTAGATGGGAAATGAATGCACAATCTTTTCCTTTATACACTTTAATGTATGTCCGTATATTCAATGCGAATTGTATTAATTTTATTAACGTTTTATTAAAAAAACAATTTTCATTAACGCGTTTAGCATATACAAGTTATGTAACATATTGCTTCATTAATACTCATTCTTTAATGGAACACCAACCTCTCCCACACAAAATAAAATATCATTTCGAAATTTAGGGTTCTTAATTATAAATTTTGATTGTAATATAACAAAATATAATTAAGCTTTTATTCTTTGAAAATTTCTATTAACGAAATTTAATGCGGAAATTATAAATATTATTGTGTAGTTTGCTGACAGATTTTAACTTCAGGTTTTTAATAGACCCTGTTTCGCACGAACTGAAACTACTCTCGTTATATTATTTTTATAAGGAAACGTATTCTTTATTATACCTAGAAGACATTTGAGCGGTGACACACAATCTTGTTTTAATATAACTACAATATTTGGTGTTAGATTTCATGCAGAATTCCATTTCTTAGGTGTAACGTTGTCAAATATTCAACTCGCCAACGATACTAAAAATCGTTTATCATTTTGTCTATTAATTGAAAGCCATCAAGATGATTTAAGGGTTCTGAAAATAAATCTGGAGAAGATAAATTTTGTAAGGGACTCCTTGTCAAAAATGGCTCGGCGTTAATGTTGTGGGTTTGGTCGGATAGAACAGACAGAGATCTAGTAAAGACATAATTTAGGTGAGTAATGTTGTGATTTCTTTGTGAGATAATATGTGATTATTCATGGCTTTAAGTAAATGGGTTTTAGCGGATTTCCTCCAAAGTGGTGTGTGGCTGGAATATTGTATTTCCAGTCTACGGGAGGTAATTTCATCCCCTATTATTCGGTTATATTCCGAGAAAACCAAAAGATACAAGTTATTTAAATTTGATTTAACTCCAAAAAAATTAGTCCCTTGATCTGAATACAGACAAGTACATAATCCACGGTGAGGTAGAAAACGTTTTAACACTTGCAATAAATGATAGGTATTTTAAGAACTAGTTCAAGATGAACTTCAAGCCTGGCTCCCTGCTTAAAGGAATATATATAGGTCCAAGACAGTCAACAGCCATATGATAAAATGCTTTCGATTCGTGTATTCGTCGGGACTTCAGCCATGAGTAAAAAATGGTTTTTGAAATTGAGTCTTAAACAAAAATTGCATAATGTATGCGGTTTTGTATACCTCTTCTACCAGCGAGGATCCAATACATCTGTCAGGTAAGATGCTGAATTCAAGTGAATTTTAAATCTAAAGTGATTTTGAACGGTGATAATAGTCTTTAAGTATTTTTACAAACGAATCCTTTTGGCAAAAGTACGAGACGCTGTTACTGATGTGTAAGATTGGAGTTTGATAAAATTACCTACCTCCTCCCTTAAATCACTACGTTTTCTAGGAGTGTGATTTCTGCAGTTTTCAGCTCATTAGTATTAATGCAATCGTTTCCAAAAGTGGTGCGAACTAATTTCCAACAGTTTGACAATCTACTAGTTTATTGATCATAACAACTGTCTTTGGTTCACGGTAAAGATACTATTTTTGCTCAAGAATAAGGTGCCGAACTATAATGGTGTTTATCGAGGAAGCGGAGCTTTGATCACCTTTTCGAAGGTGTACAAAGAACATCAAAATAATTTTTAGTGCCGTGGTGAAGCAAAAGAATAGTATTAAACACTCTAATGTGAGCTCTGAGGCCGAATGCATTCTCTATCCTACGTTCTTTTTTTTACATATGAAAATGACAGAACGATCACCTTCAATAAATTTCATAAGACTATTTATCATTTAAATATATAAGATATATCTTATATATTTAAATGAGCAATATATATATATATATATATATATATATATATATATATATATATATATATATATATATATATATATATATATATATATATATATATATATATATATATATATATATATATATATATATATATATATATATATATATATATATATATATATATATATATATATATATATATATATATATATATATATATATATATATATATATATATATATATATATATATATATATAATTGGAATCTCGGAATCGGCTCCAACGATTTTCATGAAATTCAGTATATAGGTGGTTTCGGGGGCGATAAATCGATCTAGCTAGGAATCATTTTTAGAAAATGTCATTTTATTCGTGTTTTATCGATAATTTTTTATAATATAATGATATATTTGTTTAATATTTATAGTCATATAGTCATTGGAGTGGCTAAGTGGTAGCGTGCTGGACTCGTCTTCCGCCTCGACGTAATATAATTTCCAAAAAATACAATTTATATATATAAAATCTCGGTCATCCAGATATTTTTCATTAAAAAGGAATCAGTAAATAATTTTGACATATATGTTTATGTCTATAATGCCTTGTTCTATGAGGAATTTTAATTCGTCACATGGTAGAAATGTTTTTATACTTTTGTATATTACTTTAATTTGAGAATTCTTTCAATACGGTTTATTGTGTATATTCTGAACTTAAATTAATGATTGTATTAATAATTTCGTTCTGCTTTAGTGTGAATCATTTGAAATGATCAATCAAATTGACTAATGTCAAACGAACACTCTTTAAAGTCATCGCAAAAACACAAACACAAAAAAAACACTCTAGATAGTGCCTCTAGAAATGCATGTTTAACCTACACGAATATATAAATGTCTCATGAAATGTGAAAAATATCAATTCCTATGCTGTAACACCTTAGACGTATTGAATTTGTTGGAGAAATATCAGTTTTCATTCGAGAATATATTATTATAGCTCGATAAAATGTACTAAAATGTATACGTTTATTTACAGTATGTCTGCCAAAAACGGATTTATGAATAATCTGCTTAGTACAATGCGGCTGATAATATATGAGTTTTGCGAACATTTCTTTAAGGGGTTAAAAGTAATTCAGTGAGAATTTTCATTTTTTTTTCTTAGCAATTGATATTTTGAAAATATCTTTAAAAAATGTCAAGTTAATCCGACGTATAGTTTATGAGATATCGCACATTTGTTGAAGTCTGTTCCTTGACTAAAAGCAAATAAAAAAACCGAAATTTGGTTAAGCTATAAACTCCTTTTTCTTGAAATTATGTTTTTATTTTGATATAACCACTATAATTCCAAAACCACTCAAGGTGTTTTAATGAAAATTTTACAACTTATTATTACCATAAAGAATTTAATGAAGTTGATAGATTTAATTTAATTTTTTTGAAAATTTATAAATGATTTTGAAATAAACCAGTTTTTTGATTCTTTTTGAATTTACCTAAAATTGTTTGAGCAGCGATCTCAATGCATATAAACGTCTATTGAAAACATTCATAAATACACATCCTATACTGTTTTAATGAAATTATTGGATTTTTTATCAATTTTCATTAAACACGACTTTTTAACGCGAAACTTCTTGATGGTTACGAAGTTTTACGTTTTAGGAGGACGAATTCTTTAATATGATATAATATAATATTCTAAATGGTTTATACAGTAATTTTATAGAAATGAATTTGTTTTGGAACTGTAGACTGGCTAGGAGAGCGTAATAAGGATCATTTAGGGACACTCTATATAAATGAAAATGAATATATGAATGAATGAATGAACCAACCTAATACATGTATTGTAAGAAGTCAAGTGGTTCAAGAGAGTGAAACAAGTTATATTTTTGGTTGGTAATGTCAAATACATAAGAGATATTTCGGTGGGTGGGTATCTGCTTTGGTGAAATTGTATTTTTCGTTAGATGTTACACTTAAGATTAATAGACAGTTACTTTAAATTGAATTTCAAGTACGGAAATCATTTGCTCTATTTTTGTAAAATTTATGTGGTAAGACAGCATTTATTTTTATTTTAAAGCATAGTTTATACTGGAGTTCACTCTTTGAAACTATATTAATAAACAAGGATATTTTCTAATCAGGCATAATAATAATTACATGTTTATCTTTCCCTAATTGCTTTTTTTTAAATTAAAACTATATATGTTTTACTAAAACTATCTTCAGCTTCAGCACTATTTCAGCAAATTATCCAAATATAACATTATATGAAAAAATATAAAATAAAAACTTAGAAATAGTCCAGGGTAAAAGCCTTAAAAACTATAAAAGTGGAAGAAAATTATAGTATGATGAAACCCATTCGGAATGCAACATAATATAAATATGAAATATAAAAATGAGAGGAAAAATTAATTACAGGTGATCTGAGAAGTAGGAGGGGATGAGTGTTTGGGTAAAATTCGGTTTATAATAATTTCCAGCTTAACTACAAGTGTTATGGTAAAAAAATAAAAAGCAACGTTGTAGGTAAAGGTTATGTGAAAAATTCAAATAACCAAGTTTTTGGTTTTCTATTTTAATCTTTTTGGAGGAAACTTACCTTTTTATATTCCGAATATACGGTAATTTTTTTTAATTTAAATATTAATTTTTTCACCTAATTTTGACTAAATATCGAAAAAGCACCCTAATTGTCATTCGAAAAATCTCACGCCAAAATTTCGATTATTTCCAAAATTTTGTGAGCTTTTTTTCGTTTAAATCTCTATTTACCGATGGTGTAAAAAAATACATATATTACCGTGGTAAATTAACTCGTAAAATATAAATATACATTTGAATCGCGGAAAGGTAAACAATAGTGATAACGTTTAAAAAAAACACTATAGAATAAAATAAATTATTTAAATTCGCAAAATGAGGAGAGTAGCAAATTTTGTTATTTTTAAATATGCATTTGAGACTTGTTAAGAAAGGTGCAAAGAGTAGAGAAGATTTTAAAATTTTCTAATGAATGGAGATAGGGAATATTTGAACGACCAAAAACACCCATACAGGCTAGGGAACTTAAAAAGATAGGTCTATGCAGGTTACGGAATGGACAGGTGAATGTGATATGATTTATGTTGCAGTATTGATACACATATAAGGTTGGCCAGGCTGAAGTTGGAACATTTTACGGCTTTTTGGTAGAATGGATCTTTTAAAAATAGCCCAGTGATCTTGTGCAGGTGGTGGTGATTTGTATTCTTCACTATTCTGAATACCGTCCCTAGCCTACATATCAACAAACTCGTTTCTATGTATACCAATGTGTGATGACACCAATTAAACCCAACGCAGAAACGATCTTCAATTAGTTGAAGTATGGTGTTTTTGATCAGTAGTGTGCGGAAAGGAATTTTGGAGGAGATAGAATTTTTTGGATTAAGAGCTCACTCAATCAAATACCATAGCTGCTATTAGACTATATATATATATATATATATATATATATATATATATATATATATATATATATATATATATATATATATATATATATATATATATATATATATATATATATATTATATATATATATATATATATATATATATATATATATATATATATATATATATATATATATATATATATATATATATATATAAATAGTCTAATAGCAGCTATGGTATTTGATTGAGTGAGCTCTTAATCCAAAAAATTCTATCTCCTCCAATATTCCTTTCCGCTTCTATATATATATATATATATATATATATATATATATATATATATATATATATATATATATATATATATATATATATATATATATTTAATGTTATTTGACTACGTATGAGAGTGCTTCCAAAATAGCGAGACACTGCGGAATAAAATTGTAAAAATTTTCTGAAATTCACGCACTTGAATTCGGACACAACTTCGAAGAGTCTATGCAGATGTAGGAGTAGTTTGGTAGAATAGACCTTAGGCAACTATTGGAAGTGGAATTGACATTGAAGTTCAATATTTTTGCTTAATAAAGACGATGGACTTTTAATGTAGAATCCGCGGCCTTAATCACTTGAGAGTTGATGGGACAAAAGTGCATTTGTCCGAGGGAAGTGCTTAGGCATTGGTATTGGGTTTTATCCAACCTGGAAGATAGTAGGCTAGATAATGGACATAAAAGATAAAAACCATAGTCGATAAAGCTGCGAATGACAAGTTTATATATCATGAGCAAAGTACTTTGATCCGTTTCCTACTAAACTTGGGAGGGAAATAAATAGATTTTCAAAGTCATTTACCAAATATTACAAGAATTTATAATAATTTTGTCTATAAAGACGAACGTTTGAAGCAAACTAAAATTTTGAATCAAAATTGGAAATTATAATCAATTTTCGATCAATTTTTCGATACGATACCACAGCAACCAAAAGCTTCTCTTTTACATATGTATGATTTTGAAAAGTACAAATTGAGCACTTTCGGCTGATACCCTATAAGGCACATTTCAAATGAGAACACATTTATCAAAATCATTTGAGTAGTTCAGCTGGTATGGTGGAACATCCGTAAATACCCACATACAAACATAGACTGCTAAAATCATAGCACATCCTTTTGGCTGTGCCGTAGTCGTGTAATTAAATAACTTAATGTGATTGTGATTTTAACTTCAAAAGTTTCAAACTAGGCTCTTCTTTGTAAATACGAGTACTCAAATATCTCGATAAACTTTTATATCATAAACATTGTCTAATGACGTTATAAGTTAATTATAAAAGTTTTAAATTAACAGTTTTTTTATATTTTTTTTTCGTTTTTGGTTTTCTTTTTAGCGCATTTTAATAAAAGCTTGTTATTTTAAAAAGGTTTCTTGCTTTTAATTTTTTTGTAATTTTTATAAAACATCGCGATTTTAGTCGCTTTTCTTCATGGAATTATATTATAAAAGACATTTTCTATCAGGAAATTATCATCGATATTATCACCTATTTTGAAAGTGGATATTAAAACATATTTCTAAAGAAATCGAATAACTAAAACTTAAAAATTTTGGTGTTTAAATATTCATTAGACAATAATAAAGCGTTCGCAAATTTAAATGCCAGGATACATCGTTTCAAATCGGGCTTGTGTGGTTCCTTATACCTAGTATGTTCTCAATACTGTCGTTTAATATAAATAATAATTAAATCGCTATAAGTACATTTACAGTACTACGACCTCCTAGCATATATGATTTCCTATCTCAAACATATCTGATAAAATAATTTCTCTAAAAATCAAAAATAATAATAATCTTCGTTTTATAGATAAGAGATAAAAAAATATTAACTGTTTAAAAAAATTAATAGATGTTTACTTTATTTACTTTGTGGAAATCAATTTTTATAAAATAATGGAAACTTTTTTCTTTGTCTAATTTTTACTTTAAAATTTATTTAAAATTTACGAGACCACTTTCATAACTCATAAGGTTATTATCAAGTCAAATTTTAATATGAAAACTGTTTTGTTTTATATTTTTGGTTGTTAATTAATTTCACTAACATCTATTAAATTTTTCAGTCAAAATTAACCGATAGATCAAACCTACCTGTACGTGAAGTTTTATTTCGATTATAAGACTAATTTTGCTGAAATTTATTACAAGAATAGTGTCATATCAACTTGCTACTTATATAACCACGTATTTTAGAGAAATATATTGAACATGAGCAAGTTAGCTATGTCTATCAAGTAAGCACTACCGTACCATATCAAAATATTTCAATTTCGAATAGTGGATTAATAGCCGGATAATTACCGTAAAATTGCCGTGAAATCGAAAAAATTACCGATTTGGATTTTTAAAAATAAGCTCTGGTTGAGCTTACTTGACAGTCAAGTTTGCACTACGAACCCTTAAAAAGGAAAAAACCGAACTAAGAATACAAGAATCATTGAGAATTAAGGAAGTAACGTCAAAAACCTGCCATTTTATTTTTATTTTCATAATTAACTTCAAAGAAAGTGTAAATTTTTAACAAATAATCCTCCTAGATTTAGAATGTTCTTCTTTATATACTTGCTCGAAGAAAGATGACCATTTGTTCGCGTCTGTTGTCAATCATTAATATTTGTTATCACGTAGAGTGATGAGGGTAATGTGTTCGAACTTAAAAAGTGATCGCAAATGCTTCCTCTTGTTTTGCGAATATGTGATCATGCTATTTATAATATTCAGTTTAAATATTAAACGGTTCATTGAAAGTTGTTTGGGGTTTTTTCCTTTGCATTTGAATTGATTGGCCGAATTTACCATTATAAGCTGGTTGTATATTATATTTCCAAAAGAGGTTTCCAATTTGTTGTGAGACATTACTTTCGTGTGAGAGAAATACATAATAATTTTTTAATTTGGTTGAAATATTTGGAAATATTTGATTTTTCATAACTTGTTTTTATTTTTATTTTTTTAAGATTTCCTGTAATTTCAGCGCCACATCCATTATTTATTTCAATTTGAATTATGGTAGTCGATCCCTGGGTGTGTCGCTTTTGGAAACAGGGATAAAATACGGTCTGTGGACCATATGATAGACCGTATGATAGGACCATAGAACGGTAGTAGATTTATGAGACAATGGACTGAAAGAATCGTCAGGAATAGTGGCGTCTAAATACGTACTTGTTCTATATATATTAAATGAAAAATTAGTGAGATTTCTACATATTGACAAATTTAGAAAGATTTTCTGTCCCTGGTCTCATAAATCATCTGCGTAGCGTCCTATGGTCCAAAGAGCGTATGCTATCCCCTTTCTTAAGGCAACAGAAACATTGAAATGAATACCATAATTCAAATTGGAGTAAATAATGGATATGCCCCCAAATTAAAAGAAATCTTATCAATAAAAAGAGAAACAAGCTATGCAAAATTAAATATTACCACATATTTTATCAAAAACAAAAAATTATTATGTATCCCTCGCACATGTAGGCAATATCTCACAAAAAATTGTAAACCTCTTTCGGAAATATAGTACATAACCAGCTTATAATAATAATGGTAAGTAAGGCAAATCAATTTTTAACGCTAAGGAAAAAAACCCATCCGTAATAAAAGTTGTGTGTATAAATTACCCGCAATCTTGTGCCGCTTATTGTGGTCAGGTATATGATTTTTAACTAGGTACAAAGAGTCATACAATTTCTTCTAAATGTTTCATTCCACTTACCAATACAGGTCATAAAATTGATAGTGAACACAAGGTAGTGTTACATAATTGCAACAAAAGCCAATAATTTAATTTTCTTCAGCTTAATAAATAAATACAATCCCAAATTTAACAATATTATCAAATAGATATAAATAACTCCCCATTATTAAATTTGAAATTATAAATATCGTTATAATATTTTACTCCATCCACATTTTATTCATTTATAATAATCTTAACTGCTCTCCCCATATAATTGCGTAAGTTAAAGAATAATTATTCATTACTTGATAATGACTTTATAAGGCGAAAAAGTTCACTCGTAATTTTTAAAAAAAGTTAAAATTATACAAAGTTAAAGATGCCATTATTTTATAAAAATGGATTTCAACAAAAATATATATATCTGTTAATTTTTAAAATAAACTATATTATTATTTAATTGCGTCATATTCAAAATATTAAGGAATCCTAAACGGAATAAATAAATAAAACAATTCAAATAATAAGGATACATATTGTTAAAACATTTATAAAATAAAGTATTTAAAATAAAATTCATTTTCAAGATAAACACATTTACTGTTCGATTTACTAACATCAAAATACGCAATGGGTAAACAAAGAACAAAAATTACAATCCGTGACCATTACAATTTGTGACCTCGTCTTGCAAAACTTTTGGTTTTATGTCTTAGGCACATCGCACATGAGGTGATTTGCGTGAAATCGGCGATATCATACATATGATTTGCTTATGGAAACCAATGTATAGTCGCACACGACGTGATTTTTGTGATTTGAAATCATACATGTGATAAAAAAATCGTTGTAAAAATGCTTCGATTTTAAAATCATATGGGCAACTTTTTTTTATTCTTGTTTATACAGTCATATAAATCAATGTTTATGACAAAGATAGCTATATATATTACAGAAAACTATTTTTGTTTTACTATCATATAAATCCATGTATATGACAAAGATAGTTATTTGTATTATAGTTAAATATTATTATGGTCATATTTAAAAATAAAAACTTGTCAATGCTTGTTTATTTACAAACAAAAAAGTTTGTAATAACATACATTTAGACCAGCAGGAATCGGCGCACGAGTACCGAAAACTATTCCACCTCAATTTTTTTATGCGATCCTCTTCAAATTGCCCTCTTAATGATATAAATGCATGTTGCCATGGCGCAACCCGGTGCCATATTGTTTAAACCGAAATTGTTTAAACAATTGCAAGGCATTGTTATTTTTCAACCGGACAAATTTTTTTTATATTCTTTATTGAAATACCAATAAAAAAGGTCCTATGACTTTTAACGATAAAGTTAATATTTTTAAAGATATGAATTTTTAAAGGTTAGAAAAATCTCAAATTTGGGTACTTTCAACCCATGAAAAATATATTTAAAAAAAACATAATGTCTAAGTAATATATTTTTTTTAATTCTCTATACAATTGTTAATAATATTGTAAAAAGAGATTTTAAAAAATTGCATTGTTTATACCTTTTTTAATTGTTAATAAGTATGCGTCGCTTACCTTTAAGTATCGTTACCTGACTCATGGTTTTTTATGTATCGTTGTCTCTCTCTGACTCATTGGTTTATAGTTAAAAATATTTATTAATATTTAACAAATCATTTATTAGAGACCACTTTTTAGTCCTTAATAAATATTTCTTAGTACTTAAAGTGATTAGTTTGTATTTAATAAATCTGATATTCATTTATTAAATATTAATAAATCTTTTTAAATACTAAGAAATATTTATTAAGGACTAAAAAGTGGTCTCTAATAAATGATTTGTTAAATATTAATAAATATTTTTAACTATAAACCAATGAGTCAGAGAGAGACAGCGATACTTAAAAAACCATTAGTCAGAAAGAGACAGGGATACTTAAAGGTAAGCGACGCATACTTATTAACAATTAAAAAAAGGTATAAACAATGAAATTTTTTAAAATCTCTTTTTACAATATTATTAACAATTGTATAGACAATTAAAAAAAAAATATTACTTAGACATTATGTTTTTTTTTAAATATATATTTCATGGGTTGAAAGTACCCAAATTTGAGATTTTTCGAACCTTTAAAAATTCATATCTTTAAAAATATTAACTTTATCGTTAAAAGTCATAGGACCTTTTTTATTGGTATTTCAATAAAGAATATAAAAAAAAAATTGTCCGGTTGAAAAATAACAATGCCTTGCAATTGTTTAAACAATTTCGGTTTAAACAATATGGCACCGGGTTGCGCCATGGCAACATGCATTTATATCATTAGGAGGGCAATTTGAAGAGGATCGCATAAAAAAATTGAGGTGGAATAGTTTTCGGTACTCGTGCGCCGATTCCTGCTGGTCTAATTATTAAATGATTCATAATTCTGTTTTTAGTTTCTTTGCGTAGTAATCTTTTATTTATTAATAGATATTGAAAAATGAAGTGTATTTTTAATACAATAATTGTACAGTGGCTGTAATCTATGTCTATTCTTATCACATAAAACAAGTTATGGTAACAAATAACAGAGTTAGTTTTTTTAGATATTGGTTATAAGATTAAGCATCAATGTTTGAACTACTTTAATCATTAGCATTCATAAAAGACTCTAATATCTATACAGTTATAAATATATATATATACAAATATATTTATGGTTAAGTCAGAGTATATTAGTATTAACCCATCTCAGTCTCCCGTTCGTCATCAAGATAACTGAAAAACGACAAGAGACAGGTAGTTGAACTTTTGGTGTCATATTCTGGACTAAAAGTCTAAAAGTGAGTCTAAGTTCGTAAGTGAGCAAAATCGGTATAATGGGATAATTAGATCCATGACCCAACTTAACCATAAAAAAAGATTCAAAACGATAATTGTTTGATTAAAAAAAAAATTTGGAAAACGGTTGACCCTAAAGACCATCCCTACATCTTCCCGCTAATGTCATACCTAAGCACTTAAAATTTAACATATTACAGCTTTAGTGTTAAAAAAACACTGGTTGGTGGCAATCGACGTGTTGTTACAATGTCAAGAGCTGATTAGATTTTGGAATCAATCGGTCAAACAGTTTAAAAGTTATTTCCAAAAAACCACTTTTGAAAAAAAAATTTTTCGTAGTTTTTTAAAAATTTCTCGAAATCTACCGGTCCGAATCGGTCCAAACTCAAAGATAATCTAAGTTTGGTAAAACTCTTCAGAATGCCGTTTGGTGAGCTCGATTCGGTCAAGCCGTTTCAAAGTTATAAGCGATTCACATACTTACACACACACACACACATACAGACACACACACATACATACAGAAGGAGTGACGACTTCTCAGGAGTGTTCAGGAAAGCTTTCTAGGACCTTAAAACGCCGAGATCTGATGAGAACTCAATTTTTGCAAAACGGGGTGAAACCTATAACTTCTCGATTTTAGAAAATTTTCAATTTTCTAGCGGGAAGTAAAATAAAATGTATGAACATTTTTCGGAATGTTTATATTCGCCACAGTTTAAGCTAATTAACAGATTTTGCCAATTTACGAACTTAGAGTCACTTTTAAGATCCAGAATATGACACCAAAAGTTGAACTAGCTATCTATTGTCGTTTTTTAGTTATCTTGATGACGAACGGGAGACTGAAATGGGTAAATACTAATATACTATGACTTAACCTTATATAAATATATAATTTGTAAGACGAAATGCGAATTTCAAATGGCTTAAAGTATAATCTATTATAATCTATATTATTTATTACTTGATGTATTTCATCCTTTAAGACACTGTATATAATTATTTTATTATTAGTAAACAAACTATGTATTACCCCTTCTTCAAGAAACGTTACAAAGTCAGAGCAACTTCTGTTGCTCCGTGTGCGACTAAAATGCTGTGATATCGCTGATATCGGCGAAATCGCCGATATCGGCGATTTCGCCGATTTCACCTAAATCACCTCATGTGCGATGTGCCTTAGTGTTTATAAGTTTTACCCAAATTTTCGTGTGTAATAAAGTTAAACATTGTACAAATTATAGTGCGTAAGTTAAAAAATAATTTATTATCAAATATTCATAAAAATAAAAAACTATATCTGGTGATATAGTTTCCATACTTGTGGTGATTCAGAACCGCAATTATCGAATGTACAGAAAAATGAACACAAGTTTATAGAGTTTTTGTTAAATTATCCTTATTTTGGGCAGAATATTTCGAATTGTGTTTATTTATACCCATGATATGGGCATCAAACTAAAGATTTGGCCGATATGAATGCGAAAAATAGTATGAAGTTACTCTAAATAATCTGGACGCCTCAGAAAAGCAGACAATATTATTTATCTCCAGCCAAGGGTGACACTTCAAGGTAATACCGGGACATTTAATTTAATAGGTTGAACATTAATCATTAATTGAAGAAAAATATTAAAAATAAAGTTTTATTCAATTTTTATTTGTACTAAAACGAAAATAACCCCTTATGTAATACTCTTATATTGACAGTACGAATAGGGACAGTATATTAAATATGGACTACGTGATTCCATTAAAATGTTGTCGCACGAAACGATATCAGCTAAAAATAATTGCTACTTCAATACCGTCAATAATAAATATCGTCCACAAGTGTATTCTATCTCTCTTCAACTTTTTGACGACACATTTTATGCAAGAAGATTTCGCTGTAAAAAATTCTTCGTATATACGGTAGAGAAATTTGATGTAAAGGGTGCAAGCATATATGATATTATATAACTTTATAAAGGTTCTTATCTCACGTAACATACTCACAATACTTGCACACGGCAATTTAAGTAGATAGGATAAAATAAAAATTTCTCACTCAGTTCAGGGGCTACGAATCCATTTATGGCCACTAGATAATTAAATTTATGCGAAACATTAATAATTTAAATGTCATACTTAAGTGAGTATGAAAGTCTTAGATTATTTAGAGTAATATACATTTTGAGAATAATATTTCATCCATCGATTATAAAAGAGTATAAAGATTTTGTGAGCAATGTATACATTTTTAATAATTTCTGCATTTCTCCACCAACACGGATGTTGACTTTTTATTACTTTAATTACAGCGTCTTAAATTACTGACAATTATTTTTTAAAAATCTATAAAAATAAGAATGATATGGGCATCCAAATTTCCTAAGTAAACAAGAAAGGGAATACATGACTTATGGCGTCATTCCGCATATCTCCATATTCAAGAATGAGATAGATATGAAATCGTTGGTAGAAAAATAATTATTTCAAGTTTTGACATGATATTGAGTTGAAGTTCAGTATCAGTCAACTATTAGACTAGCAGGAATCGGCGCACGAGTACCGAAAACTATTCCACCTCAATTTTTTTATGCGATCCTCTTCAAATTGCCCTCCTAATGATATAAATGCATGTTGCCATGGCGCAACCCGGTGCCATATTGTTTAAACCGAAATTGTTTAAACAATTGCAAGGCATTGTTATTTTTCAACCGGACAAATTTTTTTTATATTCTTTATTGAAATACCAATAAAAAAGGTCCTATGACTTTTAACGATAAAGTTAATATTTTTAAAGATATGAATTTTTAAAGGTTCGAAAAATCTCAAATTTGGGTACTTTCAACCCAAGAAAAATATATTTAAAAAAATTATAATGTCTAAGTAATATTTTTTTTTAAATTCTCTATACAATTGTTAATAATATTATAAAAAGAGATTTTAAAAAATTTCATTGTTTATACCTTTTTTTAATTGTTAATAAGTATGCGTCGCTTACCTTTAAGTATCCCTGTCTCTTTCTGACTAATGGTTTTTTAAGTATCGCTGTCTCTCTCTGACTCATTGGTTTATAGTTAAAAATATTTATTAATATTTAACAAATCAATTATTAGAGACCACTTTTTAGTCCTTAATAAATATTTCTTAGTATTTAAAAAGATTTATTAATATTTAATAAATGAATATCAGATTTATTAAATACAAACTAATCACTTTAAGTACTAAGAAATATTTATTAAGGACTAAAAAGTGGTCTCTAATAAATGTTTTGTTAAATATTAATAAATCTTTTTAAATACTAAGAAATATTTATTAAGGACTGAAAAGTGGTCTCTAATAAATGATTTGTTAAATATTAATAAATATTTTTAACTATAAACCAATGAGTCAGAGCGAGACAGCGATACTTAAAAAACCATGAGTCAGAGAGAGACAGCCATACTTAAAGGTAAGCGACGCATACTTATTAACAATTAAAAAAAGGTATAAACAATGAAATTTTTTAAAATCTCTTTTTTCAATAGTATTAACAATTGTATAGAGAATTAAAAAAAAATATTACTTAGACATTATGTTTTTTTTAAATATATTTTTCATGGGTTGAAAGTACCCAAATTTGAGATTTTTCGAACCTTTAAAAATTCATATCTTTACAAATATTAACTTTATCGTTAAAAGTCATAGGACCTTTTTTATTGGTATTTCAATAAAGAATATAAAAAAAATTTGTCCGGTTGAAAAATAACAATGCCTTGCAATTGTTTACACAATTTCGGTTTAAACAATATGGCACCGGGTTGCGCCATGGCAACATGCATTTATATCATTAGGAGGGCAATTTGAAGAGGATCGCATAAAAAAATTGAGGTGGAATAGTTTTCGGTACTCGTGCGCCGATTCCTGCTAGTCTATATACTATTACAGCTATGTTACACACATATTTCTAATGAAATACCAAATTTAAAAATGGTATAAATTTTAATTTATTTATATATTTATTTTTTTTTTTTTATAAAATTGTATTATAAAATAAAAAATGGTGTTTTAAATAATTTTTTCAAAAATTTATTTATTGTTTTTAAATCGAATGTAAATGGTCTGAGAAACCGAACATTCAGGCAAATTTTGTAACACACTTTTTACAATATCCGATTGGTGTGAAAATCAATATCAACCAAGACATTGTAATTATAATTTTTCCTTTTTACAATTTTTTTCACATCGTTGCTACCACTAATTATGAATATTTTTTTAAAATAATATTAATATCTAATAGTAAAATTAAAATTTCTAAATAACTATATGCACTAGTAATCTTGTTGTCTGTATTTGGAGGTATAAAAATTTATTAAATATTTTGGTAAATGGACCCATTTCCTCACACTTTTCATACCGTATGTTTCTACAAACGAACATGAACACACTATAAGATATTAGTAACAGAGTTGTTCAAACGATAACGACATACTCTTATGCATCCTCCTATTACATGTTATTGTTCCTAAATCACTGTACTATATACATGTGAGCATGGTACATAAAGGCGAACAGAGAAATTATAGGAGACGAAGTTGACTCACTGAGATATAAATAGTATGACTAGCTTCAAGTTGCTATATGTTTATATAGGGTAAAACTTGTATTTTACGCTCCCTGTTTTAAAAAATTCACCAAATAATTGAATTTGCATATTTTATGCAAAATTTTATTAAAATTAAAATGACATTAACTACAATAATAACTGTTACGCGAATCAATTATTGAAGTATAGGATAGTTTCTTGTTTTAAACAATTTACTACAAAATGATGATTTCCAAACAAAAGTCACATAAAAAAAATGTTTTGGAAAAATAAACTCCATTTCTGGTCATAAAATTGCATTAAAATTTAAAACGCAATCTGCCATTTTGGTGAAGATATACTAGTATAGAAAGTTGAGAACAGTAGTATTAACGTAACTTGATACTTTTAAAGATTTGATTACTAATTAAGATAACTGTTTAGATTGAAATTGCAGATGTCAGAACATATTTAAACCAAAATGACATCACATCATGGCTGGTGTGTTATAGGACACATGGTTTAAAAATTTAAGTATATTTCTACATAGATTTCAATTTTTTCCGTGATTTAATTATAATTACCCCAAGTACTCTATTTTCATAGATACTTGAGTAAAGCGACAATAATATTACCGAGAAAACGATCCTAATTATTAGCGAGAAAAATAGGTCGTAGCTAAATCAACTGAACTCATAAGTGTTTTAAAATGAAAAACAATTTAAAAACATATAAGTAAGTGAAACAATTACCGGAAAATATCCTGACGTTGGCTTTGGAAGTTTACTCGTATAAAAAATCAAAAGTTTGAAAAAAATATGTAAATAAAATCCTTCAATCACGTTTGTATGCTAACAATAATCTATATAAACTTCCAAATCCGTCTACAATTTTTTGAATTATGGTGGTTACCAACTTTGAAAGAAAAACGCAGGTTGCAAAAAGCTCTACTGTAAACAGGAGATACGTTGAAAATTTTCTGTGGGATTAACTTCATATTTTCAGAAAATATTTCCAATAAATCGTACTTCAAAAAACTATAACTTTTATAAAATAAATTAATTATTTTTGTTATTAAAACAATTAGAATCTTTTTCATTTGCTTGCATCAAATATCTGCAAACTTCATTATTTCAACAATTTCAGTATTAATCAATACAAGCATAGAATGTTAGAAACGCAGCGAATAAAATTGTACTGCTTGTTGTTTAGAAATTGCAGAAAAAGCGTTAGTGTAAATAAAATTCAGCAAGAAATGTTCGTTGAATGTTTTATATTTCAATCTCATTTTTGCTGACGTATTTCCGAATTGAATATGGAACTTCGATTCAAATGATGTACACGATAATATTTCTGAAGAAAAACGGTTTAAATTTTTTATAATAAGTAAAAAATAATATTTTTAATAAACAGTGATGAAGCTATAAAAACGTCGTTTCTATAGCTTGATCACTGTTTTTGGATCAAATTGTCAAGTGCTACGCAATGTCTAGTTCTACCCTATATACATGATTTGGAAGCAGGTTATGTATAATATGGTGTATTTCTTTATAGATAATTCGTGTTCACAGGTAAATTCTCACAAAAAGACAAGACTGGTTAAGGGAATGAGTTGATTCCTTGGTTGCTTGCTTATATGTGTATATTAACTCTCTAATAACTAGTTATTGTTTTAATCCCGAAAATTGTAATGAATTTTACATATTGAAAACATCTTCATTTTATTTATTACTGTTATGTTTAAGTTTTAGGTATTCTATATTTTTATACTCGACATATTACATATAATATGTCAGAGTATATTAATTTTTTTATCTGAAATCTAAATTTTGGTGTATGTGTTCATTGAATCACCTCTTAATTGCTTTTTCGTATGTCCGTTCTGTCAACAAAAAAAAGCTCAAAAAAAACCCCAGCAAACATCCAAATCAAAGAGACCTCTAAAAGAAGTCTTAATTAAGACTTTTTTAAGATCACAATTACGACGTCGCGATGACTTATTTTTTAAGAGATCATGATTAAAAAGGCTTTTTTCTACCTCCATACAACGTCAGGTTTGTGAATTCTTTAAGAAGTCTTTTGCTGATTTTCGAAGGAAGTCAGATTTATGAGCACTGTAAGAAGTCATTTGTCTGATGTTTGTTTCTTTCAAATTATATTTATTAGTTTCGAATAATAACTAATAACATAGTCTTTTTTAAAGACCATGCACTTTGACCTTTCCTCTTTTTTTTTGGTCTATTAAAACTTAATTTGAACGATTATCATACGGTTAGCGAAGATTAAGATAATATATTAAGGGATTATTTTTAACAGAAATTCGAATGGTTGAAATTTATGTTTGACGTTCTGTTTAACTTCTTAAATGTATAAAAAGTTGTTAGGGTTATTTATCTTTAAGAAAATCTTTAGTTTCAATCAAGTATTTTACAATCCTTGTAAATAAAATATATAATTTATTTGTGATTTAATGGATAGACTAACGATTATTTGAAGAATCCTAATGATAAGAAATAGTTAATACTCAATTATGTGTCGAGTATGTAATCAATCAACTCTCCTCGTTGATATCTTCAATTTAATTTGAAAATCAAGTTAAGTAAAGAATTGGAATTAATATGTTTTGTAGTTATTTTTATTGTTACAATTTTTAACCCATAGATCGGGTGTAGCCCGCCTCTACATTAAATCTAAATCCATCAGCGATATGGACGAGTGTAAATACAAAAACTTTAATAAGAACTTGTGTCAGTAGGTATTCTATAATTTTCATTTACAATTTTGAAACTAGAAATTTTTAATTATTTGTAAATTCGTGCAAATTTTTTAAAGAGAAAAAATAAAACAAGGCAAAATGTTCATAATATTAATTCAGGCTATAATATATCAAAATTCCGCATTCTTTTTCTTAAAAAAAATAATGGTTCCCCAAAATAATAATAATGTTTTACTCACAGGCTTCTTACAAAAAGTGGTAGGTGTGACATCTAAATATCATATGCACTAAAGCATGTTTTTACATGAATATATGTAGTCTACTACTGACAGAAGGAAATTCTTGTAGTTTACCGCACCAGAAAATTAGATTATATTCCTTCTAACATAAGCAAAAGTAACCTAACCTCCCTTTGAAAAATACTTTAACTTATAAACGTTTTTGTACTATACGCATGCCAGTGACGGTCTTAAAAGTCTGAGTAGGCAACTAAAATTGATGAAAAATTTATGTGGAAGAAAATTTGGGTCTAAAATATTTGTGTGTCTTACAGAAATTAAAAAAGAATAGCGTAGGTACCTAAAGAGTATACGTGTCAAACGTTAAACTTTTAGTAAAACATATTTCACGTTCACCAAATGAATATTGTGTTAGTAGTGAAAACATACCTTAAAATTATATTTTGTGCAACATTAAAGGTAAATGACAGAAAAAATGAGATCTATATGATTAATTAATTTTCCAACACAAATAAATCAAACTGTAAGTATCCAAATTCTATGAAATTTGGTATACACAATCTGAACATGAAAACTCAGAGCATTTCAAACAAGCGAAAAAACATTTCTAAATACCTATAAAATTAAATTTTGTTTTTAACTGTATGATTTTTCGTTTGTTTAAAAGTCTTCGACTGTATTTGGATAGTTGTTTTATGATTTGAAAAAATAAAAAAAATACAAATTATTTTACATTATAAATTGCCCTAATTATAGAAGTCTGTAAATCTTCTTAATGTAATCACTCCTGCAACATTCGAGTGTAACGTAATATCGTAACGCAACTTTGACGACTAAAAGCAACCTTTGTGTGAAGGTAAAAGCGTAAGACCCTTGTGTTAAATATTTTGATATACGACGATGTTACATCGTATCCCACAAATTGTTAGTAAATTTGAATCTCATCAAAACATGTTGCTAGGTTACATAGACAACACTTAAACATTATTCATTTTAATTGTAATTGTATTTAAATATTTAGATATGGAATGCAACGAACAAAAAAGAATACAGTTTATTCAAATTTATCCCTATTAACAAATAGTTGTTAAAGAGAAGGTGCTCTGCTTGATAAACAGATGGAACATATCGCAACACCTATAATTCATTGGTCTCTTAACCGTAACATGTTAACAGTACATAGTTACGATTCGGCGTTACGTTACGAACGAATGTTTCACGAGTGAATGTTGCTTTAGGTTATTTAAATAATCTGGAAACTGACACACCAATCCCCTAGTAAACAATCATACAAACTATTTTGCTTTTGTGAAGTTATTCTCAAACGCGATGTTGTAATAGATTTGTAGCTCAAGATCACCAGTTTTAATAAAGATAGAGTTTGGTCAGTAACACAGGCCAATCTTTTAAGATATTGAGATCACAACACACCATCATCACCTTTTTTGTGTATCTACTTAAGTGGGTCTAACAAGCAAAACTTTTTTATTGCGAGGTTTCCGAAAAACAGTTATTATTTACATACGGTACATGTAGGAGTGTATTTAAATAATTTTTAAAAGAAAAATCACATATGTGAAACGCGAAGGTGGATTCGTTGAGAGATAAACGAAATAAAGATGATTGATGTAAACACGAATAATAATTGTTATTTTGGTGTCATTTTTAATTTTTGTAATAAATTTTCTATATTAATTATTTTTAACAGATCATTTATCAAATATTTCAAATCAACACTTAAAGATTTTGAAGTACGATGGCTGGTAAATAAGGATAACAGATAACGTCATTTATGAGTAGGATTTGCAAAATTTAATGTTGAATGGTCAAAAAATTCCTATAGAATTTTTTCAATTTATAGCACCTTGGATATAACAAGCTGAATGTTATTAATTTCGAAAGTAGAGATTTTTATAAAGTACATATTTTTGTCGTATACCTTATATTAAAGAAGTTTTCCATATGGACCCAACTTAATTAACCACCACACTATATATATATATGTTTTTGGACTTCAACCAGCTACTTGATTTAATAGTGAATTTAGGTGTAATTGTATTATTAGAGATTTTTAAGGGCGTCAAAATTTGTATAGCATAATGACAGCAAATATTTCGCCACTGACGGATATGTTCTTGTATGTGTACTGTTGTCTACTATACAACGTTATTAAAAATAAATAGAACAATCCAAGATTAAATTACATTCATTAACCATTTAAATATGAATTAACCTTTTAAGTAAAGTAACTATATTATAAATTATTATTATTTTATTAGAATTTAACTTTTAAAGATTTTTAATATGTCTTATTTCGATAAATAAGTATAGTGAAATATTGTAGATAGAAGAAAAATTGAATAAAAATCAAATTGAGGTTTCTTGTCTTGTTTAATTTATTTAATAGCACATTATTTTTATACAGTGTGACCACCGATGCAACCGGAAGTTAGTTTTAAATCCTTTTTGTACCGCCTGCCAAAGGAAGAAATATATTTTTTGCGCTTACATGTATGTTCATAGATTTCTTTATTACGACTTATCTTCCAAACACCTGGAACACCTTAATTGATTTCGACACTTGAGGTATCATTATATTCGTCTTAAAATTTCCAGTGTCCTTAGATAGGTTTTTGCAAACAAAATGGTGGAATTGTTTTGCAACGTAGATTAACGTTAACAAACCCACATACCTTCACACACACACACACACACACACACACAAACACACCAAATTAATAGGCCCAACTACTGTTATAATTAATGCGGGTATTAAACTTCAGCTAATAATATTATGTAGTTTGTTAAACCTATGTAACTCTGTTTTCGTTGCTACTTTACTTTCATTAAAATTATTTTATTTTATTTTTTTCTGTTCTCAATCTTGTTTCGGTCGTTTTAGTTTATTACTCTTAAATTGTCTCTTTTGCAGTCGCTTTAAAATTATTTATTTTAGACTTTTTATTGCCCCAACACACTCTACAGTTGTTATATGTACACGCACCAAACTAAAAAACAGAAAATCTTTTAAAGTAATCAAACATAAATAAATATGTACAATTTATGCAAAACAAATGCTTCGGTATCATTGTATATTATCACGATACGGATGTACCTGAAGTGAACGACATATCATCACATTTATATGTAATATTTAATGCTATAAATACAACTAAAACAAAATCACTTTTTTGAATATATTTAAATTGTCTTTTCAACTACGGTTATACAGTGACTACAGTTGGTATATATTCTATAGAAAAACCGTGCATAGTTAGTCTAGTCTGATGTTGCTTAAATTAATTGATCACTTGAGATCAGTAATTACTAGAATAATTTAACTATCCACTAAAATACAAAATTTTCGTTACCTTCCTTGGGTAAATCGGTTAAATGTACACGTCTATTATATATATATATATATATATATATATATATATATATATATATATATATATATATATATATATATATATATATATATATATATATATATATATATATATATATATATATATATATATATATATATATATATATATATATATATATATATATATATATATATATATATATATATATATATATATATATATATATATATATATATATATATATATACATTTAATGACATTTTGTGTTTGTTTCTTCTCAAAGCCTACGTATGAAAACTTTTTTAAGACGTAAATAACAGAACCGAAATCTATTCTGCCGTTTAGAAGATATGTATAATAAAGGAACTTACAAACATATATATAAACTTATACCTTCCTTGGCAGTCAGTAATGAAAACACTTTTGAAATTATTTTTGAATTTAGCCGGCATTGATCACATAATGCAAATTCTGCTTAATTTTGATTCAAACGAAACAAGCAATTCGTCAAGTTGATTTCATATCAGGAGTTGGAAAATGGTAAAATTGTTGTATGAGTTCGTAAGAAAGATTTTCGCGTAATTTTGTTATGACAAATCATAGAAAAACATGCAATCACACAATCATATATAATGCGAAATTTATACGAAGGATTTCACAGATAAAATAATTGTCAATATAAATTCTAATATGAAATAATAAAAATAAATTATTCCCACACTTGTCCATAATAACTAATTGACATTCATTCAATTAAGGATATAATGAATGAATTGAGATTTATTGTCAAATTATGAAAATTAGTGTTTTGTATAATCTATGCATTAATAAGGTTTTACTGTATACTACATTCATTATGTAATATTTCTGTGTTATCTTTTAGCATAGGTATTTACATAATTTAAATATCTGCTTGTGCAAATTGTGTTTTTGTTCCGGCGAGCAACCAATGTGTTATTTTTTGCTATTATTATTATTATATATCTACCTTGGCTATGTTATCTACCTAATATGCATTTTATATATATTTGTATTATGACAGAACATTTCATGATCCATGTAGCATTCATTCAATAGCAGTTTATTAAACAAATATTTCGTAATTAGCCTTCACACGAGATCGACATCAAACAGTTCAAAGCTATTCGATGCGAGACCAACACAATATGGGTAAATTACACGAGTCTCGGTCTCACTAGTTTATCGTTATTATTTGATATTTGTAAATTAGGAAATTTTATAATTATTAATGAGAACACTAGGATTTTTCGAATAAATTTCGATTTGTTCCCCAATTTCCTAGATCAAATTATTTTATATTTTATAAAACACTGGTTTGCACAGTGTCACCAAATTAGCAACGAGTAACATCTTCTCAGAGAATCATTACAACTAGATAATTCATACTGATGATGACTACTTTGTAGTCGAAATACGTATTTATAAAATACAAAATAATTTGATCTAGGAAATAAAATCCAAATTTATAGGAAATTTAACTCCGATATTCCTAAATAAGTACTTCTAAGTCAATTGTATTGCCCTATTTCAAAGCAACTTTAACTTTACTGACTTAGGTGAACTGGTACCTTAACTGACAGGGTACAAAAAATTTTTTAATTAAATCAAGATGATATATTCCTATTGGTCTTCATTTACACACCAGAAACACTTGTGGGAAAATTCAAGGTCTAAAATTTTCAAAGAATTAATACATTCCGTTAGTAAAACTTTCTCATTTCCGAAAGTATTATAATTGTCTGAAACTTCAAATAATGCTTAAAAATAATAATAATTCTTAGTTATGTAAAATTAAAAAATTTGGAAAACTGTTGACCCTAAGGGCCATTCCTGTAACTTCCCGCTAATTCCATACCTAAGCACTTAAAATTTAACATATTACAATATTTTTAAGCCAATGTTGTTCCCGAATATTTCGTTAACAATATCTATTGAACGAATCAACCGATTTTCACGTTGAAAATAATTATTAAACCTTTAATAATTATTTTCGTTCATCAAAAACGATTCAAAACGCAATGTAAAAAGAAGTTATGTAAAAAAAAACTATTTTGAAATTTTTCGTTTAAAATTTGCGCGGCGATCGATGTGGTGTATCAGTTTTTGATTAGTTGATTAGTTATTGGAGTTGATAGATATAGCCGTTTAAAAGTTATTCAAAAAAAAAAAAAAACACATGAGAAAAAATTTTTTTTCTTACTTTTCTTGAGATTTCTCAAAATATACCAGTTCGAATCGATCCAAATTATATTAAAAATCTAAGTTTGGTTAAGTCCTTTCGAATGGCATCAACCGTGATGAAATCAGTCGAGCCGTTCAAAAGTTATAAGCGGTTCACATACTTTTACACACACACAAATATATATTTATATATATAGCTTCCTGTAACCTCAAAACGTCGAGATATAAAACCAATATCTTCCCGGTTTTTGAAAATCTTCGATTTTCTTAGCGGGAACTTTAAAAGATGAGTGCATTTATGACGAGTAAACAACAGAAACCAAATGATGAAACATCATGTCATCATTGGTTGTTTTTTATAAAATTATTTGTTTACTAGCTGGCCCGACAAACGTCGTTTTGCCACATATTTCTAATTAACTTCAACATTTTCTAAGTATAATAACATATTCTTAACAACTTTCCTCTATTTCTTAATACTGAAAGCTAAGGCAAATTAGAATAATGATATTAATATATATTTTAAAGCATACCCGGACACTTTGCGGTGACAATTGATATTACATCGATTGCATGCAAAATTTGAAGCAGATTGGACGAAGGAATTCCGTTGTCCCATACAACCTTTGCCTCTGCTTTTCATCCCATTAGGGGTAGAATTTCAGAAAATATTTTCTTATGGGATGCTAAATATTTGATGTGTAACCCACTATTTGGTGTGGGATACCCGTGACACGAAATATTTATATATACACTCGTGTTTGATGTCGGACACCCGGTACCTCGTGCATCCACAATTCGTGTATATTTTGCTGTGGTTCTCATATACTTGAAGAAAAATAGTAAAAGGAAGTCCAGAACCACTAATATAGAAAAGAAGAGATAAATAATTTTTTCAGATTTTAATAAATGATATTACATCGTTTAATGCGGATGCAATTCTACCCTTAGGGGAAGAATTTCAAATCCTTTCATATCGGATTCTCGGTATTTAGTGTGCACGCGGTGCATTATATGAACCCGGTATTTACCCGATAATTTTCGCTGTGGTACACATACACTTGATGATAGGTATATGGACCTCCTGAACCAAGAATGATTCCGGTAATACTTGAACAATGCGATATGCACACTTTATATAGTTGACAGTTCGTCATACTGCTAGTGAGAAGAGATAAAAAAGTTTTATTTTGAATTTCAAAATTAGATTTTGGTTTCTATGGAAATAATGATTTGTAACATGTGAGAAAAAAAAAGGACAAAATATGTTTCACAGCTAGGAACATTTTGTATTCGAAAATTAAATTGTCGTTTATAGTATTTTCCTTTACTTTTTATTTATGTTTCTCACCGTTTAAACCTTGCCTGAACTTTCACGCATATTTCAAGACCAAAATTAGCCAAATTAGCTATTCTCGAGTTTTAGTGTGACTAACGAACAGCAATTGATTTTAATATATATAGATTATTTTCTTTAAAATTGGTGTTATATTTAATTCTAATTATTTAATACAATTTATGTTTAAAAATAGCTTTTCTTTGGACACTGTACGAGACCTTAGCGAGACCGAGACATAATATTTAAATGATATTATTTAAATATAAGATTGTTATCTATAAACAATCCATTTATTGTGTTTGAACTTTTCTTCTATCTCCTATAGTTTAAGTGAAGGATCAGGGATCCATAAAACCTAATCGAGTGACTTTACTTATTTACAAACGACAAAATTCCCATGGTTCATAAGTTCATAATGAGTCAAAAATAATCAAAAATCCTTCTGACCCGGACTTAGGCATTTGATATCTTTACAATCTGTTAAACAGATATTTCATAAAATAACAAACAAAAAAATTAATGTCGTTGAGTATTTATTTAATATGTTGTGAATATTTTAATTGGTTCAATTATCAGAGCTTTAACAAATCCCGTTACAGAAGTGGAATATCAAAAAAAATAAAAAATAATTAACACAATTTATTAGTTTAGTTCAACAAGTTTTATTGTCCTTGGGAGAATTCGCAATTACACAGAAAAATTAAAATAATGACAGCAATTTAATTAGTTTACCGGCTTGGTATATTATTCAAATTTCGACTAAATTTTTTTAAAATTTTATATTTAAAAATGGTTAAGGTATGCCCTTAGAGAAATTAGTGGCTCTTCGAGAGTGCGAAAGTCAAGAAGTGAAAACTTGAACAGTTACGTGTGTTTTACAAAACTAGCAATCTGTTGCTTAAAATTTTTCATTTTTATTTCATTTCTATGTTAGATGTTGTTTGTTTGAAAATTAGTTACTGATAAGAAATAATCTACAATTATAAATAATTTTTGGGTAAATAAAAAAAAAAAAAATAAAATAAAATAAAATAAATTTTAAATGAATACATTTAGGCTCGAACCAAGATCCCTTGATTACAATGGTAAGTATATTAATTAAAAGTCTGTTCCTGTTACATATACATAATATGTACTATATGTAGATACTTTTATAAAGTTGTATCCTAACAGAGTTGTCAGTTCAATTATTCCCACTTTAAAAATACCAAACAAGCATAAAAAAGGTTTCACTTCAAAAAAATTTTCAAATAAGAATCTTTTAAAAATAACTCACTTGAATTAATTTCTTATCAGTAATTTAACACCGCTCATCACTGCTTAAGTATTATTATCTTTAAGGATATAATCAATTTTATAAGCTGAGATTAACTCTATCTGCAGCTGCTGTATACACTGGTAATTCAAATAAAATTCGAGAAGCATTATTATTTTTTTAAAAGTTTTTTGTATAAGTATTTATCAAATTAGTAATCATTTGAGATTTTTTTAGAATTTATAATTTTAATTTGAATATAATTAGATACACTTGTTTGAAAAAAAATACATAAATATTAAGCTATTTACTTTGAATCATCATAAATAAAAAATTCATCTATCAAATCATTATCATTGAAAAATATACTAAATATGCAGTAATAAATTGGTAGTTCTATAATCTATAGACCTCATTCAGAAAAGAATATTAATAATAGGTAGACAAAATTTAGAAAATATCTGACATAACCCAAAACATGATCTTAAATAGACAAATAAGATATTAAATATTAAGTGCAACAAATAAAAAAAAACATGGTATATAAACGCATAGTACATACAGTGGTATAATAATAATAGAACCTGCCTTCGAATCAAATTATATTCCCGTGTTCGAAACCAGTTATTCATTTTTTTTTAATTTCATTAGAAAAACAGTTAATTTTGTGAAAGAAGTAACATTTACTGAAAGGATAAATTAAAGTCAAGCAAGGCTTTAGAAAGGTATAACAGAATAAAAAGAGATATATTAAGACAAACGAAATGTAAAATCGTTCAGTTATATCAAAAACCTCATTTATAGGAGTTTAAATTTCGACTGTTTTGCCCAATTTTCTAGATCGAAATTTATTGTATTTTATAAATAAGATTTTGACTAAGAAGTAGTCATTATCAGTATGAATTATCTATTCGTAATGATTCTTCGAGGAGATGTTATTTGTAATTCACTCCAACTTATTTTGGTATATGTGTAATTTATATTTGCCAAGTATCTATCAAATTGCTACGTCAATCAATCAGCTTCGATCACGTATTTAGTGCTCGGCCAATAATATTGGAGTATTCGATCCCGTGATTCTGATAGTTAAAAGGTCTCAAAATACAAATTAAATTGCAAAACTAGAATGAATTATAAAATTAAATAATTTTGATTTCAAATTTCGTTTTAATTTTAATAATTCAACCTTAATATTAAAATCTTTATTAAATCGAAATTTGGAGCCGGTCCATTATCAGAGTTCATCGTATCCATGCTAAGTTTTTGAATGTACATGTTTTCATATGCATCTAGTTCGGTCTGGTTGAGTACTGATTTCAAAAGCTTAAGATTAGATTTGTCGAATTTATGATTATTTTCAATAACATGAGCGGCTACACATGATTTGCCCATTCATCCAAATTTTGTGTGTAACGAATAGATAAATTAAACAAAACATCATAAAAAAATAATCATAAAATCAACAAATATATTCAAAAACTTTTAAAATCGGTACCCAACCCGATCTAACTAGATTTATATAAAAGTATCATAGTTGTTATCATTACTTGTCAAATTTAATTTTTTTAATTCTTATGAAACAAATGATATGCAATAAATTTTTATGAAAGTAAAATAAACAATTGTAAAATATTAACATAACTTTTGTTTGATGTTTATTTCTTGTTAATCGAAGCGCTTTAATAGATTCAGTTGTCATTTTCGTATAAAAAGTATTATCAGTGTAAAATATTCAATGCTCAAATATATCTCTTTTGATTACCTATATTTTTAAAGCTTTTGTTTAACTTCCAATTTATGTAATTTTTTCAGATCGAATCTTAACTTTTGAAGCAGAATTCTTCAACAGATTGAGCTGAAATAAATATTTATACACGTTCAGTTTTGATGACAATGCATAGTTAACTGTGTGACCTATGTCGCACTTCTAAATAAATAATTCTAAATACATAATGGTGGCAAACCATAAATGGTGGACTAGGTATTTTTATTGCACTACTACGATAAAAGCTTGCTAAGAATACCTCGAAAATAAAGTAAATCCAATATAGCAGTCTTCTTAAACATGAAATTTGAACTCAATTTTGAAGCAGGTATCGTCAACTATAATTAAATGTTATGAAACGTTGTATAACATACTTGTAAAATCAAGCTTCTATTTAAAAGCCCTAAAAATTAAAAAATATACTTTAATTTAAAACTTTAAGCTTGAACTTATAACGTTATTACACAATTTTTACGATGAACTACTTCCCAATAAAAACAATAAAACACCAATAATATGTTTATTATAACGAATATGGGTATTTTTTTACTTTTTTATCCTCAATAAATATCTGGGATGCTGAAAAAGAGCATTCGCGGCGAATGAAAGTGGTTCCATTTCGATACCATTGTTTGTTCTCGATAATCGAAAAAAGAAAAACCGAACGCACATATATACATACATCAGAAACCACACACAGAAATTTTTCGACACACGTTTAATTTGGGTTGTAGTGTTTTGGGTTCTTGAAACGTAAAGAAATGTCAAAATTCCGAGTTCAAAAAAATTGGGCTTATAACAAGAACTTTTATAAAGTAGAAATTTGCAACTGCATACAATTACTTTTTACAAAGTGAACACTCGTTTTATAGAACTAAAATGCATAATATAAACAAGTATATCATGTAACAAATAATTTTTAAATAATTATTAACAAAATATTTATTGATAATATAAATTAAATTTAAAATTATATTTAGAAATAAACACATAATTAAAATTATGAAAAAATAGAATATTACAAATTTTTCTAGAAAATAAAACACTTGAAGGCCATAAGTGAGTAGATAAATGCAACTATAGATCGACAAGTCTTATAGTTTTACATATTTAATAAAATTTTATTGTTTCTTAGGAGGGAAATAATAAATATTATAATTAAGAATGCATTCCTGATTCCTTTCATTTATTCTTGAGATAATCAAGACGAATTAACGCGAACGCCCATATATACACATGTTTATACACACACATACATCTAAAATTGAAGCACATTTCGGAGTGACCTTAAAACGTAAAGACATATACAAATTTGGGATTCAGAACATTCGGACCCTTACAAGAACTTACGTTATTATTAACGTAACGTATTACGTTATATTATATTACTTACACAATTTATATTATTAACGATCGTTCTTCTATTGAAAAATAGGACACACTTTTTCCTTATAATGTTTTGTTCCCCAAATTCAAGACCTGTGCTTAATAATGGCCAAGCTTCATAAAATTATCACTCAACTTTAGCTTTCAAATTTCACGAATTTATGCATTTGAGTTTTTTTGTATATATTTTGCTTTTATGTTGAAAGGCATATCATATATGGCATTAAAGTGTTCTAGAGAATAATATATGTTACCTTCCTATTTTTAGGAAGATAATCCGCTAAAGCAAGAAAAAATTCTAGAATTATTCTTAATTTAAGTAAAGTATTTAATTGAATTACTTGTAAATAAAAATTTTGGTATGTTGTCATACATAACTATTAATTTCAATCAATACCTTAATAACGTCGGAACACTATTAGTGAAAAAAAAATTATTTTCGTAGTAAAAAATTTCTTATACCATACACTTCAATGACTTCGAGAAATATTCAATAAAATACATAACAGACTACTAGATTTTCAGTACATTGTAATTTTTACATAATATCTATATTCGATTGTATTAGGGGAACCCAAGATGCCAAATGGGGATTCACTCAAGCATCGTGAGGACCCATTAGTTTAGAGATAAGATGGCATGTAAAGTATACTATTTCAGCGATGGGGAAGCGAATGCTAATAAGGAGTAACTGCCTCTTGTCTCTGAATATATGTTAATTTACCAGTTTGCATTCTGAAGCTGCATCTGGAAGGTTAAATTAGGTGAAAAAATTACTCCAGCATGTCGAATACTCATACTGAATCTTAATTGATCAAACGAAACTCCAACCCAACAGAACAATGATTAAGATGTGAAGAGCTCGTGGTGGCTGTTTAAAACTACTGGTAATATCGCCATTTTGAATAAATCGAGCGCATCAGATGTTCAAAAAATGTTTCAGGTTAAGATTTTGCTTGCAAATGTGACTATTTCATCATCTTATGCCACGTTCAAATTAACAGAATATATTTCCGCTATTTGTAAATTATACCCTTTCAAATAAAATTTAAAAAATTCAACCGCGTTTGAGGGTGCCAGAATATGATGTTTATTATTTGAAACTTTGGACTTCTTCAGATTAGTCAAATGTACACTTTCCAACATTAACCTACAATATCTTAATCAAGCGTTCTAAAGTAAATCAAACAATAAATTGTTTTCACATTTTGATCGCCAACATATGCGGTTCTATTTCGAGGGCTAAGATTTATTGGACGTACTGAATTAGGAACACGTTTTAACCCACATAATAATTTAAATTGCTTGAAAAAAATAAAAAAATTGCCCATTGGGCTTCTCTACTATTGACTGTCCGTCTTTTCTAATGTTACTTTTTTTTTACAACTAGAATATGATGTATCATATAAAATCGATATTATGTATAAAATATGTGAAGTAGAAGAATATAGTGAGTTTATTTACATATTATAGAACGGAACTCAAAGCATGATATTTTTCAAAAATGAAAAATTTAATGTTTATCACCACTTTTTACTATAATTTCAGTATATATTATTTTTATAATTTCACAAATAAAAACATCGACTATATGACGACCATTATAAATGAAAAAATCAATATCAACAAGTGAAGCTAACAACAACTATAAGAGTAATTTGTTTAGATACTCAACATGCGATTAAGTATCAATGTTTGATCTAATTTTTATAAGCAGGACAATCAATATCCTAAAATACCGTAAATATCCAGTTTACACAATTTTAAATATATACATAATAAGATGTAATTTAATTATGTATGAGATAATTATCTAAATTTGAGCTGCAATTGTATCCAATCCAAAATCTTTACGAAAAAATGTTTAAAACAAAACCTGTTTGTTTTCTGAAAACAACCATTTTTTTGTTTGTTTAATTTTTCTTCTATCATTCATAGTTCCATTGGTTGCAATGTCAATTCGTGGTTCCAATGGTTGTAACGGACCGGTTTTCCTTATTGACGAACTTAAACTTACTTTTTATGTCTATATTTAGTCACCAAAATTTCAACCTACTATCTCTCTTGGGTTTGGAATTATATTGATGACAGTCGGACAGACATACGCAAATGTTCTAATTAGGTAATTATATGGTAACACCTGTACCAACATTGTTTTAGTCGCTAAGATATTTTCTATCGTTAGAAACTTTAGACTAAAACTTATAACTCCGACATATTGTACATTCGACGAGTATAAGAAGTAAAGACATCAAGTAATCGATAATTAACACTGTTGTTTAGAGCGTGATTAAATTAGTAAGGATTAATAAAAGTCACTTAATATTCAATCGATACAGTTATAACAGTCTGTTATATAATGTATTATTAGATATATAAAACTTTAGTTATTATACCGTGATATATTTCATATATACTGGATATAAACGACGCAAAACACTCTTCGAATATTCATATAAAATGTATCTATTTAATAAAAATACACTACCAGTAGTGGAAACAAAACTTCGTCACATACAAATATGCTGCTTTAAATAGCTATGTATATGCCTCGTATGTTTTCAACGAATGAGTTGCAATTTGGATATGTGATGAAAAAATGCATTTTCTATTACATACAATTTTCTATACCATTAAACTTTCGAAGATAACTTCATTTTTTTTTTTACTGTTTACTATTAAAATTTTTTCTTTCTATGTATTCAAATTCAACAAAAGTTTATCAAAATTGAATGACTGTTCACGATATATCCAAAATGCCTATTATTGAATATATTTACTTAAATAGCTTTATTTCTGCAACAGCATATCCGATTTGGCTGTAATTTGAATACGAGGTAGAAAAATACTTATTCTAATTTAAGTATATAAAATTGTCTGTGTCAATAAGCTGATTTTTTAACGCTTATTATTTTCGACTTAAGTTTAATAACAAAGTTCTAGAATAATCGGATTTTCTCACTATTTTACTATTTGTATAAGCCTTGGAGAAATAAGATAACCAGATACCGACATTTTAGTAGGGTAAAAGAAGTTAGTTTCTAGCGCTATGTCTCCGGAACGGTAATTGCTAGATGAAATGTATAGATTTTAAAATATGACCATCTTGAACATATACACTTGAAGCGCTATGCACTGCGAATTGGTATCACATCCCGATAGATGGTTGGTCGGTCTGCTAAACACCATTTTGAAATATCTATAGGATAAAAAAAACTGAATAATATAACTACTATTATATTTTATACTCATATTACAAAACTCAGAAAAATAATGTAAATAGCGGGGACTAAGGATGCTTTATACTTCCCCCAATAAACTAATGTGATACGCAAGACTGTCAAGTTCTCAGATGTTCAGATTGAGAGTTGAATATATGGTTGTAAGCCTTAGATTTATGCTTTAAATGAACAGATACAAAATAATCCATGGCAAGAAACACGACAAAATTTGACACGAGCATACCGACGTGTGGTTGGTTGAACAATACAATATTTAAAAGCATTTCATTTTGAAAATGCATTTATGTGCAAAGCGTTTCTCAGTTTTTTTTTTTTTTTTTATAGCAAACGGTAAGTAATCTATATATATAAAAATCAATGCCATTTTTCGTTGCAATTTTATAACTCAAGAACGGGCTCACCTATCCAAACCAAATTATTTAGGCTTTGTTCGGACTATTTAATAGATTGTTTATGTGAAGTTTGCACAAAATCGGTCCAGCGGTTCTTCATTTATCACATTTTTGTAAGAAATTAATTCAATAAATGGCGAATCATTTTGTTAATTGCTGTCAAAATTTGTTGTTACCTTGGAAATGTACAACGAAGCTTTGATAATAATTGAAGATGTGTGTCTAACGATTGCAAATTAAAGCATTAGTATAATTGGGTATGACCGCACCAAATCGTGAGATGCATGATTTGTTTAACCGTGAATTGCAACGTGAGTAGGAATTCAATTCTAATGACTTGCGTTTATTTGTAAAATCGGAATCGAATATAACCAAATTGAATATTTAGCAACTCCATGTATATGACATATTCCAATAATGCAGATACACTATATTTCTTGGATGCACCTGGTGGTACAGGCAAAACGTTCGTTATATCATTGATTTTAGCGACGATTCGATCGGAACAGAAAATTTCATTGGTACTTGCATCTTCGGGAATTGCTGCTACATTATTAGAAGGTGGTCGGACCGCACACTCTGCATTAAAATTGCCATTGAAGGTACAGGTCCCTAACTTGCAATATTTAGAGAAATTTTGCTATGGTAAAAGTTCTGCGATTAACGTCAATTATTTTATGGAATGAGTGTACAATAAAAAATCACTAGAAGCATTTAATAGAACAAAGCAAGATTTACGTGGCAATCAACAGCTTTTTGGTGGTGCTTTGATATTATTGTCAAGGGATTTTCGTCAAACGTTACCTGTCATTCCTCGATCAACTCCTGCTGATGAAATAAATGCCTGTTTGAAGTCATCAGTTATTTGGTATGTAGATAAATTGATACTGATATGTACAAAAATTGACTTTGAACAATAATATGCGTATTCACCTACAACATGATCCAGCGGCCCATGAGTTTATAAAACAATTGTTAGAAATTGGTGATGGCAAAATACAAATCGACGGCTTGATCGTTGTACCGAACAATTTTTGAACAATTGCGCAATCGATAGATTAATTGATTGAATGTGTTTTTCCGAATATTCTTCAGAATTACAGAAATGATGATTGGTTGAGAGAACGTATCATTTCAGCACCTGCCAGATGTAGTCACGACATATAAATCAAATGACAGAGTTATGAATCTTAATGAGGCAATGAATTATCCAATTGAATTTTTTAAATCATTGGAACCGGCTGGTATGCCATCACATTGCTTGAATCTGAAAGTTGCTTCATTGATTATATTATTGCGAAATATTAACCCTCCAAAACTGTGATAATGGCACCAGATTGGCAGTGAAAAAGCTATTGCCAAATTTGATTGAAGCTACGTACTTAACTGCTAAATCAAAAGGAGAAGTTTGTTTGATACCGCGTATCCCTATGATTCCAACTGATATGCCATTTCAGTTCAAACGATTACAATATCCTGTGCGTTTATCATTTGTGATCAACAAGTCCCAAGGGCAAACACTTCACGTTTGTGGTGTGAATTTGGAGGAATCATGTTTTTCACATGGTCAACTTAATGTTGCCTGTTCCAGAGTGGGTACAGCTGTTTGTTTATTGATGCTCAAAATAGAAAAACAAAATATATTGTTTATCCAAATGTTTTGGATTAAGTTTTAAAATAGCTAGCAATTAATAAAATATTTCTTTCTTTGAATTAATGAATTTGATGTTGCAATTAAATTTTTTTTATTATTTCACTTAATACGTAGCGAAGCACGTACCGGGCTGCTAGTACCATATACTTTCTAGTCTCTACAAAAACTTTACTCCAAAATGTACTTAGTAGCTTCACGAATCAGTCTGTGCATAGAGTAACCTGAGTTTTTTAAATATTTGACATTGAAAATCTAAGTCCGCTTAATTTGAGATAATTTGGACGCCTAAAAGGGTGTAAAAATTGTATTGAAATATTTTGTTACAAGGATACACATACAGGTCAAATTTGGAAGTCGGTTAATAAAAACGTATTAAAATACTCTCGTTTAGTAAGTTAAGTTTAAGTTAAGTACAGAAATAAGAGCGAGAGGTCTCGTAGGGGCACGCAGCAGAAAGTTCGGTCTTTTCGAATTTAAGCTTTCAAACAAATTTTTACTCAAATATTTCATCCGCTAAAAATGTTAAGAAAACTTAAGTAATGCACACAACATTCACAAAATGTTAAATCATACTATTCTTAATTTGTTAATTCTACTTGAACAGATAGAACTTCAGACAAATGTGTAAACAACTGACAAGATGTATAAACTGAAACCTCTAGAATGAAGACAATGTCAAATGTATTATAATGTAATAAATAAATTTTTTTTTTTTTCAATTTTCGAAAATAAATTACGAATTTTTGCGAAGAATTCTTGCAGTTGATGTGTAACATGTGACATCTCACCTTATAAAGAAGTAAAATTATCATTTTATCCTTAAACTTAATATTTTATCACTGGTATTATTTGAAAGGATTTATTGTAACGAATTATGAATTTTTATTTAATTTTAATATATATATATATATATATATATATATATATATATATATATATATATATATATATATATATATATATATATATATATATATATATATATATATATATATATATATATATATATTATATATATATATATACACAATTGCTGTTCGTTAGTCTCGCTAAAACTCGAGAATGGCTGGACCGATTTTGCTAATTTTGATCTTGAAATATTTGTGGAAATTTAGGGAAGGTTTAAACGGTCAAAAACATATTTAATAAGTATCGGAAAATACTATAAACGACAATTAAATTTTCGAATACAAAATGTTAATAGCTGTGAAACATATTTTGTCTTTTTTTTCTCACATCTTACAAATCCTTTTAGCATCATTTCCATAGAAACCAAAGTCTAAATTTGAAATTAAAAATAAAACTTCTTTATCTCCTCTCACTAGCAGTATGTTGAACTGTCAACTATATAAAGTGTGCATATCATATTGTTCAAGTACTACCGGAATCATTCGTGGTTTAGGAGTTCCATATATCTTTCATCAAGTCTATGAGTACCACAGCATAAATTATCGGGTGAACGCGGAACCGGGTGTTCCCCACCAAATACCAGGTAAATATCGGGTGCATATAATGTACCGGGTGCACACTAAATACCGGGATTTCGATAAGAAAGGATTTTCTGAAATTCTACCCCTAAGGGTAGAATTGCATTCGCATGTAATCAATGTAATATCATTTAATAAAATGGGAAAAATAACACACCAACCAATGAACCGAACGGGTCTGCCTTAAAATATGAATTAATATTGCGTCAGCTTTTATTATTTATAAATAGTGTTTAGAATATGTTGTTATGCTTAGAAAATGTTGATGTTGATTAGAAAGATATCGCAAAACGACGTTTACCGGGCCAACTAGTATATATATATATATATATATATATATAATATATATATATATATAATTTTTTTTTAAATTTATTTGTTTAATTTTTTTATAGGGAAAAGTTCCATGATAAAAAATTAGAAAAAAATTTTTCAAAACAATGACCTAAAAAGTAAAAATAATTTTAAATAAAAAAGTTCTATAAATAATTTTCTTCTGACCAATAACTTTTATTAGTCGACGCTTTACAGGCAGTTTTTTAGCTAAGGATAAGATTGACAACGACTTTTAAAATTAATTGCTCACTTAGAAATTATTTATAGAAGTTTTCATTTTAAAATAATTTTGAGTTCATTTTTTTGAGGCCTAAAAGTATAAAAACATAACATAACAGATTTATTGTTTCGCGTGTAAAGGCTACTTTCTCAGCAATGACTATTAAAAGAACTATTAAAATAAAGGTAGTTTCTTATAACTTTAGTTTAAATGAATATATCGTGATAATTTTAACAAGAAGTAAAACAAAAAATATTTTTATCGAAATCTGCTTTATAGTTTTTGCATTGATGTAATATGTCAGAATTACATGGTTATTACTTTACTTTTCAGATTTTATTGCCGCTTGATTAATGCAGTGCTATATTCATCTGGTAATCTTCTTCACTTATTTATACTGTAACTAAAATTTTCGAGTCTTGAACTGCTGTGCAAAAAAAAATCATCAACCAATTCATGCGTATTTCATCTAAGAATTATGGCGATACTTGAATACATATTTTACAATCGTTAGACTGTTCAGAGAAAATAATGAAAGTTTTTGAAGGATTTTACTTTATTATAATCTTCAATAAGAGAAAATACCTTAGTATTATCAAATTTTAATTTAATTATTATTTGATTAGGTTTTTATACAATTAGGTTTTTATAACAAATAATGTTATATATTTTCTTGAAATTTGTTTCTTAAATTGTTTTGAATTTCGATTTTGTTTTAAGCATTCATACTATGTCAGAGTATATTAATTTTATTCTAAAGTTTGCAACGCTACCTAATATTGACCGCAAAAACAAAATTTTGGTATAGATGTTCATAGAAACATCTAATTAGTACATTTCCGACTATCTATCCGTCCGTCACGATAATCGTAATTTTTTATTTTTATTTTCTGAAGTACACATAAAAAGTTAGTTTAAGTTCGTCAATAAGCAAAATCGGTCTATTGGGTCCAATGCATCCTTGATCCAACTTTTAAACTATAAGATAGAAGAAAAGAAAGTTAAATAAATATCACGTATTCATAAATTAAAACAAAACGATGTTATCTGTTCATTCATTAAAGACAGAGCAAAAAACAACAGTGACACTCCGGCAGCGCAGTTAATATTGAAAACTTGAAAAATCACGTATGTTTTACAAAAATTGTAATCCTTTGCTTCACCTTTTTCCTTTTTATTACATCGTTATATTTGTTAGACGTTTATTTGAAAATCAGTAAATGATAAGAAGTGTCGTATAGAGTCGTCAGTTCAATGGTTTTTTTCCATTTCAAAAAATGCCCAACGTGCCTAAATATTTTCACTTACCAAATTTGTCAACAGTCATTAGCCAACCATTTATTGAAGAATTTAGGGCATATCTTTATCAAAATTTGTGGAATATAGTCTAAATACATGTATTCTACATGCTACAATTCTTACCCGCTACAACGTTCGCTTTATACAAAAGCTTTGACAATATTAATAGCAAATATTGTCAAAGCTTTACCGTTATTTTACATTTTCATAATATTTTTCATTTTCAATGACATCGATTAAGTAGGTGGTTTATAGGCTGCAAACAGCAGTAATTCAAATTGATTTATCCACAGGAAAACGAAAATAGTAGTGCAGGTCTGAAAAATGTAGAGCAAAACAATTTTGTAATGAGTGAAAAGAGTGTACGTGAATTTAGAATCACATGTGCTCAAACTAAAATTTTACTTCATGCTACTAAACATTCATTCATTCTAGTTCATAAAAATTTAACCCGTATGTGATAGTATTTATACAAATACAGCTAATGTAATATTTATCAATCTGTAGGGTTTGTCGGTCTATTTTTGCCAAAAATATTGATTTATTATATTTATTTATATTTTTCGCGTTTATATTCATTTGGGAATTTTAAAAATATGAATTTTATATTGTATATAAATGTGTATATATATGTTTATATGATACAATAACAATATCATTTACATTTAGCGTTATGTGTGACCTAAGGGAAAACGACTAGTTAATCACACATATATACATTTTTTTATCATATTTGATATCCGGTCAAAAATAACTCTAATATCGTATGGATGTATATATATATATATATATATATATATATATATATATATATATATATATATATATATATATATATATATATATATATATATATATATATATATATATATGATTTGGTTTTCACATACTAAACACTTCAGTTTCAAAATTACTTCCCACTTATTTGTGGAAAATCCTACACAGAGTTAAAATCTAAAAATTCGTTGAGTCTTATTATACCCGGCATGCGTTCACTCTATCTTAGGTATGTCAAATTTTAATAAAATATAAAGTCTGAAAAAAGTCATACGCATTAAATTAATTTGCTTTCGGTCATTGGAGGTTCAAGATTTATTACGGATTATATTCGGGTTAAAGATATTACCAGTTATAATTATCTACTTCAATCAAGAAGTTGAAATGTAGACAAAATAACGAAAAACTATTTGAAAAAAAATTACAAATCGCTACGTTTCGGTTTGCATTTAGTTATCTTTTCAATAAAAGCTGCTTTGCTGTTCTTTCGGCTAGATAGCTACGCCAAAACCAAGATTTAATTTGTCAAGAATAACGGATTCCCAAACGACAAATCGAATGTAAAAAAAGTGTTGGTCTAAATGAAATATTAATAAGTGAAGAAAAGTTGTAATTACTACATTTTATTTCAACTTTGAAGACCAGTCATAAATCAAGGTGAATGAATGTACAAACACTAGGTGAAGTAGAATGCTGTAAAAAAATCGACAACTTTGAATATACTTTGTACCAGAGTATCAACACCTTTAATAACAATTAATTAGGTATCAAAGTTGCCAAATTTTTGGAGAAACCCCAATAATTTTGTGAAATTCTGCAATTGTGTAATAAGCTTATTCGCAAATGAATAAATTAAAAACTGGATTCAAATAGTTGAAAATTGAAAAATTGTAGTTATTCAATTGTTACCAAATGAGAGAAAATAAAAAATACTAGCAGACCTGGTCACACGTTGCTGTGTCAATTTCTATAGAAAATACTTTAAAAAAATTTTTCTATTTTATCAAAAATTATTACATCAATTGCATGTAAAATTAGATTGAAATTTCATACAAATTTTGGCCCTGTTTTTCAACCCCCCAAGGCCATAATTTCGATAAATTCTTTCTTATCTGATGTCTGGTATTTGGTGTGATCCCGGTAATTGCAAACGGGTACTTCCTGATATCAGCACCCGATACTTCGTGCTGGGATACTAATATATTGAATGAATAAAAAACAGTATATGGACCTCCAGTTATATTTGGCTACTTTTTTTATTTTCTAACACTATTAGCATAAAAAGAAGTTAAATATCAGTACTAAATGTAAGAGAATTAAATGTAAGAGAATAAATAAATAATAATTTTGAAATATGTTTGAGATTTGTATCAAATAATATACAATTTATTTTAATAAAAATATATTTAATTTATCCTGAATACAGAATCTTTTAAATAATCGAACTTTTGCTCGAAAATGAGGGTCTTATATTATTCATTGAAGGCAATTATAATAAATATATAAACAAACCTATCCAGAAAATACATTCTAAACATTAGGAAACAAATTTTTAAAATCGTAATAATAGTTTCCGATATCGCATATAAAGTTTAATCCCCGCTCTACCAGTTTTGGGAGTCGTATATTACAGAGTCATTGTCCTTTTTCATCCAAGTTCAATATTTGTTATTTTCTGAAAAAGGATGCAATATTTGTGAAAGCTTAACCTCAGTCACGTTTGCGAGTGACATAATATATAGCCTATTTCTACCTTGATGTTGCATTCTAAAAATATGTGACTATGTTTCGTAAGACCGATTTAAGAATATACGTATTAAATCCATTATAATTTATAACAAGCCAGTTGTATGATTTCATGTAAAAAATTTCTCGCTTCAGCTATACATTACAGATACAATAGCTCAAATACATTATAAAATTTTTTCAAAGTACCTCCATTTATAAAAAGAAATAGTAAAAGTATATATACAGTATTGATTGAAATAATTATAATGAAATTTTACACTATTGATTATAATAAAAATTGTCTGAAGCAAAAGTTGATTGCAATAAAAATTTTTTGTATATGGACGTTTAGAAATTGAATTTTTTTAACAATCGTTTGCATAAGTCAGTGAAAGTGGTGAGTCAGTCAGTATGCTTAAAAAATATTTATTTTCTTTGATTTTGTTTTTATTATTTAAATCATTTTTAAAATTGTTTCATCTATATAAAAACACTTTTTTCATTAAAACACGAAAAAAGCATGAAAAAAAAAACATTTATGATAAAAACTTATAGTCATATTCAACTTATTTATTAACCATAATTTTTTAAACTCGATACATTTTAACAAAATAAGTTTTTGAGTCTCCCGGTTCTTTGGGGGGTTACATCCACCATACTGGGTTCAGTATTATAAAATAAAGTCACCTGACTCATAAAGAATCCGATTGACATCTTCTTCTGTAAAAATGTATATTTGCGATTTTGAATTTCACGTTTTCAATTTTTAGGTCAGTAGGTAGAGCTAGAATTTCTAAGTGCTTCTTTGTAGTTATCTCCCTCAATCTAGCCTTTTTCTCTAAATGTGATACGTACGGAATTTGAATCTCTAAGCAAATTACAACAAGGATTTTAAATGAGCTTCAAAACACTGGGATAATTATCATTTGGTTTATATTTTATGCAATCTTGAGACAAATATACTTTTCCTGTCTTTGTAAAATTTCACAAATCATAATTCCAAAGCCAGGAAAACCGATTAAAGTAGTCAATCATATCGACCTATCAGTTTAACACCAACATTGTCCAAGCTCTTAGTATGGCATCCAGGCCGGTTTTTCAAATTAAAGGCATTTGTTCCAAGTACTTATTACTCCATTTTAAAATCCTACATAGAAGACAGATACTTTCAAGTCAAATTTCAAGAAAAAGCTTTTGATTTGTTTCCCATTCAATCAGGTGTATCACAGGGCATTGATTTAGGCCTGACTATACCGCGTATTTACCAGTCGTCGATACAAATATAACTGCTACATTTGCAGATAATACTGCTATCTTATCCATGGATGTGGATCCAAATATAGCTTACCAAACACAAAATCATAGTATCGATAAAATACAGTATTGGTTGCATAAATGGCGTATCCAAGTCAACGAGACGAAATTCATTCAATTAACATTTATTATGAGAAAAGAAACCTGCCAAGCTGTAACAATGAACGAGGTTGGTTTTTCACGAGCAAATGATGTGAAATATCTGGGTATGCACGTAGATAGAAGACTTATATGGCGTTACTGTATTTGGTTAAAGGGTAAACAGCTAAACTTGAAATTTCCTAGATTGTTCTGGATTTAACGACAAAGTTCTAAGTTATAATTTGCCAATAAAGTACTAGTGTATAAAACAGTTCTATAACCGGTGTGGACTTGCCATTCAACTATATAACTACAAGTAATAGTAATATAGAAATTCTCTAAGTTTTCAACCAAAAGTAGTACGAACAATTAGTAAATATCCGTGGTATTTTTTAATGACGATATTCACAGAAGTCTGAAAGTCCACATTGCGTGAAAAAATTGTATGTTTCAGTGACAGATACTTGTCTCTCCTCAAAAAGCATCCCTGAAGTAATAAAATTTTTAAATAATAGTGATAAAGTCAATAGACTAAACAGACAAAATGTTTTAGTTTTAAAATTTAGATTTATTCAAACATTTCTTATTTAATAATAGATTAATAAGTTATTAGATTAATAACTTTCAATTATAGAATAAGTTATTACACATGTCTTTCAAAATGTATGATATTTTCCAACTTAAAAAATAGGAATAGTGTTTAGGTTCATTTTCTGCCCCTAAGGTGGTGAAGAATGGGGGGAATTTTTTCAGCGGAAGTATGTTACAAATCCTATTAAAGCATCATTTTTATCGAAACCAAAGTCTAAATTTGAAATTCAAAAAAAAGGTTATTTTTCTACTCACTTTGATGTATATCGAACTATTAACTACATAAAATGTGCATATCGCATCGTTCAATTATCACCAAAAACATTCGTGGTTTTGGAGGTCTATATACTCTTTATCTAGCTTGTCAGTACCATTACACGATATATTGGGTGGATAACATCACGAAGTACCGGTTCCCCTTACCAAATACCAGATGTATATAAAATTTTGTGCTACGGCCTTCACCAAATATCGGATTTCATACAACCGAATACAATGTCACTTACAGCAATAACCGGGCATCCCATAAGAAAGAACTTACCAAAATTATACCACTATACCCCAATCAAATATGTCGTAAGCCGATTATATTTCTGTCATTATTTTTATTTTCCTATTTTGATAATTTGTGCGTATTGTGCCAAGTGCTTTTCTTATGTAGGATATTGCAAGTCCATTATAGGATTTATCCGAGCTCAGCAAACTTAGCCAATTATATTCACAAGAATTCGCGCCCATGCAGAAAAGGAACCCAGGTGCACCAACGCAAGTAAGTTTGCCAACATAACCTGGTAAAGATCCAAGAATAACCACTTAATTGATACATGCGAAATTAATGTCCAACTTTAAGAAGTAGAAGCTATGAATTGGTGATCGTATAACTGGCCCTATCATGGAGATACAGTCTGACTCTGAAGAGAGACTGAGTACGAGGATAACCGAGATGCAAAAAGATACGAGTACAAGAATAACCGAGATGCAACAATATATTAGTTCCATGCTTGCCGAATTATACTTACGCCTTACAGAATCGCCTGTTACCTCCAATACCCGATTGAGAGAGTTGCAACAGGATATACGGGACGGAATTTACCTAGTTAATTGCGGTATGTGTATAACAGATGGATATCGCATATGTGGTTGACACCATTTAGTCGAAAAATAACACAGTTAAGTCCGACGAAGAAGAAACGCGCATAAAATAGACAACATAGATCAATAATACTCAAAATTCGTAGACGATATCACAAAATTATAACAGCGGCTAAAAGATATATAAAGATATATGCGTACTGAAGCACCAGCTGTCTGAAGGTCCAATCTTGAAAAATGAGATATGTGATATACACTACTCAATGTGGTGAACTTACCAAAGGATTGTTGGTAATAGAGATAATAATTAAAAAGTCAACTGGGCAGCACAGGTAGAAAGCAAAAGCTGGAATTAATGACTAAATCACAACCAACGGGTGTAAAAACGGAAGGTTTTATGAAAATGATGGTGTAACTGTCCAAGAGGCATGCGGAAACAAAACTTGATGCAGTAGTACTATTAGAATATTTCAATTCTCTGTGACTACCGATTAAATGAAGTTAGGAAGGGTAGCACACACATATCCAATATCTGATTCGCAAGATATATTGATGTCAACGGGGCGAAGATATTTTCAAGTTTGGATTTGCAATCAGGATAATGGTTACTTGAAAAGAATCCAAAATCGATTAAATATACAGTGTTTATCACCCCAAAAGTGTTATATCAAATTAATGGCATGCCTTTTAAAGGAAGAATGCGCCGTCTTCTTATCAAAATCAAATGAATGAGGTCCTAACTGGATATATAGAAGATTTTTTCCGTCAAATAATTTAAAAAAAATTACTTTTGAAGTTAAATAAATTAATAAATTTATTTGGAATACATAATCTTATACAATAAAACAAATTGTTTTAAATTAATTGTAAAAAATGGTCAAATAATAAAACTTGGAAATGAAGATGTTCTTTTAAAATGATGATTCTAATTATAGGATTGAGGTAAGTACGCAGGAACTGAAGATAAGTAAAATATTACAAAAATATTTTACAAAAATCGAAAGCAAAAAATTAAACTATTATGATAATATAATAATAAAAAATAATAATTAAACAGTAATAATAATAATAGTAGTGATAAAAATAAATAATTTTAATAACCAAAAACCCGACTGCAAAAATGACTGTTGGATTTATAGGACGAATATATGATACCTTAATTTGTGAAATATATCCAGCCGTTGGGATGGGACGGAGTAATCAAGATATTTACAAGTATACAAATACGCGAAAAAAAGTATCCTTACTTAACAGTCGGTGAGAATATTTGAGAAAACACAAATTATTCTGGTAATACCATTAATGCTGAACATCAAACAGAAAATATTTTAAGAAACCAAACTTCATCCAGCTGTTCTTATAAAGCAATTAAAGGCATCACTATTTACAAACGAAACAAATTCTTATATGTTATATCATTTAAATCTTTTTAATATATATTTCAAATGTTAAATTTTTTAAAAATCAATCACAACTTGATTGTGGTTATGGAAATTCATTGAAAAATTAAGTATAGACATAAAGACGACAGTGAACTTATAAACAATCAAAAGAACGAAAATGATTAATTTTGTAAATTACCCATTTAAAAGAAAATGTTGATTATATAGATTTAGTAGTTTCGGTGTCTATTAGACGAAAAATATATGATTATATATATATATATATATATATATATATATATATATATATATATATATATATATATATATATATATATATATATATATATATATATATATATATATATATATATATATATATATATATATATATATATATATATATATATATATATATATATATATATATATATATATATATATATATATATATATAATAAATAAATAGAAGTTAAAAATCTTTTTTATGTTTAAAGATAAATATTTTTTATTCCTTTTTTAATTTCTACTATCTTGATACCTTAGCCGATAGGTAATGTTAACTTTTTATAAACTTCTTACTATTTCGCACCAAAAATCCGACTTTTTTCAAAATAAACTAATGGAAATAAATATAAGGTCACTCATAAAGAACGAACGTGCTCCTTCTTAGTCAAAGAACCTCTCGCAAACTCCAAACGCTGTGACGATAATATCAAAAAGTTGATATTCTGGTATCAATTGCATACATTTTGGTTTTTTCAATGTTGAAATACCTCACCTGTGGCAATTCAAGGTTTCCAAACAAAGTAAGTGGCAGGATTGTAGAACAAAGTTGAATTGGGAAACGTTTCTCGGGGTAGTTAAAGTTTTTAAAAACTTCAATTTTATGAGTATAATATTTTATTATTACTAATATCACATTTAAATATTTAATTATTACTACCTTTTCCGAGCGTTCAGAAAACCAGAATCTTCGAAATTGCAATGTTAATGGCGAGTTTGTTAATGAGTGTATAGTTATTCAAAATCTCCAGCATTCAATTTAAATCAAAAAAACTGTCGCCCAAAATTACCAAACAATATGCAACTATATACAGTAATGTTCTGGTACTTTTAATCTACTTCTGATTAAAGTGCAATCATCTGTTTGATTTCTGATTATATTAGATGGTTTATCGCCAGGTGCTTTCCACGTGTACAGTCATTTTAACGGTTGATCAAACCAAGTGTTCATTACAATTAATTCGTGGCGATTGCAGAATTAAGCTAAAATTTCCCCTCTTTAGTTTTTTTGACAAAGCGTAAAAGGTCCAATTGCTGATTTATCTTCACCCTTTCTAATGTCGCCCATTAAAAATAAATCTTGCTTATTTATTAAATCAAGAATAAATTTCGACCTGTTGTAGAAGTTATCACATTCCTGCTCAGAACACTGTAAAGTAGGTGCATATATTTGAAATATGTTCATATGCACAGGTCTGGTATTTAATTTTATCATTATAATGCGCTCAGAATCATAAATAGAACCAAATATTTTCACCTCTTACATAATTTGTACTCCCTGAGAATATCATGGTAAAATTTTTCTTGGCGATCTCCCCTATACCAGTTAATCGTACCACTGATAAACCCAGAATATCCGCTTTCTTCCATTTCGAGAATAAGATTATATAATTTTTCGGCTTGATATAAGTGCTCTTCCTGGTTAACATAAGACAGTGGTTTGCCATTGCCTTCTGTCGGAAGTTGCTTCAATGTTCTCCGAATTTCTTAGACATTTCATGCTTTGATGTATGGGTCGACTGTATCGCAGTGCAAAAAAGATATTATTTTGTCGTCATTTCATTCTTCACTTTTCAAAATGTTTTTTTTTGAAGATTTGGTTTCTTAATTAGCTGTTTATCTTCAATTTCAGTTTACTCATCTCCATCTTCTTCACTGCTATGCCTCTTATATGCATATAAATCTTCAGAGCCCGTATCTACTTTCAGGTTTCCAAAGTCTTCCCTAATGTACCATTTTCCATAAACGAACAAACTAGTTCCTTTTATGCTGGCATGCTTGCCGCTCTCTTTCAGCTGAATAATTATAGCCCCCAGTTCCTTTCTTTCATCTCTAGCTTGCTTTGGTAGATCTTCTATTATTATTATATTGTATTTTTTTTTATTATCTCTCTTTCGAAGCGCCATATAGTGCAGGAATGTAATACTGAACTAGTAGATTGCCGAATTTCCAAATTCGTGTCATAATATCGTTGATTAGAATATAAATATTTATCTAAAATTGGTCAAAGGGATTCAGGACGAAAAATTACAAATTAAGTGTTGATTTTAATTTAACGTTTCGTCCTTTTATTAGGACTTCCTTAGCAACTTAATCGCACTAGTTTACATTTTAAAATAAATTATTGTTGAAACTTCCACTAATTTTCACAGAATAATTCAGTATATCCTCAATGACATTAATTTTAATATTTAGTTTATTGGTAATTGTATTTTTCACGATATTTTCTTGTTCATTGTAATTTTGTTCTGTTTCATTCACTCCAAGTATATTAATATTTTTTAAGCTATTTATTTAAAATAATGATATGAGTTATTCATTCACCAGTCTCAAAAACCAAAGATATTTGGTTTTTATTTTAATCAGTCAATGCAACTAACTATTATGTTGAACAGTGTAGACTTGTTTCAATGTAACTAGTGCTACAAAATATAAGGTGTAGGTGTCAAAATTTCCAGGGAAAACATAAAACTTTTGAAGTATAGGTTAAACATTACCAAAGTATAAAAATAGCTGAAAATTATTGTTTAAGTTAAAATTTATATATTCGTGTCTAAATAGAAGTGTTGAAGTATTCCGAGCACACTAAACAACAAGTACAATTTCTATTACTTCCATACATACATTCATACATATATACATACAAACATACAAAGATACATACATACATAAGGCTGTTTTTAATCATAATTATATTAGCTTATTAGTATAACCTATTTTTTGCCAAATTTTTTGATCAATTTTAATATATGGAATAGATTTTGTATAATTTTAAAATTTTCAATGAACGTTTGCTCATAGTAGGTACCAAAGAATTTCTTATAGATATCTGTTATGGAATAACATGGAACTTGATACAGCCTTACTATTTATTATTTACAGATGCAAAATTGAAATACTAATCGCTTAAGAGTTGGCTGAAAAATCATCGTTGAAGAAATTGTTTATTTATGGACCGTAAAATACAAAAATCGTTAATTTGAAGTTTTGGTCTAAAACTGGCTCTCAAAATTAGAAATGATAAGGTGTACTAAAAATTTTTATCAAAAAACACTCATTTCTAGATGGCAAGCTCATAGCTTTGCAGCCAGAAGATAGTCACGCAGACGGAAGCATGGACGAAGCAAGGACCTAAATTATTTATCACAAAAAAATCATTAGGTGAAGTCCTAAAATTCTGTGTAATTGTAGCTTTTAATTGTAGAAGTGGCATTAAAAGTATTGACATAAGTCTAGGAAGGGACTAACGGGTTGCCAGAAACTAATCATATTGTAAATATATCTTCAAATTCAGATTATTATTTTTACTTTTTTTTAATTCCTGATGAAAAATAAATCGTAAACTGGACTAAACTTTATATAAGAATATTAATATATACATTTAAATATAGTGAATTTTCAACCAATCGAGTTTTTCGATGTATCGAATATTTCGATTAGTTGAATTTTTTGATTTTGTTGACTTTTATATCAGTGCCTTGCAAATTTATAATAATCAATGTTTGGTTCAAAATTTATGAATAAATCGTAAAATGGAGTAAAATTTCTAAAAGAACATTACGATACACGTTTGAATGTAGCGAATTTTTCGATCAATCGAATTTTTTTAACAATATAATTTTTCTATGAATCGAAATTTTCTATCAAACGAATTTGTTTTCTTTTATAGGTGACCTGCAATATTATCAAACATGACTTTTTGTTTTAAAATTTTTAAATAAATAGTTAAAATAAAAAATTTCTATAAGAATATTAAAATATACATAGAAATATATCGAATTTTTTGACCAATCGAATGTTTCGATATATCGAAATTTTAGATCAAACAAATATATTATCTTTTTCATAAGTGACATGCAAGTTTTTCCATAAAAAAAATCGAATTACCGATCAATCGAAATTTTTGGTCAAACGAATTTGTTGTCTTTCATAGGTGACCATCAATTTTATTCATGTGAAATCAATTTTTGGTTCAAAATTCTTAAATAAATCGTAAATGGGACCAAAATTTCTATAAGAACATTTAAATATACATTTCAATGTATCAAATTTTTCATTCAAACGAGTGTTGCGATCAATCGAGTTTTTCGATAATTTTTCCATCAATCAAATTTTTCGGTAAAACAAACTTCACTTCTTTTTCATAAGTGCAATTTTTTCCAAATTAAATCCATTTTCGGTTCAAAATTTTAAAATAAATCCAAAATTAGACAAAAACTTATCAATCACTCGGATTTTTAGATGTATCAAATATTTCGATCAATAAAGTTTTTTGATGTATCGATCAATCGTTAATATCGGTCAATCAAATTTATCTACCAATCGAACTGTTCGATCAAACGAAATAGTTGTCTTTCATAAGTGGCCTAAATTTTTAAACAATTAGACTTAAATACTTATAAGAACATTAGTATACATTTAAATACAGCGAATGTATTGATGCTCAGTACATCGGGTCTGATCCATTTCGTGGTTTTGCTTAAGCTGCTTTGGAGGGTGCTCTTTGGCTTGCTTCCCCTACTTTTTCCTTGACTGGACCTTTTGCTAAGCCACCGCATCTATTTTTCGGCGTTTTGCTGCGTCACGTTTTTCGAAGGATATGTTTTCAGGTCCTTCATCTTCGTCACTCGACTATCTGTTATATCTGGAGAGTTTCGGTCCTTTCTTTTCCCAGACTTGAAGCCATTTTCACTTTTGTCTCCGGCGATTGACTTAACATCACCTACGACTCCGTTTTCCATTGCTACGTCAGTTTCAACAGCAGTTCGACTGCTTTTCTCTGGTATAACGCGGGAAGAGGGTCATCGTGACGACTGCCATTCCTCACCCAGTGTTTTGAACCTTCGAAGGGCGTTAAGTACACCGGTCGATCTGACTTTTATCTTCCTGTGGATGTTGGGTTTCGACTGGAAAAACTCATACAATCCACTGGTTAGTTCTTCCAGACGCTCTAGGGCTTCAATCCGCTTCATTTCGGCGCTTGCTGTTATTGCTACTTGTTAGGAATGAGACATAGATGGGTCTTGTTTATTCCTTCATATTTTCCATGTTTTTGTTTTTGTTTTACCAGTGCATGGTACGAAGAGGAGTGGGTTGACTTAACGGCGCACCCTCGTAGATAGAATTCCTACTCCAGTACTTTGAGGCCTAGTCGACACTTAGCCAGTCCCGGAATACACAGACGGAATGGACTCGCTCGGGGTGGTCAAGATTCCGATTTATTACACTCTTTACCTACTTCTTGATCAAGGCTCGACGTGAATGGCTCCTGATTCACTTCAACTTACACCTTAGCAGAGCAAGGTCACATCATCCGTAGTCCGCATCGTCGGAAATATCGGTACGGGTTACGGACACTCCCAGTGAGTTACAGAAGGGAACGATTGTCTTGCTAGGTCAGTTAGTGTGACCGAACCTTTAAGGAGGAGTTTTGCCCACGAGAACGTATTTAATTAGCCCCGGCCCTCTGTACCTCATCACCTTAGAGACTTAGGGTTATCCAAGTACACCGAGTGTTCATCCGCTACGGGAAGACGCGCGTATGTATGTTTGATATATATGTTTGTATGTATATATGTATACATGTATGTAAATATGCATGTATATATGAGTATAATTTTTTCTTATATACTAAAGGGGGGAAATACATTGACGTATTCTAGGTGTTTCGTTTCGCCTGAATATGTCAGACTGAACATTGAGTCAATGCTAATACCGACTAAAACCTTTCCTTTTCTCTTACCTCTAATGTCCATGAAAACCGCCGTTTGGCATAACTTTATGCGGGGAGGATCTAGCTTTACCATGCCTCCATCAGTTCATCTTGGGTGGCAGTTGGAATGTCTTCTGAATCAGGCTGTTCTTTCTGATAAGTGACTTCACGCTGTCGAGGAAACAGCGTAGAGACAATCTTCTGAGAGAGCTGCGGGCACGTAGGTGACGGCATTGGCTGGCTTGTCAGGAGGGTCATAACCACCTTGTGCGATCTGCTCCATGGGCCCTCTCTTCACTTCCTCGGCGAGTTCGCTCCAACAGCGTCTTTTGCTATCTTTGATGGTTTTATTCAATTTTCGTCGAGCTTTCTTGTACACTTCTACCAGCTCTGCAAAGTTAAATCGACAAAAATTGTGCTGAGATATTCTTCGTCTTCTAGGACACTCCGTAAGAGCGCTTATATGATCGTTCCAGCAGTGCACCGATGGTCTTCGTTTTATACCACGTTTCCAAGGCATACAGCCGTGGCAAGCTTAGGTTACACTCTCCGTCTGGTAGTAGATATGTATTATTGTATGTATAATTATGTGTATTTATGAATGTTTAAATAACATTTGTAATCTTAATTTGTAATTCAAATTAAAATTTATATTTCTCTTCTCACAAGAAGTATGTCGAACTACTAACTATAATAAGGTGTACATATCACATCGTTCAAGTCACACAGGAAACGTTTTTTCTATCGAAAAAATGAAAAAACGTACGTAAAGAAATTTGTATGTTTGTTAGAAAATAAGTAAATGATAAATTGAAGAATAATTAAATTTTAATACATGCAATACATGGCTTAGAACGGAAGTCCGTTGAAAGAAAAATATAAGTTCATTTTAGGAAACGTAATATAATCGAAAATTTTACTCTTTACTCTTTTCTTTTTAAAGTTTGTAACGCGACCTAATATTGACCGAACCAAAAAAAAATTATGGTATTGGTATTTCAAAGAAACACATTGCAGGTTTGCTTGTGTCCACACTTCCGTCATCAGAGATAGCAAGTTGAAATTTAATTTACGCATTTTAAACATAAAAAGTGAGTTTAAGTTCGTGGATAAGAAAAATCAGTCCATTGAGGTCCTCAAATTCGGCTAATAATCACAATTAGGTAATAATAAATATTATTATGATGAACGCATATTTAACTATGTAGGCTGGATGTTTATAGTACTTTATGAATGCTAATTAAAAACAGTCAAAACAATGAATTTTAGTCATATGTCGAGTATTTTAACAATTAAATCTGTAAGTTGTTATCTTCAATTATTTTCTACTGTAAACAGTAAATTTTTTATATCATGAATGAATCAAATTGCCACCTAGTGATAGGCTAATATTTTTCAGTCAACTATTAACCATACAATTGCCCCCAACCATTAACTAGAACGCCATTACATATTGAGTTAATGCCTGTCCAATGTCACTGGACAGTGGTGAGTTATAACCTAAATTTAAATAAGCTAATAGCTGGTAGTATCCGGGTAGAATTTAAATATTACTCTGATATTATCTATTTTTCCAAATTTACTTTTCTTAGCCAATCAACTACACTTTCATAGATAAATTATTTAAATTTACACACCATTAAATGTGATATGTAAACAATTAATGTGATAAACAGTAAAGTTACATTTTCTATTCACTTGCACGTTGATAATTTTTAATGGTGTTGTAAAAAGTCACTAAAAAGTAAAAAAGTAAAAAATAAAATTTTTTCCACAAAAATAGAACTGGCTTAAGAAAATTATCAAAAAGTATAAAATTATTTTATTAAAATTATAGAAACTATAAGAAATGCATGATGACAACCATCGCATAATATTTTAACCACTTAAAAATTGTCTTGAATAACAATCAATTATTGAAAATCATATCGTTAATTGATATGATGTCCATGTTTTCCATTTTAATCTTTTTATTACTCTCATGTCTATTTGAAATTAACAATCGAAAATTTTAAGAACAATTTTTAGTGGTTACGAATGTGTTTGGGTGGTTATGATTTAATTAATTTTAAAACATAATTTTATTTGTATTTCAAAATGATATTAAATGTTGATCAAATTTTATGCTTTTTTTTTTTTAAATATAACGACTCCGATTTTACAAAATCTTCAACATTTGACCTTCCAAATTAAACACGCAACTTTCATTTCAGTCAAGATGTCTGTCAATTAAAATTCATTCTAACGAACGCGCAATTCACATATAAGTTTTTGTTAAATAATAGTGGAGGCGTTCGGAGTGGTTTAAGTTTACAAATAGCCCTATTATCATTCTACCACCGATATTTTTAAATATTTTTTTAAATAAAATATTTGTTAAATTGAATGTTTTTATATTATAAAAATTACTAGCAAAACTTTTCAAATTCACGTTGAAAATATCTAGTTTTTTAATACTTATAAGATAGCTGTTTAACCTACTTCAACTTCAAATAGAAGGATATGTTCGCCTTATCTATTTTTTTTAATGTATGCTCATTGATAGTATCGTAAATCGTTGATTAATTTAATATATTTGTTTTTGATTGAATAGAGATAATCTGAAATGTTAAAAGGACCCAAACAATCTTTTAGTGAGAATATATCAACTAAATGACAAATTTATCGTGGTTGTATGCAACATTCGAAGGTGAATGATTATTTTTGAAAAAACACCACAAACTTTAGAATAAAATGAGCTTAAGAGTAAGAAATATTTTGTATAATATATTAACATGTATTTTTGTCAAATGTGAACCAATTTTAAATATTTTTATTTAACAACGATCTAAAAATAAATGGTAGGGAAACGGGAAATAATAGAATGGGTTCCGTGTTCGTTTGTATATTTTTTTATAGAAGGTTCGCACATCTTTTTTTATAAAGCAGTCCGAAATCTCTAAGAAAAACATAACTAAAACGTAAAAATAATTCTTAGTTTTAAATGAATTTGTATTAATAATTAATTGACTTTCAAAGGTAATTGGTGGTAAGGAATTTTATATTTTACATTTTAGTTATTCTCAAAGTCGGTTTTATGTTTTGTGAAAAGTTTTTATGACCGATATTGTAATATTGTAATACATAACTTTCAAAATCGATTTCTATAAAAAAAAATCATATTTATTTTTTGCGTTGTAGCATAATGTAAAAAATATACACCCGAATAGAAAAATAATAAAATAGAAATTTCAATCAAGAATGAATTTGAAATAAGTTCAGTATTCTAGATCCATGGAATTTCTTTTATATAGCTATACAATACGCAGATACAGACTACATCCTCGTATAGAATAAAATGTACAACGTTTTACCATTTCAATATTCATGTAGCAGTAAATTCACTCAAAGATTCAAATGATATGTAGTTTGTTTGTTGTTTGCATAAACACTGAAACTTATCGTTCATTTTATTTTCATTTATCCATTCAATTGACAGCAAATAAACTGACTTCTTTATTTTTGTATAAGATATTACAAAGCAAGCCATTTAAATTTAATTTAAAATAAAATATTGAACAAAAATAGAACCGTCAGCCCATAATGGAGTGAATTGGTATTATTTTTATACCCGACATAAATGAAATATATAAGGGATTAAAAGTAGTCTTAGCTTCTAAACTCTTAAAAATATTGAAGTAACTAACAAATCTTTAGTATAAGTAATCTTCGAATCACTTAGTTAGTTCCCTTTGGTAGGCCGTATATGTGTATCTCTCTGTTCGCCATCAAGATAAATAAAAAGCAAAGACAAAGTTGAAATGTTGATGATGAATTGAGGAGATAAAAATTGAATAAAGTTCCTGAATCAAAACCGGTTAATTAATGATCATCAATGAACTACCCTAAAATTGTAAGTTTAAAAGAATTTGGTTCTTGAAAACAAAATAACTTCTGTTTGAAGCCAATTTTCATAAACAGATTCTTTACAATTCCAAATTAAATTCAGGTAATTAACGCATTAACTGTAATTTATAGTATAACTAGCAGACCCGGCCACGCGTTGCTGTGGCTATTATTTTTGCTATATTACATTGTAAACAATTTAAGAGGAACGGGGACCAATATGCTTTTTACATAGATACCAGTTGTAAAAAAATATGGCGACCTCCATGACAGATTTTCTACTACCGTAACCCCTTAGTAAAATGAACTTATTATCTGGGAACGAATTCGGAAATGTTAAAGCTTGTATAAAAACTGACTGGATTGGGATTTGAACGGGAAGGACTTTGAACACGATTGATTTAAATTTTTTTACAGTTGATATTAAGCAAAAATCAATACAAAAGAATTAATTTTAAAATTTATTATTATTTTTATTCAATTTTGTAACAAAGTTGTTAGTAAAGAATAAAATAAATACTTTTAATTTCAATTTAATTTAGCACTAATCGGTGTACAATATTTTTGATTAACCTGCCTTTAGCTAACACAAATAGATTCGACGGTTTCCCTACACGTGAACATGCACCATATAGTTGTCCATGAGAAAAACATGGATTTTCTAAATCCAAACCACAAATGGACATTGTTTGGCCTTAAGACTTATTTATAGACTTGGCAAAAGCTAAACGAATTGGAAACTGTGGCCTTCTAAAGGGTATGGTAGAATCTGACGGTATCATTGGAATACGTGGCAGTTGTAGCTTATTAATTAAAGCGTTAGTACTTTTAACTTAACACCAGTGTTGCCGATGGCTCAAATTAAAATTACCCACTCCATAAAGTCCCATTACCCGTTTTTACCCGGCACACTGAAAGGTAGTATTACCAACTGCTAAAAGCGCGGTAAATTTAAAACTAAATATTAAATCTTGAAGTATTTAAAATAAAAAGTAATTAATTATTAATAAAATTTATTAAATTATTTCCAAGTTGTGAAACACTCTTTATGTTCCGGTAATATGCAAGTTCAAGTTATGAGAGCAAGCGGGAAAATGTGAATTTAAATTATACATACAAAATATTTATTCAACGTTTTAACAAAATGTAATTTTAATAAAAAACCATTAATCGACTTTACCCGTCTGAGTCCAACCATTCAACGTCGAATTACCCGAAAAATGGGTAATTACCCGGACATTGGCAACACTGCTTAACACATTTATTGGATACTCAATCAAATCAACTGACTACTTTATACAGTGCCATCTATTCGATACTTACTAAATCAAGGCAACTGACTTGAACTGATTATACCGCTATCTGTTAGAATCTTGCCGAACTATGTTTCGTTGTTAGATTTAACTACCATCTGTTAAAATATTATCGAACTTGTCTCTTTGTCATAAAAAACAATTAATTCGCAATAAATTAAAATTGCAATCTCAAATTAAGAAATAAACTATCCTATTTCTTAAGTTGGAGCATAGCACTCATTTAACAAAAAAAAAACGTTCGAATTGGTTTAGTAGTTTCGGAATCCATCGCGATCAAACAATGTGACATGTAATTTATATATATTAAGGTTTAATGTGTAAATATTCATTTTGGGATAGCTCCAACTTAAGAAATAGGATAGTTTATTTCTTAATTTGAGATTGCAATTTTAATTTATTGCGAATTAATTGTTTTTTATGACAAAGAGACAAGTTCGATAATATTTTAACAGATGGTAGTTAAATCTAACAACGAAACATAGTTCGGCAACATTCTAACAGATAGCGGTATAATCAGTTCAAGTCAGTTGCCTTGATTTAGTAAGTATCGAATAGATGGCACTGTATAAAGTAGTCAGTTGATTTGATTGAGTATCCAATAAATGTGTTAAGCAGTGTTGCCAATGTCCGATTAATTACCCATTTTTCGGGTAATTCGACGTTGAATGGTTGGACTCAGACGGGTAAAGTCGATTAATGGTTTTTTATTAAAATTACATTTTGTTAAAACGTTGAATAAATATTTTGTATGTATAATTTAAATTCACATTTTCCCGCTTGCTCTCATAACTTGAACTTGCATATTACCGGAACATAAAGAGTGTTTCACAACTAGGAAATAATTTAATAACTTTTATTAATAATTAATTACTTTTTATTTTAAATACTTTAAGATTTAATATTTAGTTTTAAATTTACCGCGCTTTTAGCAGTTGCTAATACTACCTTTCAGTGTGCCGGGTAAAAACGGGTAATGGGACTTTATGGAGTGGGTAATTTTAATTTGAGCCATCGGCAACACTGGTGTTAAGTTAAAAGTACTAACGCTTTAATTAATAAGCTACAACTGCCACGTATTCCAATGATACCGTCAGATTCTACCATACCCTTTAGAAGGCCACAGTTTCCAATTCGTTTAGCTTTTGCCAAGTCTATAAATAAGTCTTAAGGCCAAACAATGTCCATTTGTGGTTTGGATTTAGAAAATCCATGTTTTTCTCATGGACAACTATATGGTGCATGTTCACGTGTAGGGAAACCGTCGAATATATTTGTGTTAGCTAAAGGCAGGTTAATCAAAAATATTGTACACCGATTAGTGCTAAATTAAATTGAAATTAAAAGTATTTATTTTATTCTTTACTAACAACTTTGTTACAAAATTGAATAAAAATAATAATAAATTTTAAAATTAATTCTTTTGTATTGATTTTTGCTTAATATCAACTGTAAAAAAATTTAAATCAATCGTGTTCAAAGTCCTTCCCGTTCAAATCCCAATCCAGTCAGTTTTTATACAAGCTTTAACATTTCCGAATTCGTTCCCAGATAATAAGTTCATTTTACTAAGGGGTTACGGTAGTAGAAAATCTGTCATGGAGGTCGCCATATTTTTTTACAACTGGTATCTATGTAAAAAGCATATTGGTCCCCGTTCCTCTTAAATTGTTTACAATGTAATATAGCAAAAATAATAGCCACAGCAACGCGTGGCCGGGTCTGCTAGTTATACTATAAATTACAGTTAATGCGTTAATTACCTGAATTTAATTTGGAATTGTAAAGAATCTGTTTATGAAAATTGGCTTCAAACAGAAGTTATTTTGTTTTCAAACAGAAGTTATTTTATTAATAATTAATTACTTTTTTAATATTTGTTTTAATAGATTTTGAAACTATATACTGAATTTCATGAAAATCGTCGGAGCCGATTCCGAGATTCCAATTATATATATATATATATATATATATATATATATATATATATATATATATATATATATATATATATATATATATATATATATATATATATATATATATATATATATATATATATATATATATATATATATATATATATATATATATATATATATATATATATATATATATATATATATATATATATATATATATATATATATATATATATATATATATATATATATATATATATATATATATATATATATATATATATATACAAGATTGCTTATTTAAATATATAAGATTATGAGACTTATCTAGTAGTTTCTAAAATATTTGGACCGACTGCTAAGGAAGGCTGTGTTTGTCACGAGTATATTTTTGAAAATTTCTTTTCAACGTCGTCTCCTCTATACGGCTGGATGGATTCCGAAAATTTCGATAACGTTATATTCTTCTTAAAAATCCAAGCATCTTCAAAATGTGAAATAAATTTCAGATTTTGTAATACGTTAATACGTAATACCTATTTGAAAAAGTTAACCAAAAAAAGGAAAGTTTTATGTTATAATTAATAAATTGATTTTAAAACTTTGTAAACAAATGTATTTTGTTCATAAGACAGTGTCTGAAGTAAAAGTAATAGTTTAAAAAATAGATTGCGAAAAGAAAATTTAAGTGTAACCCACTAATTATGTAATCTTATTTGAGTCGGCTTAGTGAATTACCTTTAAAATTCACTCATCATGTTATAAAATTTTCATATTTATCGCACACGCAAACACATAAATAAATAAACAAATAAATAAATATACATACATATATATCGAACATATACTCCAATTTTTTTAGAAATTTGCGTCACGTTTATCACATTTAGGGAATTTACTGTATAGTAATTTATATTTTGAACCTCACCTAGATTTCATAATAACAAATTTAAAAAAATATTATATTAGAATAATTACGATTAAGTTATCAATACTGATACAAAACAAAACAAAATAAACAATGGTACTTCGGGAACTTCGACAGAAGTGAAAACTTGAACAATCACGTGTTGTTTACAAAAATGGCATTCTATTGCTTAAAATTTTCATTTTTATTACATGGTTATGTTAGGTGTTTCATTAAAAATAAATTTGGTCAATGATATGAAATAGTTGCAAATGTGGATAATTTTTGGATAAATATAAAAAATTAAATTAAATTAAAATGAAGGCAGTTGGAAACGAACTGAGGTCCGTTGAATTAAAAACAACTATGCTAGTTATGGGCATATATGTACATACTTACATAAAATGGTGTCATAATATTATCGCAAGTTCAATGGTTTTTTCCCATCTCAAAAATACGGTCTTAGAAAAAGTTCACTTTTAAAAATTGTTTATTATTTATAGTGACGAAAAATGTTTTCAATAATAAATAAATAATTCTATATGGGATAAAATATTAATGTTGCTTATTTATAAGGTGAGATGTCAGTAGTTACACACTATCTTTGATCACTGCATGGCTTGCTTCTTTATATCAATAAATATAGTATTGGTTAACTGAGACTAATTTTTTACCAATTGTTTTATTTAAATAGAGTCTAAGATTTAAGACACTAATTCACTAAAAATTTTTAAGATATTCATTCTATAACCTTGAAATATTTCGAAAAATCTTTTTATAATTTATTATAATGAATCATAGAATCGGTTATTATGTATTAAATATATAAAAGAACAAGCAATAACTGACATATAGAAAGCAAAAAATAAGTTATTATATTGTGTTGTACATTTTGTAAATAATATATTATAAATATTTAGAGTTTTTTATTAATGTCTTTATAATAAAATTAAGTTTCTTCTCATATAACGTTTATCAACGGCTTTGCAAAAAAATTAATGTTCGAGAAGCTAACTGTTGTAATTTTTCATAAAAAAATTAACATTTCTAAAAATGAATTTAAACTACATGTAAAAAAATTGGAAAACGGCTGGCCCTAATGACCATCCCTGCAACTTCCAGCTAATTCCATACGAAAGTAGTTAAAATGTAACATATTACAATGTTTTTGAGATTAAAATTTTGTTTTTGAGCTAAGATGTTACAAAAACACTTGTTCTCAAATATTTCGTTAACCGATCAATCGATTTTCACGTTCTTGGCGAAAATAAATGTCTTTTATGTAAAAAAAAACAATTTTTTTTTAATTTTTCGTTTACGATATCTCTTGAACGAATAAACTGATTTTAATCGGATTGCCGGCGATCAACGTGGTTTATAAAGGTTAACAGCAGATCAGTTTTTGGAGTTGGTCAACAGAGCCGTTTAAAAGTTATCAAAAAAAAACCACATTAAAAATTTTTGTTGTCTTAATTTTTACCTGTTCTAATCGATCCAAATTCAAGCCTTTTCGAATGGCACTACCGCAATGAAATCGATCGAATCGTTCAAAAGTTATAAACGGTTCACATACTTTCACACTAAAAACGTCGAGATCTGATGAAAACTTGATAAAAACGGGATAAAACCAATAACTTCCCGATTTTTGAAAATCTTTCATTTTCTTAGCGGGAAGTTAAAAATCAAGCATTTTATTCAAAATTGCTTCTGTTCTCTTTCTACCTCGAAAGTTACATAATAGAAATAGTTATTTAATAAACTTATAGCTCTGTCGATTACGTCAAAATGTTATGTTCATTAATAGTTAAATTATTGATAGTCAAATATATAACATGGACTGAAAAGTTCCGAGCCTAACACATAGATGGTGCTAGTTTTATTGCAGTCACCTTTTTTTCAGTTAATACTAACCTTCAAAAGACAGCTGTTGAAATTTCATGATATTCTATTTATTAGTTTGTGAGTTATTGTGCTAAGAGTGACGCTACTTTTGTTATTTTCAAAACAATGGATCAAAAACAATTTCGTGTTTTAATTTTACACTGCTTCTTGATGGGAAAAAATACCGTTCAAGCGAAGCAATGGCTTGAAAAGTGTTTTGGGGACTCCGCTCCATCAGAAACAACAATAAAACGTTGGTTTGCTGACTTCAAACGTGGTCGTAGAGACATTGATGATGCAGAACGCAGTGGGCGTCCAAATGAGGCGGTAACACATAAAACATAAAAAAAAATCCACAAAATCTTTTTGAATGATCGAAAAGTGAAGTTGCGTGAGTTAGCTGACATCGTAAAGATATCAAAAGAACGTGTTGGCTTTATATTCCATAAGCATTTGACTATGAGAAAGCTCTGTTCAAAGTAGGTGCCGCGTTTGTTCACTGTTGACCATAAACGAGAACGTGTTGAGCAGTCTTTGGCCATGTTTAAACGTAACAAACCGGAATTTTGTGTTGATATGTGACAATGGATGAAACATGGATCCATCACTTCACTCCGGAATCAAAACTATCGTCATCTGAGTCGACAGCAACTGGTGAACCTCGTCCAAAGCACTCGAAAGCACAACAATCGACAGGAAAGGTTATGGCCTCGGTATTTTGGGATGTGCGTGGTGTAATACTCATCGACTATCTTGAGAAAGGAAATACCATTAACAGTGAATATTATTTAGCGTTATTGGAGCGTTTGAAGGCCGAAATTGCAAAGAAACGCCCGCATATGGCAAAGAAAAAAATTTTGTTTCATCAAGACAACGCACCGTGTATCAAGTCAATCAAAACAATGGCAAAACTACATGAATTTAACTTCGAATTGCTCCCACATCCACCGTTTTCGCCAGATTTGGCTCCCAGCGACTACTGGCTGTTCGCAGACCGGAAAAAAATGCTCGCCGGTAAGAAATATCGCACGAATGAAGAGCTTATCGCTGAAACTGAGGCCTATTTTGAGGCAAAAGATAAATCGTTCTACAAAAGTGGTATTGAAATGTTAGAGTGGCGCTGGAATGATTGCGTTGCTTTTGATGGAGATTACGTTGATGAATAAAGCAAATTTTGAACCAAATAACTGTGTTTTCTTTGTTAGGCCCGGGACTTTTCAGTTCATGTGTTATTATATGTCGGCAATTTTAATATTTAACACTTAGTTCATATCTTGATTTGCTAGATTCAAATTTATAAATTCTACAAGCTCTAGATTTAACAAACTTTAAACTAAATTAAATCTGTATATCGAGTATAATAACCAAAATATGCTACAAATTAATTCTTCATTAGTTCATTTATATATAAAGTTGTATTGATAAAACTTTATTCCAGTCTGATTATTGGAACGTCTAGGCTTCCGTAGCATATGTATATGCAGTTAGTTACATTTTACTCATTGGTTATGCTTAAAAATAAAAAGTCTGACATTTAAAAACTAGATAACTATAACGCAGCTCGGTTAATCATGAAGAGTCTCATTGTAGCTAAATTTTATACGAAAATGTACTTTTTCATACAAATTTTTTCTCTTATTAAAAATACGTAAATCTATTTTAACCAAATTAATGATGAACGATATCGAAGGATAAACTTAAAAATAATGATTATGGTTATTTTATTAGACGAGAACTATTAAGTCACAAAGTTAAATCCGAATGAAATTAATCAAATTAACCGATCGGTGGAAAAACAAATCGAACAATACGAAAAGTGATAGGTGGGTAATGTCTTTCTACCTTAAAAAAGAAAATCTAGATGATTTTAGCATTTATTGTTACAAGTTACAATAATTTTTCTATTTTATGAGAATACTGGATATAGATAATTAAATATTGTTTGAATTGTACAAACATATTATACCGATAATATTAAATCTAATCATCCATTAATTCACACTCTAGCAAACATTAAAACTTCCCATACCTCAGTAAAATATTAATTTTCGCCTGCTTACACTTTGTGTTCATGAAATCGTAGAGCTTATATTATATAATAATTTTGTCATCATGATCAATAAATAGTAATTATATGTTCTTTTAATAAACCAGTAGGCTGTATCCACCTATCAGGACATCAATATCAAAACGTTTTAAATTTCTGATAATAAGTTATCATACACAAAAATTGAAATAAAGAATTTAATATTTTTTTAGATCTCAATTTTGCTACAATACCATTTTTCATACAAAAATTTACTTCACAAAAATGAACCAAATTAAATTTTTATCCAGTGATAATTGTCCTGTAAAAAATGAATATATATACTTTATACTATATAAGTAATATAATCCTTATCGCGAGTTTAGTGTATGGGGGTTACACTACAAAAAGCGACACATTTTTCTATAGATTTACCATATCAAGTATTTTTATAACCCGACAACGGCAAAGCCAAATAGGATGGGTTATGTATTTAGCAGCCTAAGTACGTACCCAGCTAAATTAATGAACCGATTTTAGTGTAATTTATTATAAGTTAAATTTAGTATTTAATTTAATTTATAAAAACGGCATAAAAATTTACGTAAAACTTTTAAGCAATTTATAGAAAAATTAGAATATGATGTAGTAACGCGTGAATTTTTGAAATAAAACTTGTTGGCACGTTAAACTCTTATGACATACGAACTAGTAGTCAGTAGTTGGATCATCTCGGCAGTTCTCGAAAGTTAAGAAAAAAAATATTACAATTAACTTACTTCCACAAAGCTGGAATTTTAATGAAACTCAATATTCAAGTTCAATCATACAAACAAATTGCCATTCTAGAGAGTACAAGTTCCTCTCAGGTTCAGGGTAAATTGTCATCTCATGGGTAATTCTTTACCTGCATCCACAAGGCCGAAATTTTGAGCGTGTGAGATAAAGTGTTGTAAGAATGTATTGAAAAGTCATGCGATTTCAACAACACCTATATATCTATATATATATATATATATATATATATATATATAGGTGTTGACACTTATATCCACCTTATATATATATATATATATATATATATATATATATATATATATATATATATATATATATATATATATATATATATATATATATATATATATATTATATATATATATATATATAAAGCAAATTCTTCCATACATGCTTCCATATGACTGAAATTCAGCAGGCGTGTTTTTCAAGTGCGCATATAACAAGCCATTCTATTCTGGCAACTGAAAGTGTCCGAAAAGAGAAGAGGAAAGAAGCAGTTTTATTTTAATGTCTTAGTTGTATTTTCGTAATGTCTACAGTCCTATTTTCGAAGCGCCTATCTACATTTCAGCAACAACTTTTTTGCGAGTAACCTTTCCTGTGTATTCGACAAACTTGGACATTCTTAAATTACTTTACTGAGGTCTACCCCAAAAATTTAGCCTTTTAATACTATGTAGAATGTCATCTATATATTTATAGCCTGGCGTGCACTTATTCTCGCTACTTCAAGCTCTTCCCTTTTCGAAGATCGACCAGCATGAAGTATTATAAATAATTTAAATCTACGCAAAACAAATGAAATTATTATTTATGTTAGAATTGTGGGTTGTGCTAAAGTCATGTAACAATTTTTATTTGCTTCCATTTTGTTAATGTATGTCCCATAATGTTTTCAATAATGATCAAATGACCACTTTTTCAGTTACTTAACAGGTAAATCTGAATATATCGAATTCGAGATTATTATCAAGTATACATATAATTTAAGGACGATGGGTTAATGAGATCAACTTCATTTTTTCACAAACAAAATATTGTGGGGGATATAAATTACAAAAAAATATTGTGGAAGCACTTCAATAATTTTTTTTAACGAATATTCGACATTAGTAGTTGCAAGCATGGTTTAATAAGTTTAGGGGTTCGACAAGAAAACATAACTTTATTGTTTTAAATACACTTTATAATTCACTATAGTCTCTTGAACATCAATACTGTTGATCCAACCCAACTGAGATTCCAAAACTTAATTGAGAATCTGGAAGGGAAGCAAAACTCGCATTAATAGCTATTATGACGTCATCAATTGATTAATACGCTTTCCACGCATAAATTTTTCTAGGTTTGGAAACAGTTATAACCCGCTATTGGCCAAATCTGGTGAATACGGTATATGCTCTAACAATTCAAACTTTAATTCGTGAATTTCAGCCACAGTCAAAATGCTCCTGTGGCACGGTGAATTGTCCTGATGAAAAATATAAATATTTTTTGTCCTCTGCAAATCTGGTCTTTTTTCAAGAATTTTTTCCTTCAGCTGGTCTATTAGGTTAGAATTATATTCTGAATGTTTTGTTTTACCAATTTGCAAGTGATCCTCTCAAACCATAACTTTTGCATCCAAAAAATATTGATGGCTGATTTCTGGACACGAATTCATTTTGGAGCCAATGACAAGGCTCACACCACTCTTAAACCTTTAGTTTTGATTCAAGAGCATGGTGAAGGACCAATCTCATCCATATTGATGGATCGATATCGACCCTCAAAATTGCAGCCTTGTGGAAGCAGGTTAATAATTATCCTTCACATGACAGGTACTTTAACTCTCCAGAATAGCATGGCATTTTTATGTTTAAATATATGAATATTGATTGATATTAAAATTTCAGCTTTGTAGGAGGAAGATAGGTTTAGTTTAGAAATTGTAGAAAAACTATTCTACATTTTCGAGAACTTTCGATATGATGATACATCCGCATGATGCCAATCAGGTCGTTAATTTCGTTTTCACCTTGAAGAACTAATTGCTTTGAAATAAATAACTCAAATACGGCTAAGCCAAAAAGGGTTATAATTTTATCAGTGAATGTATGTAGTGACATATAATAATGTTTAATGTTTTTTCAATATAAAGAAAAAATTAAAATTGTACATACAAATAGATACACATGTTTCACATATAATTTTTGTCTGCATGTTTAAAATATTTACAATTTTTGTATTATCGTAAATGTCAAATCTACAGAGGAGTAATAATAGTGGAAACGTAAGAATACATGTGTATATAGTACTCTAGTAGAACTTTATCCTACTTTCACAAACAAAATTTCATCAAAATCAGATTATCGGTTCATAATATGGTAGCATTTAAATGAAATAATAGAGGTCAAATGTGAACGCTGTATATACGGAATGACAAAAGTGAATGACCAGAATGAACAGACACGCAAAAAAGAGATGCTACTTAGTTCCTTAAATTCCTATAAGTAAAATAATTTAAAACTTGGTGCAACAAAAGTTTTCTTTCAAAAAGTAACACACTACTTCAGATTGATTGATTGATACAATGCGGAAACAAAATAGAAATGTTTATCATAAACAGCGATGTTTAAAATAAATATTACTCTTATCATGAACAAGAAAAAACAAGCGAGCCTTATAGTACTTTCAGATGATGTGTAACATTGGACATGTTCGTAACATTCAAAATTAACATTTTATTCTAAAATAAAAACTGAAATGTATTATTTGAAATGATTTATTTAAGTAAGACATATATGTATGAGTTTTCTCCCATACCGATGGTGTAATTCGCAATGTATTACTTATCCCGCTGTTCACGAAAACACTCCTACACCAAAAACATTCACTTAACATAAAATTCGCAAGTCTAATTGGCAAATATTGCGCGCTGTTATTACGTTAGTTTCGTAACAAATATAAAATCGAACCACTTCTTGAAATCACTCTCATACAAGCATACTGAGTGGAAAGATGTTACACATCAGTAGTTTTCTTGATCAGAATACAATCGAATTGGTACTTAATGGTTATATTCACCATGGTTTCTTTATTTTACATATTATTTTCGAATGAGTGCAAATCTATGACTTACTTAAATTAACGTTCGTACAAATTTTGAAAGTTTTTAAATTGTTGAAGCCTATAATCAGTAAAGACAATAAGTTTTGCTTTGTAATTATATTGTTTATATTTTCTATCCATTTATGTTATTTGTATATGTATGTTGTAGTAGGGAGTCATAGAGTGTTCTTTTCATATTCGTAATGGGCAACATGCCTTTCATATCAGATACTGATTCTACAAGAGAAAGTGCGTTTTGAAGTATATTTTGTAAGAGAATATTAATAAATGAATTCTACTCAAAGTACATTGATTTGTTTACTTTTCGAAGTCAGTAATGAATCCCAATTTGATGAATAAAGTATTTTACAATAACTTAATTTTACTTTAAATACGTATTATTGGATATACTTTTATAAGGGATTTTCTAAGTAAATTAGACGAGTTGATATAAAATTTTTCTAGATAATACAACCGACTTCAAAATATATAATATTACTTCTACGCTTCCTTGTGACCAATTACTATTCGAACTCGGAGTCAATCGTATTGACAGCCAAAGATTTGATTCATTGGCCCTGATTTTTAGTGATATTGATAAAGGTATTATTTGTAGAATTATTTATTGGATTTAAAATTATCTTCTTTTTAGTCCATTTTTTACAAGTAGAGCCAATTTTGTTGACAAATTTTCTTTTTTTGCTTCTTAGGTGTGTTTAGTAAAATAAGTGTTTGTTCTAAGAATATGGTTTGTTAAAGTAGACCTCACCACTATGCTACTAGTGGCCACCTTTAGTGTTGTCATTTTCCAGTGAATAAGGAATCGCAGAAATAGGACATTTTATTATTTAAAAAAAATCTGAGTATATATAATTTAATTAATTTAGGCTCAAACTTAGCTTACATATATTTAACAAATTTGATATACTTGTTAAGAAGGCCATTTAGAATAGCATATACGAATATTGTACAATTCCAAAAATATTAACAAACATACAGGTCAAATTGATAACCTCTTTTAAATATTTTAAATAGGGCGTCTCTTAAAAATGAATAAAATAAATAAACAAGAATAAAAAATAAGAATATTATCAAAGAAAACTTTAAACTTATTCTTATATCGTTTTCGTGGATTATGACGATTTCGTTGCTTCTGCGGCTTTAAAATAGTTCGTTTCTTACAAATAGTGTACTTTTTTTCTTTTATATGATTTGATTGTTTCACAATTGTATCTGACTATGTGAATTGATATTTTTTATTTTCATCCAAATTTTTCAAATATATTTATTTTTCAATTCCTTTTTATAACTCGTATTGTCTATTTGTCTATTCGTCTATCGTAAAAACTGTACATCGATTTTTTCTATTTAACCGTTTTCGCATGATCAATCGAACTAAAAATAAATTTTCATTTAAAAATTATTCCCAAAAAACATAAGAACCGCACACTAAAATTAATATTTTGCTTAAATGAAGTTAAGTAACAAATCCGATTAGCATCATCCATCAAAACCAAAATTCCACTAAATTTGAAATTCAAATAATCAGTTAGACACGTAGTCTTTTCACATTTACTATGTTTCGAGTCAAAGTATAAACCCATGAAATTTTTACTTTTGTTTCATTAAAATTTCTAGTACTAATGTTTCAATGATGACCATAAGTAACTTACTTTGAAATAAATATCCCGATTACGGCAACGCCAAAAGAAGGGTTAATATTATTTTGGTAGCGTGTGTATGTCTATATATGTATATATATGGGAACGAGGTTTAAGGATATCGATAGTCGTTAGTTTGTCGAAAGATTTTTCGATTTCTAGATTTTGTACTTTAACGCATGACTAACGTCCTCTGTTTCAAGATGTTCCACGGATAATCAAATTTTTCCTTAATATATTGCTCACTTTTCAACTATTAGAAAGTAATTACGACGTAAAAACTTTTTTACAACTTATATAGCCGCCCCCCGACCATCGACGACAAATCAGATTGAATGACTAGGCTATGGAAGCTTTTTATCTACACAATAAGTATGGCACTAATGGAGGCTATTAATCTACACAATAAGTATGGCACACTAGAAAAAATAAACCTTTTGAAAATTATAGAACTTTTTATCGTTCACCTTTCCGGCTAATTGGACTCAATGTGAATTTTTTTTCATTTTTGTTTATTTGTTTTCGTTTGCTCTACTTTTTAATAATTTCAGTTTTTTCTATTCTTCATAGTGTTTGATGATAATTTGATTTTTCTAAACCACATGCACCAGTTCTGGTATTCAAAATACACAATTTTTTATTTTTTTTTTCATTATTTAGCGTAAGCTATAAATTTCAAATGCCTATTTACTTTTCTTCGCATAAAGTGACTTTATTTCTAAATAATGCCAATTTTTTTATTTGAATTCGTAATTAATATTGTAAAGTCCTCGATTGATCATTCCTTAATAAATATACTACATTATATACACTTCATTTTGCCTTATAACTTTTAGCAAACTTTTAACATAAATGTGGCTAGAATATGAAACATATGTGTATTTTGTCATACTTTTTATAAGATGTAATGATTTACAATTTTAAAGTATGTAAATGTCGTATTTTTAAGTACATTTCAGTTACTAAAACTACTATTGTTTTAGTAACTGAAACGTTCTCCCTCCACGATTTTATTCGAATTCTATAAACATATTTAGTGCTATTTATGTGCTAATTAGTTGCTCTATTTTGGATTTTGTTGCGTAAACCAGGTTAGGATAAAATGAAATTTGAAATAGTGAGAGGGCCAGTTTTTGCTTCCATGCCAAAAATTGCACAGATTCTAAAATTAAATATATCCGAATTTGTTGCAATTGTATTGCTAAAAAATCAGGCATAATTATTTAACCCAATTTTGACTAAATATATATCACTTTTTTGTACTAATTTCCTGGATCAAAATGTTTTCTATTTTATAAATACGCATTTTGCTAATAAAGTAGTCATCATTAGTATGAATCAGTTAGTCGTTATGATTCTCCGAGGAGATGTTACTCGTTGCTAATTTGGTGACGGCTTGGAATTTGCACTTATTTGCAAATATTTATCAAATTGCTACGTCAACCAATAAGCTGTAATCACGTGTTTAGTGTTGAATTATTGGACAAAGATATTGAATTATTGGACGTGATTTTGACAGTTTAAAAATCTTAAATGAATTTTACCAGCAAAACTATAAGTTTATTTGAATTTGGAATGAAATCAGAATTTGGAATAGACCCTTTATCTAAGTTCGTATCGTATCCTTGTCATGGTTTTCAATGTAGAGGCTTTTATTTGCATCTAGTTCGGTTAGGTTGGGTACTGATTTTTAAAGTTTAAGATTATATTTGTCGATTTTATGATTATTTTCAATATCATGACCGCTTACACATGGTTTACCAATTCTTCCAAATTTTATACGTGCCATGTGCTCTTTGAATCCTGTACCAACAACTTCTACTTTGCCATATGTATTTCCTCGAAGAATTTTAACATCCATTGCTGTAAATTCCTTCCTAATTACTTCGTTCTACAAGTTCTTTTCCTATTTTGTTAATGTATAGTCGAAAATTAATTTCTTATTATCGGTGTTTTTCTGTTTTTGCGTCAACATTGTTTAATTTCATCTTAATATTTAAAATCTCGTTTTTCGAATAATATTATATTTGGATCAAAGCCGTTAAATATTGCAACCTGTTCAATGTTCTACAACTTTTTAAAAACTTTTTAAAGTATTTTTCTTAAATAGTACTATTTTTATTCAATAGTTTCCTAAGAAATTGAAAATATCTAGTTTGTGTTGCGGTGAGCTATTTGCATCTACTGGAATGTATCGTTCAGTGTGTGTTGGTTTCCCATATATTGAATTCTTTTTTTTAAGAATTTTCTTTTCTTGATATTTTATATTTAAAAACGGGATTTAACAGTCAATTTCGACTTCTGTTGTGAAATCGATGGGTTTTCTTTGTCTATGTTAAAAATTTTAAAGGTGTATTCGACCAATCTATACCAGATTGTTGGAAAGAAACTAAACGTTAGTTTGTTTTGTTTTCCTAGACAACTCATATACAGGCGAGTTATTTCTTCAAAGTCTTATCCATTAAGCTTCAGCCATTTTTCTAAGGCCATCATTGCGCCTGGAATTGGGGCACTGCAATTAAGCGCTTTAATATCAAATGACATTAAAATTTGGTGCAATATCTGCATTTTTGATTCTGTTGATTAAAGCAATACTATTTTTGACGAAAGCCGAGTTTTTCTCGTTATTTAATGATTTATTGACTAACCCTTCAGCAATTTTGTGTGTTGGCGAATTTATACCTGAGACTATGGTACGCAATAATTCGTACTTTTTGTGAGTTTTTGGTTATCAACATAATCTGAGTTGAACAAGATTAGAACACTGAAATTCAAATTTAATTTTTGTTGATTATTTTCGAACATTAATTTAATGTATCTCTTACGTGATGTATATATAATCTAGGTGTAAACACTATAATTGAAATTTTTTTTTCATTTATATTTGGACATGAAGAACTGAATCTTGTACGCCATTTATGAATGACATAACCGGGTATACAAACAGGGAAAGAAAGTCGGCCTCTGTATAAATACGAAAAAAAAAAAAATTTTAATATCAGTAATGATAATCCGTTACGAGTAGGGGATATACAATTAAATTGATCAAAGACCATTTGTTATCTTGCATCTACCATAATTGATACTGGATATGTTTTCCTATATTATGTTTTCCTTTATTATGTCAAGATTTTATAAACCATAGTTCATTACATTTAGATTTTTGAAGTTGTCCGAAAATAATTGTATATTTTTCAAATTTTATACGTTTTGTATACACACATTTTTCTGTCACATGTCTCTACATGTTACATTTTCAGTTATTTCAGATTTCAGTTGATAGACCACACATAAGAAGTTTTAATATATCACAAAACGAAATTTCATTTATCATTCAAAGCTTAAACCAGTTCGTACTAAATTTTGTTTATTACACCTAACTTACCAATTCACAGCTAGACCATTATAACTATATGGGTTTTCAACAAAATAAAAGTAATCTTATTACTGCATCTGTTGCTATTTGACATAATCATTTGCTTGTATTCTATGGCCACCTTATAGTTGTTATAGTTTAGTGAAGATAATCCTAATAATGTATATTATTTGTATAAACTAAATTCAGAACAGAGTGTGAAATGTCTTTAGGCTCTGTTAAGTAATTACAAATAATGAAAATAAAGGCTTTCAACATAAGTGTGTTATTATTATTATTATGTGCATGTGTATAAATAAGAAGTATTTACCACTCTAGTTCTAAACATATATGCCATATATTGTGTGTGTGGCTGTGTGCGTGTTATAAGTAAGTATTATATTTAGACTAATTCTGTACTATTCTCTAGTACTATTATTCTCTTATAGTAGTTATCGCATTTGTCTCGAAAATTGAACTAAATATTTTTTTGATACTTGATCGTATAAAAATATCTGGTGGAATTGAAAAGAATAAAATTTTGCCTTATGAATATAACTTTAATTCGGTATCTAGTAATAGTAAAAAAGTGTAATAATATACAACTTACGGTTTTTTGGCACAACAAAAGCCTCTGTTTGTGAGAAAATAAGTTTCATTGAGAGAAAACGTAAAGGTATGATAAAGGTAAAATTTATTATCAATCGATGACATTGAAAACACGTGTGTTGTATTAATTTGTATTTTAATGTTTCATTTACCGCTGAGAAAACTAATAGAGTTAAAGAAGGCTGATATATTTAGTTGTTAAACACATAAGCCCTGAGCGGAGAATATTAAGAAAGTTTTAAATTACATGAAAAATTAAAGCACGGCGAGGCAAACACTAATGGGGCCAAAATATAAACAAAGTAAACCGTATATATCAAACACAGAAATAATACGAGTAAAGGTATGAAAAATTTTTTTGAAAGTGAGTATTAGTGAGATTATACACATATTTTACTAAAATTTGGAATGAATTTAGAAAAAAATGTTCACATGCCAAGGATTTCTTGCAATTTTTCAAATTTTTGGGAAAGGATAAACTAGCAATCGCTACGCACTTATTTTCATGTTATTTACCCCGTTTACTAACGATATGGCCCAAGATTTTACGACGAGATATACACAAACGAAGTTTACCGGGATTAATAGCCAATTTTCAGAATCTTTCAAATACATGAACAAGTTGATTTAAATTTTCCATAATCGAATGACTGTCGTTATAGTATTGTAAGAAATCTTCCTGGTGAAAATCCGAAAACTCCTTGAAGAGGATGCGATTAAGCGCATGCACCGAATTAACAAGTCCGAAAGGATGAAGTTCCATGAAACTTGTCCTAATTGAATTATAGTTGGTTGTCTCGAATCTTGAGCCAAAGGTAATTTGTAAAAATTTTGTAACACATGCAGGGTGGGACGAAAATATGCTGAACCGAAAAGCGTGAAAAGTAAAATTACATACAGGAGTATCATGCGAGATTAATACGAGAGGCAAGGTAATAAAATACCTAAATCGAACCATTGATTGGTGTATTCTTCCAACACAATTTGTCTTTCGGAAGTGGTCGACGCATGTTCTCGTTTCGGTTTGCGTAGATATTGTGAAATATGGTAACCTTATTTAAAATCTGCACAGGTTAACATTATTATGTGAGCTAAATACTGGTGGAAGACCTGACGTGATCCTAGGTGTATTATTTGAACCCGAAAATGAGTAATTGTCATATTGATTACAGATGAGGGATGAAAATAAGCTTTCAGAATAGTACCACATCTACAAACTGACAGGCAAAAATTCAAAACTTTCTCCCCGTTCAGCGACCAATATGGTCAGTCAATACTTCTATTTCCGAAGGAGAAATGAGGTCTTATAAACGATCCTTGATGTACGCCAAGTCAAACGAGCTTGAATAAATTCAGGTCACACACTGCGAGAATGTGCTTGAAATTTTGACATTTAATATTTTATAACATGTATATCTATTAAAAGCTGGAATTAATTATAAAACCTATTAATTCTTGTACTTCTTAAATAAATTCAATTATTGATTGTGAAGATAGAATATTCAAGTCTGTAATACGGTCAGACATATCTAGTATATCAAATTGAGTGGAAGAATTGTGCAACTACGTTTTTAAAGAATGGCTTTTTTCATGATCCCTGAAGTAAATGGAATACATTGAGTCACCTGGTTGACCAGGTAGCTCTATAATTTTAGATCCACTACTTCAACATATTCAAAAACGCAATTTTGAAGAACTTTATAAACCAATCCAGGACACCAAACTAATCATAAACCAAATATAGCTTTCAGAACTAAATAGCTTCCAGAAACATCACTAATCGCCCTTATACCAATTCACAATTTCCATAGACACCCAATCAAAAAATGTACCATATAAAGCATTTAAAATGTAAGTAAATATAAATTCATTTATCATAAATTTTTTTTATACAAATTTCCAAATCAACATTCAAAAATAATGTTTGTTAACCGTAATTCCAGACAAATGTCACAACCATTGATGTGAATCGTGATAAAATTAAATTTTAAAGGAAACTCCTTCTAGAATACTGTTCGCACGAATCGTGCACAAGTCCACCAACGATTAATTGAAATATGTAGTAATCCAATTAAATTCACGATACAAATGTTTCTAAAAATTAAAAACTCCAGATAAAAAGTCAACAATGAGGATATTCACTTATACAAATATCACTAAAACAATCCCACTTTAAATAAAATAAGTATAACCAGGAAAAAAATTTACATTGGTTTAGTTACTCCCTTATTTCTGCCACACTAATATTTAGTAAAATAATACTTCTTCACGCGATAATACAATACATAGATCAATGTTTCAATTCAATTTAATATTTGTAAAACTTTCAAATCTTTGCTATATATATATATATATATATATATATATATATATATATATAATAACGATTTATTTGTTTCTCAAAATGAATAAATTATAAACGATTGAATAACCTACGATAAATTGCCAAAAACGTTACACATAATTTATCAGTTTCGTTTTATATGATGCAATTTTTGGATAAGAACTAGGCTATATATTTTATTTGACTGAAGTCATTAGAAAGTTCTCTTTCTCTTAAATTGATTTGAGTATAGTATACATTTTAGGATTAAGTTCTTTCGCAGTTTTATTTAAAAAATTGCAAATTTTTTCAAACTCCAAAAATTACTCTGGCATTTTTTGTATAGGATACTTTAAATCTCTAACTGTGCTTTATTAGTAAACAGCCAAGTTGAAAATATAAGGCATTCAGTTTAAACTTATAATGTTAATTACAAAATTTTACTGATTTATAAATAAATATCTAAAGATCATACCCACGGCTAAAAGCTTGTATCAAAGCAAATAATATCACTTTTATTTAACCCACCTATCGCAGTTACATATCGTGGTTTTCCTTCTTCTTAAATATCAATGTGTTTGTGTGTTTTTCTCACAATTTTCATTAATGGATTATAATTAAACGGAATATACTTTATAAATAATGAAACTTCAGCATTTTATTTTTGTTCAACATTTTGTTGTTTATATAGATTAGAACAACTACTTGTGCGTCGTTCTCTGCATATGTATCGATAGAATTATTGGTCTCATGTAATATTGCATGATACATAGGTAGAAATTATATTCAGGACTGCCGCAAGCCACAAAATATTCTCTTCAAATATTCTTATGATAAAATCTGAAATCACTGTAATAATTTTTTACAAAATATCAAATTTTTATAAGAATAAGGTAACACATTCATGCACCTGCACCTGCATACGATCCTGTCTGATGAATTAAGAAATTTTTTTTATCATAATTTTTTTAGGACAGTCTGTTATTATGCGGAAATGTCATATCTATTATTATATCTTTGAATAGTCAAACAATTATGTATATTATAAAGCCATTTATGACGGTGAATTATTTTTTGAAGACGAAATTGAGTCTTGCACTTTCTTAAATGATATAATTTACTAGTTAATTTTTTTGATATATTACATTATAAACTAATAAATACACATATAAGCAGTATAATATATAACCCTGGTTTTTGACCAAACTTTTTTCCAGGGTCCAAAGATAAGGATAGATTGGCTAATGGTTATAGTGCAAGCTTAAAAAAACGTACGCGGACTTTGCTATTTTAAATATACTTACAGTGTCTTAAAAATAAATCAAATCTTTTACAGTCAGAGATAACAAAATTAGATCAAAATTTTTTTTGTATTTTGTAAGTGTCTATTTCGACTGCAAAGTAGTTATCATCAGTGTGAATTAACTATTTGTAAAATTCTCCGAGTAGATGTTACTCATTGCTAATTTGATGGCGGTATTGCTAATTTTTTGTTTGTACCAATACGAAAATTTTTTTGATATTGGCAATAAGGGCTAAAAATCGGAATTTATTCCATAAATCTTACGAGTTCTCTTTAATAATATTCATGGAGCTAAATAGTTTAAATAAAACCAATGTGAATGTAGATATTATTATCCTTCTATCTGAACATTGGATGAGCTGAGAGAAATTAGAAAAACAAAGCATTGATAGCTTTTCCCACGCTGCTGAATTCTCACGAGTTAATTCCATAATAGTTTGTGTTTGTATCTGGACCAAGAACTGTAAAATTTGCTTTTGAACGTTTTATACCAGATTTTTAGTGTTCAAAACTTTAAAGCGTTTTCCTCTCAACTCACGTGTTTAAAGTCGGTGCCCCACACAACTTTAAAACTACATAACTGATCCCTTTGAAAATTTGAACGCTGATTCTGTACATAATTTATGAGGTAAAGCTGGAGAGTTTTTTTGTTAATAACTTTTATTTTACACTAACAAATTAGCCGATTTTTTTTCGTAAAAACAGCGTTTTTTCCTTCAAAGTGTTTCAAAACCAATTTCGAAAAACCCTCCCAGCGGTTCCTGGAGAAACCCTCCTAGCAGTACTATTATCTTACGAATGAAATTTCAGATAATCCAGCATCAATTATGAGGGGCACCGCATTTCTACTTTATTCCGAGAAACGTCCGAATGATTTCCGTATTTTTTAATATTCTTCGTGAAAATTTTATATAATATTCTTCGAATGTCATATTTTATTGTTTTTCACGAATTAACCTTAACCCCCCCCCCTAAAAAGATACGATCGATCTAAAGTCTTTGTGTCATGAAAAAGATATAGAAATCCGTGGAGCGATATACTTTTTATATAATAATTTTAAGTTTATAATTCGAATTGTCTATAAATAACCTAGTGGAAATTTAAATAAACAAGTTCTGGATAAGTATTATATACAATCAACACATTATTTGATGGGAATTTTAATATAAATTTATTGCAATTAATGAACTTATTAGGGAATAACAACATCGGAGTAAACTTTTTCGAACCGTCAAGGATAACACAAAAATCAGCAACACAAAAAAAAAACCTTTCAATTTCAATTTTTACAATCAAATTATTAATTCTTCGATTTCTGATAACGAAATTCAGGTCATTAGTTTCAAAAATAAACAAAACAAACAGGCTTCATCAAGAAAAATAACTTCTTCAGATGCAATTTTGGTAACTTTGAAAATCTGCTCGGTCAATAGAAGTGAACTGTATGGCAATCAGATGATTCAAATGTAAATAATAACTTGACGTATTTGGTAATACCATATCATATTATCCAGTTTCCTTTTTAGCCACTTTGGCAGACACACATTTTAAAAAATGAATGGATTACTAGCAATATTTTTAACCAAACGAATTAAAGAATTTAAACCAACTAAATAAGAAAATAACTGTCAGACATTTAACTATTACAAACAATCAAAGAAAATACATAGGATTCTTCTAAAATTAAACATAGAAGTCATATTATAGACGTCTCATCATGAAGTAGATAAATAGATGATAGGTGCTTGTGGATTAATAAATACTTTTGAAAATAAAAGCAAAGAGAAAACGATCGATCTAACTTAAAACGTAATTAACAACTTTACAAGTGATATAAATGTATTTCCGAGTACGTTAATGAATATTTTATCCAACAACTTCTTAAAGTAGAAAAAAATTCCAAACATCAATAGTATTACTCCTTAGAAAATTAATATGCTTCTGATAATACTGAATTATTAAACCACATAATGAAGCAAATGAAAAACATATTAGTAGAACCATTAGAATACTTACTAAACTTGTCTTTCTAGGAAGAATTTTTTCATGAAAATTATTGTATCCCTTGTATTAGCCTAGAAAATTATTGTAGCCTATTCTTAAGAACAAGAGTGAACAAGTTTTGGCTGATAGTTACAGACCCATGTAACTTATTTCATCCATATCAAAAATAATAAAGGAGATAATTACAAGTCAACTTGTTGTGTTTCGTAATAAATATAATCCATTTTCAAGCAAGCAACGTGGATTCACCAAATTGAAGTTAACGAATAAAGCATTAGTCGAGTTTTATACGAACTTGCTCTGTATTGTTTTTTGTTACCTCAGTAATGCATTTGACTGCGTTGATCACAACATAATACTCGACAAATTTGAAAAATATGGAATAAGAGGAACACCATACAATCTCTTCAAATCGTACTTGGACGGTAAAAGACTACATGTTTTAACTGAAAACACAAAATCATCAAAGAAGCTGGTCGAAGTTGGTGTGGCTCAAGGAACCGTGTTAGACTCAATTTTGTTTTTGTGATTTTACTGTATGTAAACGATATTTCTAATTATTTGGATAACGACGGTATTACTTTATTCAGACGATATTACACTTATCTATATAAATAGATAAGTGTAATATTTATATACATAGATAAGTGTAATATCTATATAAATAGATCAGCGAAGTTATTGCCGAATCAATTTCTCAAATAAATGCAATACCGAAAAGTTATCTTAATGTTTTATGGCTAAAAAGGTATTTATAACATTGATAAAATAACAAATTTTATAACTTTGAAGACAAAATACTTTGCGATTAGTGAATTCCATTCTTCTTCGATATGAATTTTTGGTTCTTAAATTTATATCCGGCAATTCCGGTAAGACACTTTATTATAAAATAAAAATCTATTAAAACTGATGACTAAGACATGTATATCATCTAGGAATTGGCGCATATTTACCTTGAATACATTCCATAGCTTAAAAATTATAAAAACCAATTTTGATGAAACTTACAACATTCTCTAAGTTTAAAAATATTTATTTAATCCAATAAAAAACTCTTGTTTCTGAAAAATACGTAAAAAAACTTATTTTTAAATTTACTTTTAAAATTTTGCTCACATGCTTTCTCAGATGTCACTTTCTCATTTTTGTTGAAGACCGAAAAATAATAAATGCATACATACATACATACACATACATAACCAATTTTCTTCAAATATTTATAAATTTTTGAGAGTTTATTAGGAACCCATAATATATTTATACATATTAAAAAATCATATTCTCCTGATGCAAATAGAAATAGTTTATAAGGAACTCAAAATTTATTTATACATATTGAAAAACTTTCGTATGAGAGAATGTTTTACACTTAATGGAAGAAAATATATATTTAATTATTAAATTTTTCAAATTTAAACTGAGCTTTTTTATTGACTATCCTTCTTCAGTCCTTTAATTATTTTATTTTAATTATTTGTCTGCAAATAATAATTATTTTATAATGATGCCAAATAATTATAGCTTCTGATGCGCGTACATGTACACGCATCCATTTTTTGTTTGTTTTTTAATATGAAACCACATTCTTAAAGTCTTATATAATTGAAATGTTATCTGTTTTTATAGAAATGTAAAACAAACTACTTTCTGAGTATTTCCAATGGGAAATTTTTTTATATTGACTATATAGAAGAATTTAATTTTAGTAAAAATAGCTAACATTTTATTATTACAGGAAAACTTTAAAATTTAAATTAAATATGTCCATAAAAATAAAAAAATTAGATATCATTTGGCTGATAAAGTACTGTTAATAAAAATATGAGTGTATCTCGTGTACACGGCTATTCTCGAACACGTTTTTAAATCAAAACATCACACTCTTATAGAAAATTTTATTATTGACAGCTTTTACATATATTACTTATACCCACAATGCAAATTTTCAATTTTTAAGCAAGAAGTAGAAAAACATAAAACGTCTCTTAAAAATCATGGATCACTTTTGCCAATTTTTATGTTCTATGGCTACATTTTGGGTAAAAAATGATAAAGTCCCAAATTTTAAATCAAAAAATTTTCTTAAAGAATACTCTCCTTGTAATTGAGAAATATGATCAAAATTTGTGCACGTTTAAAATAAAAAGTGGAAAACAATAAAGTTTAGCCCATTTTAGCGGCAATTGGAAAATTTTGAAAATGCACCGTTCTCACGAGCCCAACTTTTTTATTTTTGTGGATTGTGACATTGATTAAGAATGCATCTTCAACTAAGTTGTTTAACTGTAGTCGAGACCCCGGACTGACGTAACGTAATGACATGCATAGACCAATCAATGAAGTTAAGCAACAGCAGTCACAATATATATTTGGATGGGTGACCACCTAGAAATACTGTGTACTGTTGTTGTATAAAAAAATAATAACCCCCTTTAGTTAATGGCTGTATAGCTGAAAGTAGATGTAGCCAGAAAAAAAAAAAAAAAAAACTGTAGTTGAAATTTCCTTTATTTTATCTAATTTCGTTGGAGTAAATATAAGCTGTGATGAAAGTTTCTGCTAAAATCAATGAAAAAATAATTATATTTCTTCGGAAGAATTAAATCATCGCTTAGTAAAATTTTTGTACGTTTATTTTTGCTTATGATTTTTGAATTATAAATGTTAGAAAAAATGTTACAAGAACAAGTTGTCGATTGTATTCCTGGACTGCTTAGATTGTAGAGTTAAAAAAATAGTTTTTCTTTGGTCTTGCGTCTACGTTATATAAGAAATGTCTGGACTTTTCAAATTGTTAGTGGTTTTAATACAGATATCAAAATTGCCGCCCCATTTCACCTTCTAAGGAGACAAATTCCCAAAAGTTCTTAGTACAACTTACATTTTATAAGACACCCTGTTGTCAAATTTCCAGCTTCCATACAAAATGGTTCCGACTCTGTGCTGATATGTTAGCTGATAATCGACTGATATGCTGTTGTTTATTATCTTAGTTGGCTTTATATAACCGGATATGTAACATACTTCCAGTGAGAGAGCATACTTCTTGATGTAATCGATAAAAATTCCGAACGTCCATACATGCATACATACGCGCACAAACACATACACACACAGAGAAGTCCCTAAAATAACATTTTTGTTTTACTGATCTTGAAACGTATAAATATGTCACAATTCGGGATGCGCAAAATCGGCTCAGTTACAAGAACTTCCCATCGGAAAGTTAATAATTAGAAATATTTGTCAAAATGATCTAATAACACACAAAAAAGTGTACTTACTCAAAATTGAAATGTTTATATTATAAATTATTGATTAAATTTATTTCAGGCTTTAAATAACTTTACAACCTTAGCAGTATATAGAAAATTATTTTAACTCATATAATATTTAGTTATTCCATTCAAAACTTCAGGGCAGTTTTATACTTGATTATCCAAATATAATTAATCAATTTTAAATTTTACATTTGACAAACTTATCATAAAATTTGGTGATGTTAATCGTATACCAAATTACTCCACAAAAATTAATTAAATTTAAACAACAACATATGGACACAGGCCACTAGAAAATAAATTTGAACAACGTTTCCGTTTGAAGATCCGAGCTGAAAGAGGCTAAGTATCTATTATTTACTCATTACGTAACTTCGTATTTTAAGTTAAAGAAAACATGGATAATAGTATTAAATATTACACCGTAATGTTCATTGTAACAGCTAAAGAACTGAATAGATTTTGAGTAATCAGATGGCAAACATTTCGTTTTTATGGGGGCAAATCAATATGGAGGATGTTACATTAAAAAAAGGGTTGTGTCTTAAAATTATGTAATGGAAATATACCGTGTTGAGTACGTAAATATGCAGTATCTCAATTAGAAATGTTTTTTTCCCTTCAAGGCAGTAACTAATCAGCCAGTATGTGACTCATTAATTTTTGATAATAATTTAATAGCTTAAATTTGAATCTGAAATTCTGAACAACTCTGAAATTTTCCTAACAACTTAAATTTGAATCTGAAATTCTGAACAACTCTGACATTTGCCTAACAACCCTGATACTAGTAATAACAAAAATCACACCAAAGGAGGTGATGAGTGTGTGTAGTAAGTCCAGTTAATAATTTCTCACTGATCCAACTGACTGTTTAATAACTCAAATGGAAAGTATTGAGACACTTCTTGTTCTTAAGCTAAATTATAAAATATGCATTTATTATCAGTAATTTAGGGGCGTTTTTCTCATACGTTGTTTCCAAATATCTCTAGTTCTAATGAAGATAGAAGGTTTGGTCTAAGTACTCTCAGCGATTCATTACCTTTCATTTGAGCTATTAAAAACTCAGATTGAATGAGATGAAGGAGAGCAAGGCATGAACATTAAACTCGACTTTTAAATCAAAATTTTCTCCACTCAAAGTTCTAATGAATATAGAAGGTTCGTTTTGTACAATAAAAACTCAGTAATACAAGACCTTTCATTTAAGGAATTATAATTTATGAGAAAAAGTTCTAAGAACACACAGTGACGCAAGACCTTTGATTTAATCTATTAAACACTCAAAATGGATGAGATGGAGAAAAGCAAGGCACCGGCATTCAAATTTTCATCAATTTTGAAGTGAAAACTTCTTTAAGAGCGGTACGCATCCTTATTTTGGACTTGCGACGACGTTAACAGACGCAGCTTATAGTGTATGCATATTTGCATGTACATATAGCACTATTTTAGTTACCATGGTAACTATTTTAGTTACCATGATTATAAAAGATTTGATTTATAAAATAATATTAAATGTATTTTAAAGTTTCAAATAATTAATAAAATACAATTCAAAACCCAATAACCCTAGTACCCATCTAACCAATATTTTTTGTTAAGTATAAATTAAGTACTTTTACTGCAAGGAGACTTACGACCACAGCTATACTCTGACCACTACTATATCAAATTTCAAACTATAATATTTTCTAGCTTCGTATATTTTAGAGAACATTGTCGTAGGGAAATTTTGTTTATTATTTTATTTATAATTTTTTTTTTTTTTTTTTAATTTAATTCTTAGGGATTTTTTTTATGCATTCGATGAACTTGACTTGTATATCAGTATATTTTATGATGCGCGCTATGTATTAGATGTTGTCTGAAGTATGATCAGATTTAAGAAATTTTGATTGAAAAAATAAATTCTAGTTTGCAGGCAGCCGTTCACATGCGAACGTATATGCTTACAATGCTGATTTTAGTTTATGGTATTTTGCCTTATTGTTTTTGTTTTACTCCCCTTCTTTTAACTAGTTGTGTCTTTTTGTCTATCGAAGAAACCTTATATCACATTTTCCGATATCAATGATGGTAAACTTAATTTACAAAGAAAAAGGATATTAAATACTTTGTTTTTATGGGTTAGTTTTTTTAATACAGTCGTATAATTATAATAATAATGAGAATAATATTAAACGTATTTGAAATAGAAAACTTGACTATACCTAGTTATTTTTATTGAGGTACTTTTTAATAAATATAAAATATATACAGTTTATAATTACATGTGAAAGCCAAAATAAAAGGGTGATGAATATGCAGAGTCACGGAGGTTAATCCTATATTATTAGATATATAATATCGAAAAATGTATGAAGGACTATCTTAAAAAAAACATTTATACTAAAAGAAAGTTGACCAAAAAAGCGAATAAAGGATATAAATTAATTTTAAATGAAATGTCTGCAATAACATAATATTATCCTTGTGCTGAATTTGAGGAAGGTGGGAATAATGAATAATTCCTCTAAGCAAAGAGGAATCTGTAGACACTGTGTGCCATAGAAATTATTTAAGGTGAAATTAAATTGGCAATTACGAAAATTTTATTAAAAAAAAAGTTAGCACAATTCTTTTTAATAAATAAACAATTTATGAGGCGTTGATCATTATAAACCAATTGTATGGATGTAATTATTTGATTTAGTAATTCTTGGCTACATAGTACGATTAAAATAGCAACAGCTGTTATAAAATTTTAATGGGGTCAGTTTTTTTTTTGTGTAGTATTTACTTTAATTATAAAATCCCATAATATTTTTCATGAAACTGAAACAACTGATTGGATTAATGAAAACAAACCATTGGCGGCTTCAATTTATAAGCCGTATGCTTATAATCATTCAATTAATCATCTTCATTATCACGATGATCCTCTTCATTATCACGATGGGTTATAGGTGCTTTACCTACCGTCATTGAGTTTTCTCCTTGATTTGAATTGCTTGAAGGTTGGGCGTATAATTGACCATGAGTATCATCAGTTGTTTCTACAAGCACATCCTTATTTGCTAAATTCGAAGGTAATAGACATCCTTTTGTATGAATTATAAACTGTGAACCCTCTTTTCAAATTAAAGGAGTTGAATTTAAAATATCCTTATATAGCCTTTACCTACGAAGATATAACAGGATTTCAGGAAAATTTCAAGATTTCTGACTTACTATTTTGGACTATCTATACCTTGATCGATGTATTAAAAATTGAAACCTGTTTTCATAACCCTGAAGAAATGAAGTTCCGAAAATAAAATATTTTAGGATCACTTACGTCAAACAAGAAACCCTCATGTAGAGTATAAAACTTCTAGGCTAAGCGGTTTTAAGTCTGATGTCAGTAAGCTCCTTATTTTTTAGCGATATACGTAAAGTATGTTACTGTTTGGTCAGTGAACTTGTCCTTTCAAAATGTTGAGCTAATAATTAGTAGGTAAATGTTTAGGTGTTATTATAGGTGTTACAGGTAGGTATAGGTAATAATAATTACTAACTAAAGTATAATATATCTTATTATTTCCTTACCCAAATAATAACAATGCGGATAGAATATCATTGAAGGATTTCCTTTTAACAAACCTACCTCTAATTATTATAATATAATAATGTGCTACGTACTACAGATAAAATATCTTTGTATATTATAGAGCCTACTGTAGTAGTCCCAACAGTAATGTAATGCGTATTGTATTCAGGATAATGATCTAATGTATTATACTACGGGATGAACAGAAAAATTTAATAAAATTTATTTAAATCAATTATTACTCAGTATAATCTATTATATCGGAAATATTATGTACGTGATTATATAAAAAAAACTTCTTTTGATCCGATTAAAAAAATTCTGATGCATCGATGATTTGGATCATCTGTATGGCTGGGATCGTTTTTCAAACAATATACAAAATAAGCCTTTATTGCTGTTATTTGTTTTTCATAGTGTTACATACTTATGATTACACACTTATGATTTATATAGAGATGGATTTGAGAATGCTAATATTTTTTAAAATTATACATAAAAAGTCAATTAACAAAAAAAAAACAAAAAAACAAAAAAAAACAACAACAACAAAAATACATACACGATGTGTTAAGGGCAGTGACATTCACTTTTGTGTTATAATGGTCGAATTTCGAACTGTATAATGGGACTCTCTAATATAATAGAATACAATATATAAATAAGTACACAGTATATTAACATAGATTCAGATTAAAGGGAGAATAATTTGAAAATATAATCAACAACATGATTCGAAAAACGAAATTCAAAATCTTAAGAAGTAATTCATTACATTGTCAAAATAACAGGACAACACCTATTAAAGGAATTTGTGCAAATTAGCATACTTTTGACCATGCATCAATAAAATAGCAAATTAACTTGGAAAACGTAATTTGAAAATAGCTTTTAAATCCAAATTGAAGCAGGTGCTTGAAAATCCAAAGTACAATTAACAACAAACAACAGTCGATATTGTATGGCATTGGATGTCAAAATAGCTCGAAGAAATATAAAGGAAAAAGTAGAAAACAAATTGGTATAAGATTCAAAGAACACATGGCACATATAAAATTTGGATACATTGAAAAAACATGTGTTGCCGCTGACATTATTTAAAAATTCGCACCCTTCCAATGCTTGACAAGAAAACCTTGAATTTATTGAAGTTATGAATTAATTTACTTCAGTTTTGTAAGTATAATGTTTATTTTTAAGATATGTAATCTTTCATAATCACGTACTCAAAAACTTTGCCAAAATATCATTGACCAAATACTAAACACATGATCCAAGTTGATTAGTTTATGTAGCAATTTTTTAACAATATTAATAATAATTGTTATAATAATTATAATCGATATCAACAGCTTTTTAAATACTTATCCGGATAAATTTCGATTTTTTCCTAGATCAAATTATTTTGTATTTTTATAAATACGTATTTTGACTACAAAGTCGTCATCATCAGTATGAATTAGCTAGTTGTAATGCTTCTCTGAGAAGATGTTACTCGTTGCTAATTTGGTGAGTTTTCACGCGATTAGTTTGTTTGCAAAAATTAGCAACGAGTAACATCTCCTCAGAGAATCAATACAACAAGCTAATTAATACTGATGATAGCTACTTTGTTGACTTTGATGACTACTAAAAATACAAAATAATTTGATCAAGGAAATTGGGAAAAAATCTAATAAATTTATTACATATCCGAACCCATAAATCAATCATCAGAATAAGTTTTATAATTAATAATGAGAACTCTAGGATTTTTCGAATAAATTTCGATTTTTTCCTGATTTCCTACGGTTTGCAGAGAAACAGTTTGCACGTGCAAGTGCAAACCGTCACCAAATTAGCAACGAGTAACATCCCCTCAGAGAATCATTACAACTAGCTAATTCATACTGATGATGACTACTTTGTAGTCGAAATACGTATTTATAAAATACAAAATAATTTATACTATACATTGTTCTTAAAAAATTTTATTAATCACAAGCTCCCAAAATAAGAAAAAAACTTGCAACAATCAAAAATATTAGAACATGTAGATATATTGTAAAAACTTTGAAAACGGTATCAATCAACATGGTTCGATGAGGGATGTAAAAATAAATTTTAAAAAAAGGTATCAGATTAGCATTAAAACATGTAGGAAAATCTAATTACAGCACGAAGAAACATTCATCATTATATTTAGGACTCAACCAATAATACATATCTCTCTTGAAAATTAAAAAGCAGCATGATTGGGAATCTATACATTGTATTTTGTCTAATATTATAAACAGTGACGATTTCTGGAAAAGTTTAGAATTAAAAATCAAAAAATGCTAACTATGCGAGCGTAGAACAATGGGAATATTATTTTCACACTCAGTACCCCAAAATATTTATACCTTACTCGAGACTGGATGCAGCACGACTATGTGTAGACAGAGATTTCACGATTAATGACCTAAGCTAAGCAACCAAAAGGAAATCAAGCTCCTGCGCAGAAGAATTGTCGCTATATTTCTAAAAAAATAAGATTATTTTTCTTGAAATTTATTATTACGTATGTATAATGATGCTCTTAGAAAAAGGCTGGAAATACCTGGTCAAAGCGTTGAATGTTTTTTTAATGTGGGTGATTCAACATTACCAGATAAATAATAACAGAGGTATTGCCTTCTTTAATACAATTTGAAAATTGTACACTTCAATGTTAAGCCAAAGAATATTGAAATGAGCCTAAGAAACAAAGTTATTTCCTAAACATCAATCTGGATTTAGAAAACGCAGGAGATATCAGGACAATACAGCGGAAGTATATTCAATATAATTTGAAGGCTCAAGAATCCTTTGGGAAATTAATGTTTACATTATCTGTTCTGTCTTTTTTCAGGACTGCCCACTTAGTATATCTTTCCACAGAGGGTTGTGAAAATAACTAAGTCGAACTTCTGAAATGAAACGACACCCGTAAACAATACGCAATATATAACTTTACTAGGGAGTAATTCAGTAGTTTTACATTAATGAATAAATAAACATTGCGAACTGTTAAGACCATCAGACCCATCATCAATTTATTTATTATTTATTTTGAAGTTTTTTTTATATATTCTGAATATTTATTTTTGTTATTATTTTTATTTAAACAAAATAAATTTTTACTTATGATTCTTAGAATCATTTAATCACTTATTTTACATTCAAAATTAGAATAAATGTATTTGTTATTTTCCTTATTGTACCAATCACTGTAATGACTATTATCTAAATACAGAAATTATCTATCTATTTAAAAAGGGTTTTTTACTATTTATTTTTACTATTAATCTATCTCTGGAGTAATAAACTACAAATATATATAGAGTATAAGATATACAGAGTTTTATAACATTTACTTACAGTTCAAGATATCTAATTCAAAATTGAGTTGCAAAATTCCACCCGAACTAGCAAACGTACATTGAAAATAAAATAAAATCATAAATATTAAGTTTAATAATTCAGTATTTCTTTTGAACGAAGGGTTTCATAATATCGATTATTTTTCAATAAAATTATATTTTTCAGCGATACTGAAATAGGTATAGAATGTTTATAAGATAATATGATTAATTCGCCATATAATGTTTGAGGATTAACTGTATTATAATTAATATAATACTACCATTGTCATTAAATGAAAATTATTATTAATTATAAACGCTCGCATTTATTATGTATTTATCTATTATGTATTTATTTAGAATACTAGCTATACGTATGTACCTTATTTAACTTGGTTGCGCATGCGCTAGCGTCTCAGCTAAGTTTGATCTATATTGCTAAAAAACAAAAATAAGTGCTGGCGGATGCTTAATACGAGCAACATGCATTCATACTACAACAAAAGATACAATAGAGAAAGGCTTCTTAGGCGTTGGCTTCGGTACATTAAACGTGGATAAGAATATAAATATATTTGTTTACGTAGTAAAGGCGTGAATATTTAAAGGTCAAGTAGCTTTGAAAAGTTGTGAATCAGTTAAGAATGAATACTGGAGGGTTATATTAATTTTGTCAGTTAATTTGCTTTTTAGGAACAAATATTTTTAGGTTTGTTATATTTAAATTACCGTATTCGTTCTATTTGCTAAATTATATATTTTTAAGGCAAATTATTGTAAGTTATTGTTTCATTTAAAATTTTATAATTTAAGGTAAAATTTATTGATATTTAACTGCAATTATTTAGTCAATATTGATTATAAAATATTTTTTGGTTTAATCTTCCAAAACTGGTTATAAATTTCTCTTGTTTCTCTTATTATGAAATTGAAATTGTCAAAACTTTGAAATGTTTGTTATTAAATTTCAATTTGTTGAGCTTAAAATTTATTTTATTATTGTTTAATTTGGTTAAAATTGCTAAAGTTCTGACATATAAACATTTTTCGCGTATTTGGGTAGTCGAACAATTAATTCTGATCAATGTGCCTTTAAACATCTTCCGTCAGCTTCCCACACGTAGCTTTTTTAAATAATTTTAATTCAATATTGCAATAATTATTTTTTATGATTCAATTTTATTAAAATTTTATTCATATTTATTTTAATTTTTATTTGATTTAATTTTTAATTTAATTTTTTTTCTTATTAAAAAATAAACAAATTTTTTGGTTGCATGATTAAAAATAAATCTTAAAGACTCTTTTCGATTGGCAGTAATATTTAATTTACTTTATTTGAAACTAGTTTTATATGTACGATTATTTGAATTTCGTTTCTTTCGCTTCTAAAATTAGTTGTGGGTTTCGAAAAATTATTTTTAATTATTAAATATAATTTTTAGAAATTTGAATAAAAATATATTTGTTATTTCTCGTAAATGCATTCGTATAATGTAGATTCGTAAGGGTATTATTAGAATTGTAAATTATTAAAGAGATTACTCGTATATGCTGTTGTATTAAGGTACACGTTTGTTTATGATCATCTATTTATGAATTTATAGAATCATAATAGAACACGTCGTCACCCGTATCAGGTGTTCCAAATAAAAAAAGTATCTAAGTTCGTAATAGATAAAAATATTACCATTTTAGAGTACCCGTTATTGTTCAATATATTTTTCAAGAACAATTAGTTTATTTTGAATTTTGATTAACGTTGTATGATGTAATTTTATTGGATTAGTATAGTAAAATTACTATAGTTTTCTGTTATTTCGCATAGAGGCTTTAGAATAATGAAAGTTTACTGGTTGTAATTGATTATCTAATCATATTAAATTGATAAATAGAATTAATGCAAATCTTTGGTTACAGATTATTGTTTGACCGTGATTTTTATATAATAATCCGGCTGAGGATTATTGCTCCCATTTTATTTGTTACTTTAGCTAGGATGTGAATCAATGGGATCATTAGCTAAAGGATCATTGGTTGGAGGGTTTTCATTTTCGTTGGTTTGATCAAAATCTGAATGTGAAACAAATAGTTTCTAGCAGTGGCGGATTAAGCTTATTGCCGCCCTAGGCCCTGTCTGATACGCCGCCCTTTATGATCAGCAAAATTATATATATTTTGATTCTCAATTGTTATTAAAATACAGCTTTGATTTTTGCACGACTCATAATGCGAAACATTAGACAGTGGTCTATTTTTTATTTAAATATAATTAATTAATAATACAAAAAAATTTTCATTAAACTCTAGCATAACAAATAATAATAAGCATTTCTCTCGAACTATAAATTATAATGTATTAGTCAATTTACTCAGTTTCGAATTTCAGATGAATGCCAAATGTTAATTCATGCGTATTTTCATTTAACACCAAAATTAAATTGAAAAACTAATAAGTACAATTAATTTTAAATACTTTATACATATAAGAGTAACCTTATCGAAAAAACAAAAGTAAAAAGTAATTTAGTAATTCTCAAAGAAGCTTATCAATTTGATTGTTTCTTTTTAATAACCTTATTTGATAGACTATAATTGATTCTATCAAAATATGAATAATACATCCTCAAATTGAAAAGTCAATAAACAAATGAATTAATTACAGTCCATAGGAAATTTTTTATAAATTTAAAAAAAAATCAGAACCAATTTAAAAATTAATATTTGGTATATTTTTCGGCTATCAAATTTTAACGTTCTGAAAATTTGGCCGCCTTCCCAAATCGTGCCGCCCTAGGCCCGGGCCTCACGGTCCTAAGCGGTAATCCATCACTGGTTTCTATTGATTAGAATGATATCAACGGTGTTTGCTTGAAATTGGTATAGCTGCAATATTATTATTGTGTTTTGTATGATTTTATACGATAGAGTTACTTTGACCGATCAGTTACTTTGACCATTTGATTTTCTTCGAATTGTTCAATAAAATTATCACGTATTTCTTTTGGTTTGTTTGTTACGTCTTGAACATAATTTTAATAAGTTGGTTTTGGCAGTTGTTTTATCTATTAGCGATGGTATTTTAGATTTTTCGTCAAATACAAGTGAATATGGTATTGAGTGAATGGATTAGTATTTGTGTGATTTGTAGGAGTTGTAGCTATCATTATTTTTATCTATATAACCTCTAATATATTATTAAAGGGATAAGTGAGTACTTTCGTGTTTGCCGCTTGACTGAGAACGATGTGATATGGTCAGTTCATGTTATATTTCGAGAAATTTGGAAATTTCTTTGAATATTTTGGACATAAATTACGTTGCCATATCTGACATGTTAATGTAGGAAAAAATATGGAACAGTATTTAAGAAAGTGAATAGCTACTATATTGACATTGTGAATGGAAGAGAATATGTTTGAATGAATTAAATTAAGTAGTCTTTTATGTTGAGTACGAAACAGTTATCTTTGGGAGTTTCTGAATAAGTTCCCGTAATGGCAAGCAATTTGCTCATTGAATGAGCTTTAAGTGGTAGTTATAATCTACGGGAACATATTTGGTTTAAGGATTTTATTTGTTGTTTGGCAAACCTTACATTATTTAATGCAATTTTGAATATGTTGTTTGGTAGTATCCGATGAATAATTTCATGCATTGGATTAATGCCTCATTGAATAAAATCGAATCATTGAATAAAATGTATCAAGTCTGATTATTGGATAATCTATATATTATTACGTGAAGCAAAAACTATGCAATTTTTATACGAAAATTTGGCAGGCGGAGGAGAATGAAATTTGACACTCTTATAGTTTATATAGAGTAGGAAACGACAATGCTAATATTTTATTTAAATTATTCATAACAAATATATTTAGTCAGTAAAATAAAACATTATACACACTATGACACACACACACACACATACATACATACATAAGAGGTGTTATATTACACATACTACCATACACATGCATATATATTATTTGATTTAATATACTGTTTTGTTTAAAGGCATGCATATATACTGATTTGTTTAGAGACATTAAAATCACTTTTGAGTGCTTATGGCCGAATTTCGACCGCTATAACTGGACTCTAGGTAAACGAAATCGGTTACTTACTGTAATATGCATTACTTGCATTATAATGCATATTCGATTTAGCATACAGTAAAATAATTTTTCATGGTCAATAATGTCGTTATAAAATTGTTTAACGAATAAGAGAAGTATTTTTTGTTTTTATCTTGATTAGACTTTAGCAACTTCTCCTATAGTATAATTGTTGAACTATCTATTGAGAGTTGAACATTTTTAGCCTGACTAATATGTATAGTTAATATTTTCTGAGAGAATGCCGAATTGAGAAATGAGTAGATGTCGAATATTTTTTATTGTTGATATTTTCATAGCAGCGGTTTTGATATCGGGGTTTTCTTTGTTAAAAAGTTGAAAATTTTAGAAATTTTAATCAGATAGAGAATTTATTTGATAAGTTGTATTATTATTTGATATATTGTATGGCGAAGTACACCAGCGTTGGAGTTGGCTTTTCCCGGATTATAAATAATTTTATAATTATATTTCATTAGTTTGAATCTCCAGCGAACGAGACGTGAAGAGGCGTTTTTTTATGAGAAAATATTAACAATTAAGAACTGCTTAATTGGTAATGATCGGGAACTATATTGAATTTCTAGGCAAAAAAATAAGTCGTTAAATGATGCAAAGAGTCAACAATCGCGAGTAGTGATATTTCTGTTATTGCATAATTATGTTCAGCTGTGCTTAAAGTCTGAGAATATTATGATACACGTGTTTACTGATTTCGCCTTTAAATAATGCATTTCTGTTAAGGAGATAGTTAGTTTGTTCCAAATTGTATTAATTTTGTTCTAAAAACATTTTATATATTATACAATCTTATTAAAACGTTCACAGAAGAAGTAATGCGCACGCATATACCACTTTATAAGTATAATAAATGTACCATTTGCTATTTGTAGAAATAATAACTACTTGTTAATATATGTTGAAGATCACGGATGGGAGCGTTTGGTGATGAAATTTATTATTAATTTATGTAAAGTTAATTTATTATGTATTTGTACGGACATTATATTCAAATTGATTTAAAATATGTATTTAGTGATTTATTTAATAATAAAATAAAAGTATTTAAAATATTCAGTCTTCGAAGTTTTATTATTTTGGAGAATTAACGTTATATGCAAACTATAGCGACATCCCACCTCAATCTCCTAAAAACTTGCTTAAGATAATTAACAAATCTTGTTATTTTTGCTCAAATACTTACTCAAAACTGTCTACCAGCTATCTTATCACTATTATGTACTTAAGTCTAATCATAAAGATTTTATAATGATTTCCTTAAAGTATATTCACCACGGTCTTTTTTAAATAAATTCAGATGCTTTCAGCTTTCTATTCTCATTTTGTAGAAAATTATAAAAGAAAGCTATTGTGATCTTAAAAAAAATTCGAATGTGTTTCATAGCGGTTATAACACAGCGCATATACAATTCGAAATTCTTATCTCTAAGTTTAGTTTGCAAAAGTTTTCTCATTGAAATTACAAAGGGCAAAGGTGCGTATTTTTAATTTGTTTCGGACAACGGTTACTCGGTGCTTGGTTAATTTTTTTAAAACGGATTTAAAAATAAAATACTTTGTTCGACAATTTGATTATATTATATACGTAAACATATATTAACGTTATAATTTTTTTTCATTTAAAAAAAAAAAAAAAAAAAAAAAAATTATAAATAAGTTTTGCAAATAAAATTTTTAATTCAAAAAATTCAGCATCCAAAATTCTGTAGGGTGTCAGATACAATTAAGCATAATTTTGCCTGAAGACATTTAAATTTCGAATTGCATTTATGATTGTTTCTAATATCTAAGATATGAAAAAAGAGTGCAACCAAACATTTTCAGGATCAAAAGCTGAAGAAAAAACTTATTAACTATTTAAATTCATTTTAATAAACTCGCTTATTTATTTATTTATATCTGATTGTAATTATTTATATAGATAAAGAATAAGCCTATAAAAGAAAAAATACACCAAAAACATTTCAGAATTTTAAAACTTTCTGTAAAAAACTAATAAGATTACATGTAGTTAAAAGCCTCCTACTTGACTCTAAAAGTCCCGGTTTTTGTAGTCCATAGTAGTGTATGTTTTCCTGCTGTGAAACATTCAAGTCAATCTTTTTTAACAAAAAATACGATTTTATATAGTTAAAGGCTTCTTGGCTATTCATGTGATCTCATTAATTTTCTACAAAGCTTACAAGTAAATCCGTGATGAGTTTGAGTCTTGCCAAACTATGTTTCATGAAATGTTTTTGATTCATCCAATTTCAGCTTTATAGAAATTTGGGAATAAAGTGGTTTGTGACAGAGTTAGTGACAAAATCAAAATATTTTAGTTACTAATAAAGTTTAAATTATAAGATAAACCAGTTGAACTTGTTATGTTTCCTAGGCCTGCAAACTAAATCAAATTCTGTAAATGTCTGGTATTATTTAGATTCAGGCTATGAGGCTATGAAAAGATGATGATACATTTGGAGAAAGGTAGGTAGTATCCAATAAGATTATTGTCTCGATGGTTCGAGGGCTAAAAGATCTAGTAATTTCACTTGTTACAACGATCACATTTTTCATAAAGACCGGTTATGGTATTTCATGATGTGTCCATGTCTTCTTTTAGCTTTACAAAGGCTTTGGCCGCAATATTTTTTTTCCATTAAATTGAAAATGAATACCAAATATAAAAATATAGTGCATGATAAAGTTGAAAGACAAACTTTTGTAAAATGATATGCAAATTTTATTTTTGTACACTTGACGTAAGGTAACAAACAGTAGGTTCTTTGAAAAACATGTTAGATTACATTTTCTGTTTGTACATTAAACATTACATACAGTCTTTATAAGTAAAACCTACTCATTCATCATACAGTAGAGAATGATTTTTATTCATTAATTCTAACATACAAAAACTTTTCTAATTAAATTTTTAAATCTGATTCTATTTGATAAAAACATAGTGATATATTAAATTAAATTAATTTATCAATTTTTTGAGCCCAAATATACAAAACGTAATAACTATCCATCCACAGTTTAATTAATACAGGTTTACAGATACAAAAAGACAGTTTGCTCTATTAAATAGTTTTCTGGTACTTCTGTGTTCATTAAAGTCGAAAGAAAACTTTTATAATCTTATACATAAAAAATGTAAGTTTTTTCATTATCTTTGTTTTGTACTTGACATATTTATGGTATTTACATCATTGGGAACATTATTTTATTTCTATTTTAGGGGTTGAAATTATAAATGAATCGAATTGAGTGAAAACCGATAAAATCTACCAATAAGAAAAAACAATTATATTATTTTTTTAATATATAATACCTAAACAGTTGCATAAAGATTATTTGTAAATTAATTAAGTTTTAATATCTGAATTAGATATAACATGAAGCTAAGCAAGTGGCCTAACTGCGATACGTAAGGTCTACAGGACTAATTTAGCAACGAGGAGAATAAAATATAACAATGTGTTTATTATTACTAGAAGTGTTTTTTTTTTTTAAATAATTTTTTTGCTCAACAAAAATCGATTGTACTAGTTTTACATAAAACCTATTCATTGTTAAGTTATGTAGATACGAGTCGGATGACGTCAGTTTCGTGTTATTATTTGCTTTCGAGATAATCGTGACAAAATAAAATACGAATTCAAATATAATACAAATAGACATCTGTCTAAATACAAAATCATCCCCATTATATGAACTTCCGATTCAGAAGTTAATAATCGATTTGTTTACTAATTTTACGAGTGCAGTATTCTGTCTTTCTATACAATTTCCACCCAAGGAATAAATCTAATTTATTATTATTTGAATACGAAACTAGACCCACACTAGAGCATTTGGTCGTTATACAGCCGATATATATGGGAGCTTAGCTCTAAATCTCACTGAGAGATTTTCTCCAAACCGATGACCAAGTACCCATTAATTTATGCTAGAGTAAAGGAGCATGAGACGTTTGGTTTTTACTATTATTTTTTCTTTTTGCTCGATACTGGGTGACATTGTTTACAAAATCTACTCTGAAAGAATTGGTATTTTGAACTCAAATCTTGCAAGCAAAATCTCTGAAGCTAGAGAATTGAATACATGCATCAGTCTACTGTAAAGTAAATTATTTCGCTTCACAAGTGACTATAGTACTATAAAGCAAATAAAGAAACTAAGGTACACCTCTCAAGGTGTGGAATACACGTGATAAACGATAACAAGGCGGACGATGCGCAACTTGCTATGGAGAAACCTTAAAGATGTCCTTAACTACCTGTAATATATATATATATATATATATATATATATATATATATATATATATATATATATATATATATATATATATATATATATATATATATATATATATATAATGCCTAATGCCTGATTCGGTTATTTTACCCCATTTTGGTGTCAAATGAACATTGCTCAACCCCATTTTAATTATTTAAATAGATTAATATATATAAGAAGAAAAATGTATATTTAAATATTCGATCGATTAACAATCCTCGAAAAAATAAACAACTGAAACATAAATTTAGATATTATTCCAAAATTTCCTATATCAAAATTTTTATGTATTTAGTAAATACGTGTTTCGACTACCAGGTAGTCATCAATATCTAATTAGCAGCGAGTAACATTTCCTCGGATAATCATTACGATTAGCAAATAATACTGATGATGCTGAATAATACTGAATAAAACTTTTTTTGATAACATAAAAAAATTATGATCTAGGAAATTTGGGCAAAAAAACGAATGTTAATCGAAAATTTACTATTCAATACTCATTACAGAATTTTATATGTGGAGCAAAATATAATTTGCTGAATGTTTCTCCCTTGTTTGAAATTTTCCGGAGAATTTTTTTTGTTATAAAAGTTGTAGAAAAGGTTCTGTTAACACATTAGGTTTGAAGAAAAACGATACCGATAAATTAATTTTTGAGAAAAAACCAATTTTAAACCAAATTTAATTTAAAGATATTGTTCGGACTTTTATCAAGCTCCATCATTCTCATATTGCTTATTTTGGTGAGTTTTGTATTGGGTGCTTGAAGAAATTTAATCTACCAATCAAAAATTAGATTCAGAGCTTGAGACTTTAAATGCTCTCTTTGAGTCGCTGATCTCAATAGATAATGCGGAGAATTTCGCGGTAAACACATGGTTGTTTTAAAAAACCAACTTTATAGTTTATCCAGCTCCTCTAGGTTGCGTAAACTCCATGTTTAGCACAATAGAGTAGAGTAGTGACAATAATAGTATCTAATAGTTTTAGCTTCGTATTCCATATGGTGGAATTTGACCTCACTAAAGTGTCCCGTACACTCCCAATTGCTAAATTTGCTCTCTTAATTGACGAATAACCGCTTCTAGAAATAAGCGACTGCTCGTGAAAGTTACACCCAAGTAAATTAATTTTTCCACAATTTCTATTTCATTTGGTGGGTAAAAAGGAATTGGCTGGAATTTTTCCGCTTTTTATGAAAATTATAATTTTTGTTTTTGAGCAATTTATTCTCTAAATTTGAAAATTATTATTTAAATTTAAAAATTAAATAAATAAATATGCATTTTCCTACATTACATAAATTCTCTGATTATACGACGGCGTTTATTAAAAATATGTTTACTGCCATAACATCTTGCGGTATTGATTGAATCTTAACTCGGATCAGTTTATCATTAGTGGCTTATAACTTAAATATGATATTTAATTGGTGGTTTTGCGGAGAGCTTCTAGCTGTAAAATTTGTGTGACGGTGATGCACGCGCATCTTAAAATTTCACTTTCATCATTTTTTCATAACCCGTCTAAAGAAGTATCTGTATAACTTCAAAAATATAACAGCAGAAGAAAGAAATAAATCAAGAGCAAAAACGTATCTTCATCCTATAAGAGTGAAAAATAATTACTATTTGAATCAGGAGAATATGATTTTTCAATATGTATAAATAAATTCCTAATAAACTTGTACTATTTGTATCACGATATTTCGATTTTCAATATGTATAAATAAACATATTATAAGTTCCTAATAAACCTAAAGTCATTTAAAGAAATATAATTCTATTCTGTAGCACTTCACTCTCATTCAAACTCGCCAAAAGAAGTATAACTACAAAAATTATTATATAGAATGTTGTGTTTGGTTTTTGTAAGGATTTTATTTAATTTGCAATGTATATTCGTTCGTGTGGATTCTTCCAACTTACTCACGTTTGTATATAAGTTCAGTTTGAATGATATAGTGTGACGTTATTCTAAATGCAACATATGACGGGTTATTAATGTTTAACTCCTAAGATTCGGATATTAAATGAAAGCTCATGCTTAGAATAACTCTTCTTACGGTTTTCTAAAGCTTGAAACTCAATTTTGAAGCAAATTTCTTCAATTATTACTATATGTTATGTAACGCTGCATAACATACATTTGTGGTTTTTAAGTCCAGCAACAAGCATAAAGTAAAAAATAAATTTTAAAATCAATAACTATTTTAAATTTATAATTTTTGTATGTACCTGCCCTAATAAAAAAAAATTAACTTTTACTTTAAAACTTTTACTATCAACTTATAACGTCATACATTACACAATTTATATGATATAAACGCTTGTCGCAAGATTTATTAGTGTAGATAAAGAAGTAAATTAATAAGTTAATTGATGGGATTGATCTTCACTATTAAAATTCTAAAACTAAATAAATATGAGTACTTTAATCTCGAAACAAACTTTTATATCATATAATTTGTTTACGAAATGACGTAACACAATTAATGAAACTGAAAATTTTAACGTTTATTTTATTTTTAAGGTCAATAAAATAAAAATTTTGAACTTCAAAATATTTTTTATTTTTAATTTAAAATTTATTTTATTTTTATATTTCTTAAGAAAATTTTTATATTTTAAGTTAGAAAGCTATGTTTGTTTTATGTAAATACCTTATCATTAGAGTTAAAGATGTATATTTGCGATCGATTTTATAGAATATATCGGGAAGAAACTACACGATATTATATAAAATTCTCAAATCATATATTTGAAACGCTTTTTGAAACTTCAACAGAATTGTAATAATACGAATCTGAGTTAAAAAATGTTCTATCTGTAAAGAGCTTGCATAAAGCCGTATATGAAATAGAAGTAAGGACATGTTAAAGGGACTGTGAACTTAGCATTCGACTTTTTTTGACAAAAGTCAAAAATTTTAACTTTTTTACGTATCAAAAAACAAAAATCGAGATCCTAAAATTAGCTCTTATTTCAAATAATTTTTCACAGAGGACAAAATTTGGTTTTATTTATTAAAAAACTGTTAGCACAGTAAATATTTGGTAAGTTGAAACGCTAAAAAATTTTTGTAAAAAATATGTATTAATTGGTAGTATTTAATTGGTGCTTATTCTTACGCATTGTCTAAGAAGGAAGAAGGTTGTATTTTTAGCGCGCTTCTAAGTATATCAATTTCTTTATTACCTGGTATTTTCCAAACGGTTGGATGGATTTCGATGTAAGGTATCGTTATATTCGACTTGAGTGTATTTAAGAAAAATATTTTTTGTTCATCAGAATGTTTCGGTTATATATATATATATATATATATATATATATATATATATATATATATATATATATATATATATATATATATATATATATATATATATATATATATATATATATATATATATATATATATATATATATATATATATATATATACATATATGCTTTTCTTGATTTAAAATTTTATCGATTCTTTTAAATGTACTAGTTCCTCTAAGAGTAAGTAAGATTTTATGTATTTTTCATGTATAATTTTATATATACTTAAAAAAAAAAACATTTCCCCTTTAAGTCTAAAATATAAATATTTCTCTACATAAAGTATAAAGTTTCCCGATTTCATATCCTCCGATAGATATTTTCAAAACCACAATTTTTTATAATCAGTCATAAATCGATTTTCAGAATAATGGAAATAAAAATTATTTTTTGCATAGAAATTCATTTAAAGAATTTATTATGGACATTAGGACGATCGCGAGGGTATTTTAATTGACATTTTGTTTGTCGTTTTAATATACTACCCTTATCTCACACCAAACACATTCAAAGTCATTCGTTCTATAAGATTTATCTCTTATATACTTGGAAAATTTTTTTAACGTATTAAGAGTAAAAACGCAATAATTTTTGTTGACAAAGTTGAGATGACATTATTGGGTAGGTGTTAGATTCAATATTGAGATAGTTTGACGAATTGAGATCAAAATTAAATTTTCTAATTAAAGAAGACAAAAGTTTTGAGTTCAGTACTTTTATCGAGTGAAATTTTTGGATATGAACCTGGTTCCTATATTTGTAATTACATTTTTCAAGGTGTGATACGTGAACTTACTGATATAAACAAAAATCATAATAAAGGTCATATATTGAAGCATATTTCAAAAAATTATATGAAATTAACGATAATGAACTGATAAAGAATACACATACCGTTATTTATTCAACCATAAAATTGCTTATAATTATAACTAAAAATAATATAAAGATATTGTTATACCCAGTGTTCATTTAAAATAGGAAATGAAAAGTGTTTTGTCTTATAATTTATCAACAATATCTTCCAAATATAATAACAGAATTTGAGCGCAGATAAAGGAAGGAAGCACCTTTTTTGGGTGGGTGGGGAGACGAGCCATATTTTCACAGGTAAACAGTACAGATCTTCAAGATAATATTAAAATCAAATTCCTTAATTGTAAAAATGCGAAATAGGCTAAAAAACTTTGTATTTTTATTTTTTTAATGTATCACGACCGTCTAATACCCTACGAAACTAATACCTTCCATCCACACCTTAACACTACAATTTCCTACTATTATTTTTTGTTAATATGGGTTCAATATAAAAATATTCTGTTACTTCTTTACAATACTTTCGGGAAAATGAATACAATTCCTGTACCTAAAATAAAAAATTATTATTTATAGTGTGCGTTAATTTGTGAAAGTTTATAAATAGATAGAAAACTAACTTATACTGACACGATGATTCCAAATGACTCATTACATCCTCAAACAATAAAATGGCTGCGTTTAATTCTATGATCCATAGAGCTCATAATTTTCCATTATTAAAAGATTCGATGGAAAAACTAACAAAAACCAACAGCATTAACAGGTTAAAGAGAGTTTCATCCAAAAACTGTTTACAATGAAAAAAAAGAAAAATGGCTGTGAACACAATGTTTGCTCCCCGGAAAAACGATTAATATATACAGTACCATCACATACTATGGCAATATTAAAGAAAACATAGGTAAAATTTAAAAACATCTAAAAAAAGTGGTTGAAAATTACAAGAGAACGAAAACATCTTTGAGAATATGTAAATAAAAAGGACAGTTCCACATTAGCTAAACATTTATTGGAAACTGGATATAAACCAAAAGATGAAATGAAAATAATTCATATAGCACAGAAATGTTTTAAAATCAATGCCTTGAAGTCATTTAAAAGTTATTTGTTCTTAAAAAATTGTTAGTAAATCGAATAATTTTGCACTAAACGAGTTGTTTTATTCTTCATTATTTTTAGCCGTTAAAAAGAAATTTTAATATTTTTAATACCCAACATATATAATATTTATTTATTATATTACTTAGATTCAGAAAACAGATATAATTTTTAATAATATATTTATTTAATTTAAATAATTTCTGACCAAAAATGTTAATTTATTAATTGACTCGAACATAATTGTTATATAAGACTATATTAAGTTAAAAACAATATATTTAATAATTTAAATAAATACCAGTGTAATTTGAAATAAGATTCATTGTTTTGAAAATGTTCATAAGGACTGAAACGATCCGTAACTTATTGTAAAAATATTATTTAATATATTTTTAATAAAAATGGTTGTAAGCAATATCAAAAATGGGTTTTATTAATAAAATATAGAATTGAATATAAGAAGAAAAAACACACAGTCGCTGGCTTTTTTTTGGTATTGTGTACCCATTTTTCTGTGAACCTATTCAAATGTACGCATTTTTTTAAGATCTCAGGGAGCCTATGGTTAAGAACTTTTTTTATGATAAAGTTTGAACTAAAGTGAGACCCGGAAGACGGGACCGTTTGAATGAGAGCTCAGGAAAACATCGTAATTAAATTATAATCATAATTATTATGGGTGTGGCACTCGACATTCATCTACGGATATATATTATTGCGAGATGATTGCCAAAAGTATTCACCAATGATTTGGATCAATAAAAAAAGATAGCTTAGGAGGATAACAAAAAATTAAATATTTGTGTTCATAATGTATTTTAAAATAATGTAAACCATAGAGAACAACTTTAGAGTTAAATTCATGTTAATTCTTTCATTGATTTCATTGCTAATTCAGTAGTTTAATAGCTTAGAATTTAATTAACACATTTACATCAAATTGAATCCAACACTCGTCCTTTAAACAAACCACATATATAATCCCATAATGTAGATAGACTAAATTCACTTTTCACTCTATGAAATATTTTATATTCATGAAGAACCTTTGAAGTAGCCGTAGATAAAGTTTTTGTTTACATCGTTAGGTTACGATGTAAACTAACTTTTACTTTGTTTAATAATGTAAATATAGTACAAAATATACTTTAAAGAAAATTGGTTCTCTCTTTTCAACCACTTTTTTTTAGATTTATCATGAACAAACTGTATACAAATGTCTTTTTATTAATTAATAATTTACGATCATTTATCAAATATCAGCAGTATTTAAACAAAAACAGAATAATTTGTTCTTAATTCACATTTAAAAATATTTTAATGATTTTAGTGTATATAAATAATTGTTATTTATACCTCAAACATAAAGGATAAACTCTATGGTTAAACTCTATCTGACATAATGTGCTGACGAAAGCTATTTATTTGCAGGAAATATGTACAAGTGAAAGGAGCGCTCTACTCTGGGATGCTATGAATGTACAATTTCGGATAAGGATATGGAAATGAATATCGGAATATTATCCTACTGGTGTCCGATACAGTTACACACATTAAATTATTTCGCCTTATCAGTGAGTTTTGAATTGTTTTCGCTACGGGTGCACATTTTTTAAAGAATTTTGTGAAAAACAAAATAAATAGGTAATGATTTAGCTGTATTAATATTTTTATTAGTTAATTTATAAATTTATTTAAGTTTAGTTCAAATCCAATGTAAAGTGTTTTCGACAGGCAACCAGACAAGCAGACTACAAGTTAAAAGAATGATAATCAAAAATGATTAACAAAACCTGTAAAGTCGTTTTGAAAATATGGCGTGACCAAAAAACGCAGGATTCATTTTTACTCCCTTCCTTTTAACTAGTAGCGTCTGCTTGACTATCGGAATAACTAAATAACGGGTATTAACCGTGTTCCGGACCGACTCATAGCGATAAAATGATACAACAAATTTTCATTTAAAAAAATTGTCTGGAAAATTGTAAAAAACCATACGTAAGAATATTTTAGAAACTCTTACTCAATGTATATTACAAATCCGAAAATCATTTCGCATGATTACCATCAAAACCAAACTCAATGAAATACTAATAATTACTAGTATACATTTTAGAAATTATTTGAATTTCAGACTTCTAAAATGTACATTATTATTTCAAGAATTTATTGAAGAAAAATCAATAAACGCAATGAATAAACCGCAATGAATAAACGGATAATCCATAAAGTTAGTTATATATCGTTTTCAACATTTAATTATAGTTGTAGATATCAGCTGCAAAATTGAATAGCAAGCTTTAAAAGTCCGGCCATATAGGATTTAGAGTAACGTCAATTTATTTTTCGACTAATTCATAGCAATGCTCTTTCTTTTGATATACATATTGTAGAAGTTCGATTAAAATAACAAGTTTGCCATCTCTGATGTGCCATCATGTCTGATTAAGAATGGCGTCAAACAGTTAACCGTATATTGTCGTCCAAATTGATCTTGTATACAAAATGTCAGCTCAATCGGTTGAAACTATCCGCTTCAAAATTGAGTTATAAAATTTAACCAGAACAAACATACATTGGAAGTAAAATAAAAGTTTTAAAAAGGGTTTCATTGTATAATATTTCATCGAATAGGTTTCATTAATTAAATAATAACTTGACAATTGATTTAAACGTGACCGATATTGATTTAACACATCAAAACAGGCCGGTATAAATGGGCATGATTGATTGCATTCAAGAAGAAGGAAATAGTGATGAAAAATAAGCGCAAATTAAAGAGAAGAATATCTACATTACCGATATTCATACACAATACATGAGGGAAGCTAGAAAAATGTTCGAACCTGCTGCAGATATTTTGAGATCTCAAGAAAAGGTCGTTGCCATTAGGCAAGATTAAATATTGGTTGACGGTAGATCATTCGATATATATCAAATAACTGAATGTGGAACTCAAGATGGCAAGCAATAGCAAACTACCATCGCAGATTTCTCAGGAAAACCATACTAACAACTATGAAAACTATATAAATAATAAAAATAATAATATTATTCGGTTGGAAAGTGAAATTAAATAAAATGCCTCAGAATTTAAGATTATTTAAATACAGATATACTCAGGACAAAAACCATTTCATTTTTACTGTGAAAATCTATTTTATGTTCATAAAAAATAAGAGCATAATTACACGGTATAATAGTTTAATCGGTAAATATATAGAAAAAAACTAATTTATAAAAACAAAGTTCTTAATACTCCCTTATTGTAAATAAAGTTTGAAAAATCCAAAATTATACATTAATTATATACTATTATATTGCAAACACTTCATAACTTACTAAATTATATTGTATTTCAGTGTACTGTATATTACTATTCCTTTCAGTATATTACATCAGTACTCGCATGTTAGTACATCTATATACAAACGTATCTGTAAACCATATTGTGTACAGATATGTTGGTGTTCAATAGAACATATTTGTGAATATCTTTTATTATTAAAAATAGTTAATTTTAACTATAATAAATAATTTTAACAACATTTTCACATAAAAAAATAACAGCTTAATGTTTAATAGATCTGATGAATGTATTATTATTTTGAATAAAACACTATTTTTTAAATAAAAATTTATCAATTGAATTATTTTTGAAACTCAGCTTCAAAAACATTTATGTATTTATAGGTACAAATAGCACTTTTAAAGTTTTCCAATTATTATTTTAAACATTAACTTCTACATACAAGCTCACCTCAATTGGTACATATAGAGGACCGCAGTTTAACGACATGCTGGTACAGAGGTAGTTTTATGATTCCTAAAAAAAGTCACTACACAGATGTGCTTTCTTTGCAAGCATTGTTAAGTGGATCGGTAAAATTGGGAAATAATTTTTTGTTTTGTGTAAATTATTCACTGTCTGAATACAGTTTAGGGCAGTAAATAGTTACTATGCAATCATAGGAAACGAACAAGATTAGCTGTAGGTGGTAAAGGATTTACCTAATTTTACGTTAGTAAGGCGACTTATATATTAAAAATAAAAATTAATCGCTTTTTATATTCCCGTACAAACGATTTGTAATAATACTTCAGTCAATTAGAACTTTTATACTATACCATTAAGTTCAAGTGTTAGTGAAGAGGTTCTGGGAAAATAAAAATTAAGTGACGATTAGTATATAATATAAAAATGAGTCGCCAAAAATGATGATAAGCGCAAAATTCGGGAATGATTTAACCAATCCAGCTATTTTTTTTGCGTTATAGTCCAAGACAGGTTTTTATCACGACTAAAATTTAAAAAAGTTTGTTAGATAATTGTAAAAAATACTTCGCAAAATTCACAGTTCGTCAGAGGTCATCAAATTTTAATCATTCTAAGATAATATTTAACAAACTTTATCGGAATGTATGATCAGAAAAATCTATGTATGATCAGAAAAATAGCCGTCAACTGCTACAAAAATTTTCTGACGCGGAGCCAAGGTCGAAGGCTGCCCCAAGGCTAGTTTGAACACGTAATTTCAATTACAAAGGTTTTACATTGATGTTATCGTTTTTTTTTTTTTTTTTTAGTACACTAATTCTTTAAGAATGATTTTATTCATCAAGTTAAAACTTTTTTTTTCCTCAAATAACTTTATAACGTAAATTAACTTATTTTTGAAATATTTTAATCTATATCTCTGATGCTATGAACAGATCTTAACTCGTCTAAATTTTGTTTGTACTATGAAAATTCCTATGTTTCGTATGTAGAGGTAATCTCATTTTAATACTTTTTTAGTTGATAATGTTCAAACAGAAAACAAAAAATATATTGTTTACAACTATCTACTCTGTTTCATTTTTTTTTATTCATATGAAACCATTCTTTTGATTTTAATAAAATTTGTTTTTAATTATGTTTTTTGAAATCAATTAAAAAATATATTATTACATATAATATTTATAGATCAATTTATCAATTTCAGCGAGTAACTGGATGGAGTATTTTTTAAATGATATTACTTACTATAACTATTGCAAAAATCATTTAGTGCCAGGCAAATATGGTGCATAACATTGCTATATTTTTTTTTACGGTACATTTTTTGGACTTAACTGTACCAATCGAGTAACCGCATGAAACTGATTTTAAAATTTACTTTCGAGTGAGTAGAAAATACTTATGAACAAGTGCCTCGTAAAATCTGGTGCTAAATCCATGGCACGATATGTTTTTTAATTTTTTTTTTTTTTTTTTGTTACCATACCTATCGAGTAACGGCGTTCTATTTTAGTGACAAATGCCTAGCACAATACTTCATATTTCTCCAAGCCCTATACTATAGCTGTTCATATAGCAAGGCTAGCCAAGCTTTGACTATTTGGAGTAAAGAGAAAAAGACTCATGTACATTTGCTTTGTCCGGTTTCCATGTATACAGTGGATGCGATTATACAGTTAGCTTTTTCCGAAAAGTTAAGCCTTTTAAAGAATTATTAAGAAATCCAAAAGTTCAACAAGAATTCGCTAGTTTAAATAATATTGACGAAATTGATAATTTAAGAAGTATGAAAATATTACAAGAATATACTTGTAATATTAAATATATAAACAAAAAAAATCACTTAAAAATTACTATAATAGAACGAGAGCTGGCTGCAAAAAACCTGAACTATCGAGTAACCGGAAGAAGTATTTTTTAAATGATACTAATCACTGTAACTATTGAAAAAATCATTTAGTGCCAGTCAAATATGGTGCATAACATTGCTATATTTTTTCTTCGGTACATCCTGCCAGGCGTTTGTCACTAAAATAGAATTGGCACTAATATATTTTCTTGGTAAGAAATGTTTAAACTTCAATTTGATTATAGTTTGAAGCGGTTACTCGATAGGTACGGTTCCACAACACCAACAAAATTAAAAAAAGTTTCGTGCCATCGATTTAGCATCAGATTTCAAGAGGCGCTTGTTCATAATCATTTTCTACTCACTCGAAACTAAATTTTACCGACCTACTAACATTTTCTACGGCATTGAGTAATCAAACAGTTAACGCTGATCGAGACCAATGGGTTCATTTAAACATCCTCCATCTATTTTATTTTTTAATTAATATATTTGTCGTACTAGGTACCTCGATCCGAGTAACCTGCGGGGCGACTTTCGGTCTTGGTTTTGTTTAACAGAAATGTATATATATCATTCTTGACTGTGCATCCCGGTACTTCGCGCTGTGTTACTTATATAGTTTATGAATGGTCCTACAGATCCACGATTGATTCCGATGATATTTCAACGATGCGATATGTAAACTTTATGTAGTTCGACATAAATCTAGTGAGTAGAAATAAGTTAATTTTTTTATAAATTTAAAATAAATATATTCGATAGAAATGATGCTAATAGGATTTAAGTCAACTGAGAACTGAATAAAAAAATTAAGATTTCCGTACGAAGTTCTCCACCGCGAAACTGGGCACCTCCACAACTTTATCCAAACAACCTCAGAATCTTTTTTCCAATTGTTCCGTAATAATTATTTGCAGGAAATCGACGAACTAGGTCAATTTGGCCCAAGCGCGCTGCTTTTCAGTTAAAGTCTGCCCATTCCATCCAATGTCAATTGCATCAGATTCCGGTGTAATCTTATGAGTATATATTTTATTTGTAGTCTTTACTTAAGATTGTTGTACGAATGGCTTTTACAATTAAGTTAAGTTAATGGTTTTTTATTTAACTTTTTCCAATTTTTTTAAAAGGATGTAATTAAATATTGTAAATCTCGATGTAAATAGTATAAGATATCATAAGATATCGTATTATATGTAATGCTTGGGCTAGGAACTATAGTTTTTAAGTTTAAATGTAATTATTACCCCGAGCATTGAGTAATCAAACAGTTAACGCTGATCGAGACCAATGGGTTCATTTAAACATCCTCCATCTATTTTATTTTTTAATTAATATATTTGTCGTACTAGGTACCTCGATCCGAGTAACCTGCGGGGCGACTTACGGTCTTGGTTTTGTTTAACAGAAATGTATATATATCATTCTTGGCTGTGCATCCCGGTACTTCGCGCTGTGTTACTTATATAGTTTATGAATGGTCCTACAGATCCACGATTGATTCCGATGATATTTCAACGATGCGATATGTAAACTTTATGTAGTTCGACATAAATCTAGTGAGTAGAAATAAGTTAATTTTTTTATAAATTTAAAATAAATATATTCGATAGAAATGATGCTAATAGGATTTAAGTCAACTGAGAACTGAATAAAAAAATTAAGATTTCCGTACGAAGTTCTCCACCGCGAAACTGGGCACCTCCACAACTTTATCCAAACAACCTCAGAATCTTTTTTCCAATTGTTCCGTAATAATTATTTGCAGGAAATCGACGAACTAGGTCAATTTGGCCCAAGCGCGCTGCTTTTCAGTTAAAGTCTGCCCATTCCATCCAATGTCAATTGCATCAGATTCCGGTGTAATCTTATGAGTATATATTTTATTTGTAGTCTTTACTTAAGATTGTTGTACGAATGGCTTTTACAATTAAGTTAAGTTAATGGTTTTTTATTTAACTTTTTCCAATTTTTTTAAAAGGATGTAATTAAATATTGTAAATCTCGATGTAAATAGTATAAGATATCATAAGATATCGTATTATATGTAATGCTTGGGCTAGGAACTATAGTTTTTAAGTTTAAATGTAATTATTACCCCGAACTGACGAAACGTAATGACATGCATAGACCAATCAATGAAGTTGAGCAATAGCAGTCACAATCTGTATTTGGATGACCACATAACAGTATTGCCCGACTAGAAATTATCCCAATACTTATATTGGGGCCCAATTGGGAGTTGCTAGGGCTTACCCAAAAGACTTATCCCGGTTGGGATTTAATTGGGTACTTATTGGTATAGCCCAATTTAAAATTAAATAATTGGAGTTGAGTTTGTCCTTAATGGTAACTAGTTAGGAACTGATCGGGAAATCCCAATCCATAAAAATAATTTAATATATGTTTTACTGCACTAGGATTCAATTAGGAACGTATTGGGAAAGCCCAAAGTAAAAATCAGTAATGCTAAGAGTATTTTTTTTGCCTGGGCTATAATTGGGAATTGAGTGGGAAAACCCAATGTAAAAATTAATGACAACATTTTGGTTTTACCGTACTCTGACCCTTTTGAGAACATAATGGGATAGCCCAATGTGAAAGATTTTGTACTTTTCGCCTTTCTTTTATAATTTTTATTTTGAATATTGGAGTGTTACAAAATTACTCATTAGATAGCGTTCGGGAGTGTATTGAGAGTTATATAATTATAAACTTTTCTTTAATAAAAAAAAAAAAAATATGCACATCTCTAAAAATGCTAAATTAAAAAGACATGTATTAATTTAAAAAAAAAAAAAACTATTTTTATTTATGTGATGTGTATAAAACATAGTGTTGATTGACAGATGAGCTGTAGTGATCGAATGGTTTTAAAATAATAATCTCTGAATGTAAATTAAACCTTAATATACAAGTATTATTAAGTATTATTTACGCAAGCATTAGTGATATAGTTTCAAGGTTACTATATATATATTGTCACACGTGTTTAGTGACGTCACCCAAAAACTATAGAGGGAGAGCCCGTCATCGCCAGTCTTACCACATTGTATAAAGGCTAAATAATTTTCTGTGCAAGTACCCTACAGCAGGTAAAAAGGTTTGGATATTAAGAATCTCGAACCGCGGTGGCTTTGACAGGTAACAGGTAGCAAAGGTGAGCATAATTGCTACCCCAAAACATTATAGCATAATGCGCAATTTTTTAGCATGTTCTACAGGATACTATTAGAATACCATACCACCCGTTGCCAGACATTTTGTAGGGTGGCAACCCCCTGCCAGACGCCTTGAATAAATAATATTTCTACTTACGTCATAATATAAAATCTGAGTTTTATGTATGTTACTTGGTCAACTATTCAAAGATGTTTTTCAAACGACCAGACAGTTTCCAAAGTTCTAACACTCTCCCAGAAATAGTTAAAGTTCGGATATTCTAATAAATAGTTTTGTGTATGTTACTTGGTCAACTATTCAAAGATGTTTTCCAATCGACCAGACAGTTTCAAAAGTTCTAACACTCTCCCAGACATAGTTGAAGTTCGGATATTCTAGTATCTAGTATCCTGTAGAACATACTAAAAAATTGCGGATTAAGCTATAATGTTGTTGGGCATCAGTTATGCTCACCTTTGCTAACTATTATTACCAGCTGTAGGGTACTTGCACAGAAAATTTTTTAGCCTTTATACTATGTGGTAAAACTGGCGATCACGGGCTCTTAGTCTAAAAATCATGTTTAGTTCCAACAAAAAAAGTTATTAACCAGTCTAAATCTGTAGGTCGTATGTCGTAGTGCAGTGAACGAACTTGCATAAATTGATTTAAAAAAATTAATTTTGATTTATTATTATTAGAACTTGGGAAGCGTTAGCAATTAATTTTTTGAATTGATATTGTTTAATAAATGTTTATGTGTATTTTTATGTGAAAATTTTTAAAATATTAATGTGAAGAAATAAAACGAAAAAATTAAGATTATTTGGACATTAAATATATAATAAATAAGTTCTGAATAAATTGTTGTTTATTTTTAAACGTTTAATTAAACAATTAGTGATTGTTTAAGAAATAATTTTGTGTTAACTTCTTTTTCAATGTCTTCTGATACTGTGTAAGTAATTGCAAAAATTTTTTTTTACTTCCATTTAAAATGCTTGTATTTGATATATTATATTGGAACAATATCGATATTGTTCCAAGTTCTTCGCTGACGACCAAACAAACACGACTAAGCGGTTTATTCTAAATACATGCCACCTCCCTATGATGTGCTGAAATTTCGAAAATTACAAAATATGGTTATTTTTTACAGGCTTTCACGAAGAAGAAACTAAGAACGAGTTTGAGTCTCCAATAAAAAAAAGTTCTCGGTTAGGAAAAATTATAATTAATTGATCATCATTATCATTGTCGCCATCTTCAGCTTCATCATTGTCGCCTATTCAAAGCAAGATTTCTTCTAATACTGGCGTTTCGTCTTATGAACATGAATCTTCATCGATTGATTCTAAAGGAAGTTCAATGATAAATAAAAAAATTAAAAATTAAACCAAAAAAAAAAAAAAAAACAAGACCCAATAGTTCTGATTCCGAAAAAAATTGTGTTGTTGATACTTCATTAAATTCATCAACGAAAAGTTTATCTGTGGAACAAAGTTTCGAAAAATCTGATGAAAATCAATTATTTAATAGCAAGTTATCACTCAGCACCGCGAAAAATAATAAAGATACTGTAAAAATGTTGGATCAAAACCTGATTGTGACTTCAGGTAAATCTTTAACAACGTATTTTAAAAAAATTTCTTAGGTGATTAAAATAAATTAATTTATTTTTTGTTAATAATCATTATTAATTATTAATTATTTTTTATTAATTATATTATTACTAATATAAAAATTAATTATTTATAAAAAAAAATATTAAAATTATTAATAAAAAATACTTGTAAGTCAATTTGCACTTTGTTTTATTACGAATCTATTGTCAAACTGATATGGAATATCCATTTGGGAACGCATAGGTATTACTCAATAAAGAACAGATTGGGATTGCCCTAAGAGACACACACAGGTTTAGCCCAACAGGGAACAGATAGGGATTTCCCGATTGGTGCCCAAGGTCGTTTCTGCGTTACATCCCAACGTAGAATCCCTATTGGGAAACCCTATTGGGCCCCAAATGGGTGCAGTCAAAAATTTCTAGTCGGGTGTGTACTGTTGTTGTTTAAAAAAAAAAAAATCCCCTTTTGTTAATGGCTGTATAGCTGAAAGTAGCTGAAGCCAGGAAAAAAAAATGTAATTATAATTTGTTGATAAATAAATACTTATGACTTAAATTGGATTAAACGTTATAAGAGGATTCGGTAGCCTATAAATAAACAAATACAAATCAATTGCGTAACAATTTAATAACCACAATTGAACTTGCAGCAATTAAGGCAGAATTCGTTGTAAAAGACCAAACACAAAAATAATTTATGGATAATGAAAGAATGCAAGGGACTTAACGAACTTCTAGAAAAATATGCAATAAATTTTAAAGACAATATTTCACAAGGGTCTGTTTCAAATATATATTCAAAGTAAAACTCAATACAGAAAATATATTCTAAAATCTAAAACTGAATATAATTTACAATTATTAAACCAATTAAATAATGTGCGTCATTCTACAAACTTTTGAATCGCTTATAATAAATTTAACCCAATTAATCCAAAAACAGTAATACATGATGTATACCAAAAGGAATAATATTTTATGAATATTTAATAACCCGAAACTCATTTATTTGACTAAATCGCATCATCATTTATAGAAATTGTGCTAAAATAATAAAGTCATTGGTAGAAATAAAATTATGATGAAACATCAAACGCGTTTTTCTCATAACTCCTTTTCTTGAGGTGGTTGACACGATATCTCAAGGTCTATTTGACGGATTCCTTTGAAATTTTGTGAAAATATTCTTTATACATCTCTTTATCACTTGGAGCTTGGATTTTCGAAAATTTTAATTTGAAGTATTTAAAAAAAATTAATGTTAATGACAAAAATGTCGAAAAACAGGGAAAAAAATTTTTTTTTTGGCCAAGGTCTAAGATATAGAGACATTTTTGCTAATTAAGAATTTTGTTTGTTTGTTCGATTTAAATCACTACAAGGGTTAGAATCATGTCAACCAGGGAGCACCGTTTGACTAGCAACCCCCACTTCACCGGCCTGTCACTGGATGAATTTTTGACTTTTTTTTTTCTTATAATTTTTTTTATGTACTTTAAAAATTAATAAATATTTTATAAAAAAATGGATGCTAAAAATGTTTTTAATTTTTTTTTTATCCTAGTTTGAAAAATACCCAAAATGTAAAGCTTTAGACCAGAATACGCCCTTAAGGACCATTTCACAAAAGTACAATATATATGTAATATTTTTAGAAAGAAGTTTGAAGTAAGTAGTTTTAGAGGTGTAGTAGTTTAAGTTTTCTTTCATTAGTAAAAAATTTAAATTATATAAAAAAAGAAATTTTAAGTGACAACGGAAGAGAATTCAGAAGTAACGAGGTTCAAAAGTTTCTTTGAGAGAATTGAATCGTTCAAAAATTCAATCTTATTTAAGTATACATTTTGTTCAATTTATTGTTTTTATTCCTGAGCAGTGCAATGAGGAAAATTTCCGCACGTATCAGACTTTCCATTTATATTTCGATTTCAAATTTAAAATTATAACATTCATGAAAATTATTTTTTTTGATTTTCTAGTTTCTTGTTCTGCAGGACATTAAAACCACAAGGCACAGAGGAGATCGTGTTTCTTGCTATATCAGGGTATATATATATATATATATATATATATATATATATATATATATATATATATATATATATATATATATATATATATATATATATATATATATATATATATATATATATATATAATAAACGTGCCACTTCAATTTTACTTACTAGGATATAAGCTCAGCTATTATAAAATTAACTAATAGCTGCTTAAATACTTTTGCCGGCTGTCAAGATAGGATGTTTTTCTCGTGTAAAGGTATGTAAATTTTTGTATTTCCTGGTATCTGCTAAACGGTCGAATGGATTTCAAAAGTTATGGTCTTGTCTTAGTTTTCACAAAGTTGATTCAAATCGTAGTTGATCTTGATATTGATTAATTTTTCTTAACACTCCTATTTGAAAAATAAAGTGATGCCACTCTAATTTCAATATGGCGGTTTAATTTTAATGCTAGCCTATAATACGTATATTAATTGAAAAGATGCTGAATAACATGTGTAAAATGTTCAGCTCCATTTATGTTCTTAGTTTTCCTTAGTAATTCAAGTGGAGTTTTAACACTTGAAATTCAATTTTGAATTCAATATTCAAAATTCTTCAACTATAACAAAATGTTATGATACACTGTATAATAATATATTTGTGGATTTTTTGTCCAGCGATAACTTAATAATAAGAAATAAATTAAAAGTAGAATAACTTTTTATAAACAACCTTTATATTTAAATGCAATGAAAAGAAAATAATGAGTACCATCAATTTATAACGTCATTATACAATTTATATGATATAAAAGCTTGTCGCTAGATTTAAGTACTCATATTGACTTAGTCTGGAAATCTTAATACATAAACTGAATCACATCAACTTATTCAATTTACTTGTTTTTGTAAGTAAATTTCGATACAAACTTTTATATAATATAAATTTTGTAATGACTTTTTAAATTGATAGTACAAGTTTATTTTTTCTAATTACTACATTTAATTAAAAGCATGTTTTGTTGTTTACGTTTAATTTATTTTTTACTTTTAAGTTATCGATGGACTATAAATCAAAATTGATATTTAAGCGTTAAAAGCCCGCCATGTAGTATTAACAGTGACATTACACTTTTTTCGAGTTATTTTTATCAATCCCATTCATTTGATATTATAGAAATAACTATCCCGCTATCTTCGGTTTGCCACCACATTAGATTTAGAATGATTTCACACAGTTCACCATACATTGTTATTCAAACTGAACGTGTATACAAAACTTCAGCTCAATCGGTTGAAAGTATCCGCTTCAAAATTGAGTTGCAAGATTCCACCCACACAAACACACATTGCAATAAAAGATTTAACAATTATAAAAACTTTCAAATAATCATACTAACTGTTCAGAATTTTATCTTTTAAATTTAATATATTTAAAAATAGGTCTTGGGCACTAATAGTCACCATTTTCGAATAAATAGTATATAAAAAAAATTAAATTTAATGGCCAAAAACAAGAAGAAATCTTTTTATTAACACGCTTTTATTAGCTTCACTCGTATGTTTGTTTGTCTGTAGGTAACTCTCTGAAGTTGGCTGCAGAACGCATCTGAACGGATCCTTTGCATGAGAGTAATAAAGATAGAGCTAGTGCGCGAACTACGCATGCATGCGTGTTTTTTTAGTTTTTTTAAACTATTTTATATTTATTTATAATTTTAGATTTGATATATTTGTTGAATAAATATTGTCGAATAGTTTAATAAAAATTAATAACAATAAAAAAATAATATTTTTAAGCTCATATAAATATAAATAGGTAGAGGTATTATTGAATTGTTTTATGCACTCTTTTTATTGACGTACCAACAAAGAGAATGTTAGTTTTATACTGAAAATCAAATTCTATGAATTCTATGAAAGTTAAAAGTGTGATACCCTTGAGATAAGAAAATTGATCTCAATATCTCTAAGGTTTTATCTTTTAATATTAGGTTAATGCAGATATTTACATTATGCTATTTCAATTTCAGTTAAGACAATCAGTTCTTATAGTAAAAGTGTCTCATTGATCCAGGATCAGAAATATCATTTGTCAGTTAACGATTGTTACAGAATATTCATCTTCAACCACTCGCTGAGCGGTCTCACCAAGGGCCAACGAAAGCTGAAACTACTTAAATTCTTGAAAAACCTTACATCAACCCTGTCGGCTTCTAAACTATCAATATCAAACTGGCCTCACATATCAGAGATTGAATTCTCAGATCAATAATTTATAACTCATGGGCAAATTGATTAAATTTTTGATCCGGAATCTATTGCAATATTATACTCGTCAACAGAAACATCAGGACCAGTCACCGAAACCTGCCTGATTCAACCGCATGTGTTTATTGTTGCACAGCAAACAATCCACTAGACAAGCTTCTACAAAAATTTCGGGATCAAGAAGACGTTATAAACTGTAACGATACTAAACGTTCTCTGATATTCTCAAATTTCTGCCTTTAAAATGCAGCAATCACTTCAAAAGTTAAGCTCGGACATTGACACCACTTGTATTCTGTTTGTATCTTTAGAATTGGTAGAGACAAAACCAGTTTTATTTCTTTATTTTCTTGCTGTTTTGAATTCAACTAGTTCGACCACAAGACACCGGATTCTATTCAATGGCTCATCTTGCACAGATCAGGACTGGTGTTGACACTATCGACGAATGTACGCAAAGTCGAAAATCTATGCAAATGCGGAGGTTTCATAATGCAGTAATATATGAACAACCATCTGGATATTATACCAGATATCTATTCAGAACATCATGCTAAGGAACCAACGGCTGATATGTAATCCATCAGGTGGTAGGCAAAATCATTGATTGCTTCTGGAAAATGTGGTCAGAAATAGATCTGCTCCAAGAGCAGGAGATTTATAAATGGGAATATTCTTTCAGTTAAATCCAGCCTCGTTCAGTAAGCAACACTACGTGTTAAATCTAATCATATTCAATCAAACCTATCGGACTGATATTTTAATTTTTTTATTATCATAATAGTATTACTACGTATTGCAAACAGCAAGTGCATTAGTATATTTGTGTGTAATTCGTCGTTTAAAATATCGTGAAGATCTTATTGTATAATGTGTTGTTATCATTGTAGTTTGTCATTATTTTTGAAGTTTTGCATTGCGAGAATAAATGAAATCAGTGTTTAAAACAACAAACCGATTATTCACCTTAATTATCTTTGTAAATAATTCAGTTACATAGAACTTTCATGGTTAAATATAATTTTTTACAGCATTAAGTGTAAAGTTAATTTTGATACAAATAAAATAGCTTTGTTTAAATTAAATATTCTATTTGTCCTCTTATCAGTTTGTTTGAAATAACTAAATGCTAGAATAAAAATAATGAAATTAAGTAGGTATCAAACAATATATTAAGAATTTTTATCCTTTTAATTCAACGTTACTATCATGCCTTTTCAATATATAAAATCTGGTGTGCCTGACTAATTCTATGATTCATCCTATACGAAATAAAAAAACAATATTTTAGAAAAGTCGTTACACAAACCTCCTACGGGTTTAGTGTTGCGTTACATCTAGTTTTTAGTAATTCATGTTTTCTGAACTAAGTCTATTAGTTGATGAGAAAAATATAGATGTGGGCTCGAAAGATAATGCCTTATACAGCTTGGATATTAATTGATATTGTATTTTTTTATAACACATACTTTAATGTATAAATGTATTTCATATTGATATTATATTATTACATTTTGTATAATATGACAATTTAATTAAATATAAATTTTATTGTGAAATAACAATTTTCATATTATTGAACAAAACATGATAATATCGTAAATGTAATATATATGTATTAAATTATATCTATCTAGAAACATACAGGTAGGTTTTATTGATAATAATACTATCGTTATTTACATATACATGTCATAGTGAAGACTGTCTTTAGAAGAAACTGTCTGCTTGATCAACAACGACCGATGTTATCAATTATGTAAATAAAAATTCTGACTGATTATCAACGCGCATTGAAAACTACCAAGCCCTTAAAGTTGAAATTCAAAATACACCTTTATATTATAATAGACTTTAAAATTGGCTTCAGAAAGGAACAAATGCGTATAAGCATTTTAATCGTTTGATATGTAAGTTGGGCACCAAAATATTACAAAATCACAAAATAACATTTGCAGTAGTGAGTTTTTTAAAAGGGGGGCATTATAGCCCCTAATGGTCCTCATTCAGTTATTAAAAAAAATCGAAATGTGGTTCAAAATTAGAGATTTTTACATGAACTTTTTTAGTTGAAAATTAAATTTTCTATAGAAAAACGTTTTTCCAAATTTTTTTTTCTTGTTTACTGAAAATCTTAAAAAAGCTCAAAATTTTGGAAAAATTACTTTTTCTGTTTTCCTTTCAATAATTAAATCATAGTTTTTTAGAGGTAACCTATCTAAATATAAATAGTTAAGAAAAAAAATGAGGGTGAATCAAGGAAAAATTGACTATATATTAATCTCCGTACGATCAATGTTTATTGAGATATTGTCATTCAAATTTGGCCATTTATTTAGTAATTTAATTTTGTTTACTGATTTCAGCAAAATAAGAGAAAATAACAACTTTCGCTCTATACTCCACAAGGGTTAATTATTAACACTAATGAAGCTAGTCCAGCTAAGCAAACTATTACGAATTGGATTTAAATTTGCTCACAATACTGTGTTATGTAGATGCTGTAAAATGAAATAAGGTTTATAAATTATGATTCACTCATGTCGTAATTTCATGCTGTGAAAAAATAGCTTTTATAATATAATGTAAGTACCAAAATTGGATGTTTTTTAGGTGCCTTTATGGTGTTGCATTAAAAAAATCAATTTAATTAAATTTACTTACAAAATCCGTCCAACGTAACCATGTGTCCAACGTAACGAGGATGTTTTTGGTTAAATTTTGATTAAATTGTTGTATTAATGGCACTCCATAAAAGCACCTAATTTTAGTAATTGCATTATATTATTATAGTTTTTATTTCAGAATTGCTTTGCTACGTGATATCACGGCATCTTTATAACTCACACGGCATTTTTTTAATTTAAAATTTTAGCATCTCATTTAATTTTTCAGTATATACTCAGCTTCCAAAAAGCACCTAATTTCGAGCATATTTAAATCCAAATTTGAATTAATTCATGTATGTGAATCAGTGCAGTAATTTATATTGTAATTTTAACTAAATTGACTTATTAAATGGACACCATTTAAGTACCAAAAAGTACATAATGCTTACATAATACATAATATCATAAAAATTATTTTTCACAATGCTCTGCCAGCTTAATTTCGCGGCAACAGTGCATTGTAATAATTGAATTTTCTTAATTAAAAATTTGAGCACCTAATTTAGAGAATATTTAAAATCAATTTTGAAACTTTGCTCTGAGAGCTTGACTAGTATTTAGTATCAGTGTGTGACATATTATTAATCAATAACACACACACACACACACATATATATATATATATATATATATATATATATATATATATATATATATATATATATATATATATATATATATATATATATATATATATATATATATATATATATATATATATATATATATATACGGTATATAAAGATGTAACTTTATAATTACCAAAATTACTCTATATAAGAACGGAGACGGCTTCGAGACCACCGTCTTCTGGAGGCAAAATACAATGTTTGACATCGTGTCTAAAAAATAGGACAAGTCCACCATTTCAGCTAGGAAATGCTCGGGTAGTTTGCGCAGGTAACTTTCAGAGTTGTATTGCAAAACACGAATCTGAGATTTCATGGAACGGGAATGGGATACATGAACAATGCGATATGCGCACTTAATATAGATGGCATTTCAATATGCCCCTAATGATAAGAGATAAATACATTTCATTTTGTATTTCAAATTCGGATTTTTGTTTCCATGGAAATGATGCTAATAGGATTTGTAACATACTTTAAGTGAGAAATACAAAAATTGACCCGGTTTTTCATCCACTTAACATTTAAATAACTTTTAAATTTTTTAACTGAAAATTACATTACGACTAATACATCGGTTAAATTAAATATCTTTTAAATTGCATATCAGTTTATTCCGAGATGAAAACAAGCATTTTTTATCAGAATATTAAAACGTATATATGTTTATATATATTGTTGGACATCATCAAAATATTTCATATCTGATTTTATATGAAACGAAATTTCTGTCTTTGCATCAGTAAGTCTCTTACTACAAATAACTGTATGGATAAAATTATTAATATGATATTATCAATTTTTCATTTATTATATATACACGAAATGTTTATTATTATTAAGGGCCAGCGCACACCATAAGATTTTCTGATCAGAAATTCTCAACGAACACCATCGGAGAGTCCTATTGGAAATTCTTGCAAGAAAAGCTACTCATGCATCAGACAAAATTCTTAAGCAAGCGCATATCATCGGGTATCATCAGATTGTTAGGTTATTTCATGTATATCTTATACACAAATAACCCAACAAAATAAGTTGTTCTTATTTAAAATATATTATGTAATAAACATTTTTTGTAAGCAACAAAATAGGTTGCTTACCTTAACAGACCGTACTTTTGAGTAGACACTTTTGATTACACAGTTCTATAGGACAGTGCGATATGAACACTTTTGATTAGACAGTTTAATAGAACAGTTCGATATGAACACTTTTGATTACACAGTTCAATAGGACAGTTCGATATGACGACTTTTGATTACACAGTGGAATAGGACGGTTCGATATGAACACTTTTGATTACACAGTTCAACTACACAGTTGGATAAACACTTTTGATAAGACAGTTCAATAGGACAGTTCGATATGGACACTTCAACTACAGACTACGATAGGAGACTTCTATACGAGCATTTGAACTAGTAACAACTAATAAAGCTTATTATTATATTGATTGTTCAAATCTGCGATACCAGTGTTCCTCAATGTAACTCAAAGTAAGTTTCCCTTTTTTAAATTATATATTGCAAATTGTACAGAGATTGATTTTAGTATTTATTAAATAATTTTTGTATATAATTCAATTGTAATTACTTACACAATTGTGTTTTTGTTTGAATTTGTTTATTTAATGTAAACCGACCACATGTGTTCCATTTTTAATAGTAATGTTTAAAATTCATATCGTGCGAATTCTATTTCGTAAATAATCCCTTTTCTTTTTAATTTACGATGGAGACATTATGAAGCGTTTCTCCAAAGAGCATCAAACAGTTCTTCCAGTTTCGATCTCTAAAACATCTGGACTTGATTTATGTATCTGAATAAGTCAAGTTGGGCCCAGTACAAATTTCATTGCGTGCACTCCTACCAGAGTACACCCTTTTACTTCGTATTTAATTTTTCCCTTTATTAGTAAATTAAATTTTATTAATTTAATTTACTAATCGTAATCGTATAAACATTCTTAATACTTCGTATTTTTTATAATTAAACTATATTCCTATATAGTTTAATTTTTCTTCTTCTTATTTTTAAACCATCAAGGTTTAAAAATCATTCTTCTTCTTATTTTTAAACATAGAATGTTTAAAAATTCTTATTGTTTGTATTATTTAATCCTAATTAAATAATACTTCGTTTTGTTTTTTCCTCATATTGTTCTTATTTTTTCTTATTAGTTTTATTTTTGATACTTAAATTGTATTCCTATATAATTTAATTATCCGTTAATTTAATTTTATTAAAAAAAATTTTTTTTTAATTTAATTTTTGCTTCAAGATACATACTACATCAGACAACATCGTAAGATTTTCTGATGTCTTATGTAGATATCTTACCGTGTGCGGGGTCCAATATAAAATAAATGTTATTTAGTAATTTCTGATCAGAAAATCGGATGGATTGCGCTGGACCTTAATAATACAAATAATAAACCATTTATTTTATTCTAAATTTACAACACAGTAAGTGAAGGCTACAACTAAAAAAATATTATTTATTATATACGCTTTTATTAGCTTCAGACGTATGTATGTTAATATGTATGTAACGGAATCTTTGAACATGATTTTGACCCCCTTCGAAACGTCGGATTAACTCAAAATTTGACATACTTATTAAGGACCAATGACAATTCAATATTTTAAACAGTTTGATCCGTTATCCTCACTAGAATAATCAGGATTAGCGAATTTTTGTTTTCCTGAGACCAGGAGTGTCTGTGTCAAGATCAAGAAGGAAAATAAATAATAGTTTAAAAAACTAAAAAATACGCTTTTATAGAAAATTCAACTAAAAAATGAAAAATAAATAATAGTTTAAAAAAACTAAAAAAATACGCTTTTATAGAAAATCCCACTAAAGAATAGAAAACAAATCTTAATAAATTTGAATTAAAAATAGTGTAAGCAAAAATGATTTTATTGTAAAAAAAGCATGGGGTGTTTTTCAGGATATTATCAAAATACTCCTTCTACTCATATCTGTTCATAAAATATTTATAACTATTGAAACCATGCACCCCACGCTTTTTCTACAATAAAATCATTTTTTCTTACATTATTTTTAATTCAAATTTATTAAGATTTCTTTTTAATTTTTTAGTGGGTATTTTTTACTATAAAAGCCTATTTGTATAATAGTTTTGTTAAACTATTATTTATTTTAACCAATAATATCACTTGTTTATTATATTCAATATATAGTTAAGTATCAATTTTTAAGATTTTTATTTTGGCTACTAGAACTATTAAAGCTTGAAACTATCAAAGTCTGAAACTATTAAAACTTATAAAATAGTTTATATGCATAGAAAGTTATAAAAAGTAATAAACCATTCCTCATACCCTCGACCCCTTATATTGAACATAGTGCATTCACTTTAGCGCTTTGGTAAACTGGCCCGTCCATGTACGGCCTCCCATCATGATTTTCTTCCCCACTATGTACTTCAGCATCTACACAAACGTATCCTTTTTTTTTGAAATTTTTGCCAGTGATTCTGCACTTTCCAGAACGTAGGAGGGAATTATTTTGTCTAAACAAAAAACCTGAAAAAAGCATGATTCATTTTTCTCTAGAATATGAAGCGCTTCTTCCAGTTGCGATTCGTAAATCCTCTGAACCTGACGGAGAAATATATTTATGGTAGAATAGTGGTCAATTATTCGACTACGTCAGATTGAACCCAGTACAACTTTATCCTGTAAACTCTAAATCAATTTCTCTGACAACGTAATATTCTCAATATTCCGATCTTCTCCTTCTTTATATCTTATTTAATATTAAATTATTATCTTAATAATTTAATTTACTTTGTATGTGTGTTTATTAGTTAATTAAATTTTATAGTTTAATTTAATTTCTCTTTCAAAGGTATTTTTTAATCTCCCGATTAGAAATTACTTTTCCTCTATATTGTATAATTTAATTACTTCTTTTTTTAAATTTTTTTTGCTTCAAGGTAACCAGTTAACTTTCTTGCATCCCATTTTGTTTCAAAATATCAAGTGACAAATATCTATTTTTAAATGAAATCTGTTTTATTGCCTAATTTTTTATCTCTATCTCAATAAAATCAAATCTATTATGGTCATTGGTTGAATAATTATAGTAAGTGTGTTATTCATTCAGATTTGTCCTTTGACATCGTTTTCTTTTATATTAACCCATCTGTCGAATTTTGAGTTGTTCACCGAACATGTGTTTGGTTATATATAATTCTATTATTTTAAATGCACTATTATTGAGAAGTGAAGTTATTATTTTATTCTCATAATTAATGTTGTATTTCACTCAATTCGGAGAAAGATAATTCACGAATTTCAAACCATCATGATAATGAAATGGGCGTCTATTTGGCCCATGGTGACGATTACCCAAATTTATTAAATTACCTACTTCAGTTTTGTAACTACAGTTGAATTTCAGTTATTGCAATGTGAAGAGAAATGAATAAAATTTCGAGTTGATGAAATAAAGAGGATTTAATTACCTTAATTTTGACTTAGAAAGACGATATACATGAACATTAAGTACAACTATAATAATTACGAGAGTATTTGATTACATTAGTTTTTTTTTTTTTTTTGTAGAGCTCATTCTCAGGATATTATTTCAGTTTCCAATACTTTCGTTTTGTCAATACTACTTTATCTAGAAACTTGACGACAACCAAAAATTTCTTTTTCTAAATAATTCACTGTTGTGATCTCACCAAACAACTTTTGAGATTAAATGCCCAAAATTTTAATGTCCGTATGTAACTATGCATCATTTTAAAGGGCTTGGAAGTTTTACAAATAGTAATTTTGAAATTGCTAACATTGTTATAGCATTAATTAAGTCAGCTGATTGAAACACAACTTGTTTCAAATGCTACCAAATGGTACGCTTGGATGAGTTATTTACAAAAAGAAATTTTGTTTGTTGACAAATTACATTTTATGCAGAGTAAACACATAAAAATAAGGTTCTTCAATGGCTGACATCTTTTTTGGACATGGACAGAGTATTATCAAACCAACAAAAATTAAAAAACTACGGGTAGCTATTAGAATAGCACTAACAGTTTGGTTAAGGTTATAGCAAGCTGATTTGATAAAATTTTGGAAAGTCTTTGTTAGTATTTTGTAAAACTCTAATTTTACTGTTGCCCATTTTTAAATAGTATTCATTTTTATAGATTTACATATTCTGGCATAACCACAACACTACATGAAGTCTCTGGTAAGGTTTATTTTATTTGTATTTTTTGTTAATATAGACAAACTGTTTCTTCACCGAACGGTCTGCTATTTTTTTTCTTTCGTTTGATTTGGTAACAGTTTTGTAATTGCAATAAGTTTTCAGCTGTTGTTTATTTTCATCTCCTTAAATCTGCCACATTGTTTTCAGTAAAATTGTTTGTATTAGTGCACCTTAATTTGTGGATCTTTAATTACACAATGTCTTAAACTTTGTCTAACTCTGATATTTTATCTTATAGGTATTACCTACATATATTTCTGACTTATATTTTCATTTTTACAAATATTTTATTTAGTATATTTTCAGCCTTTTAGAGTCTACATTTATAAGGAATTTGATCCCCACATTGACTAGCAATACACTAATTTTTCACCAGCTCTTAGACCATTCACTTTTAATTAAGCACGGATACTATTTTTTTCATTTTCATTAAAGCTATGTAAATATTCATAGAAACTATTAAACCTATTAATTATGAACGTTATTTTAAACAATTTATATTGTAATTTAATATTATAATATTTCCGATTAGTTTTTAAAACACATAAATATTTAAAAAAATAGTACGATTTTTAATTATTTAAATATTTATATTAATGTTATTATTTGTAAAAATTGGTAAAGTTAAATATGTAATTTATTATAAATTAAATATGATAAATTATGTGTATCTTTCATTTGATATAAATTTTTAATTAATATACTACTGAAAAAAATTAAAGAGGAGCAAAAAATTAATTTTTCAGATTTTTTGAAACATGCAGATAAAATTATAGCATTTTTATGCTTCGTCAAAAAAATTTTCTTTATTTCAGGTTCAGTTACTTAATGTTAATGATGAAAAGTCTTCAAAACTTTTCAATAGGGTCTGATTAGAAATTTATTTCAGTTTCTGTAATCACTTTTTAATTTTCTGTGCTAACCATTGGTTGCAGATACATTAATGTTTTACGATAAAAGTATGTTTTTTTCATTTAAAGTCGGATATCTCCGCAGAAAAATCATCATAAATACAGTGGTCTAAACAAAAAAATAGTTCAACTGACTAACCAAGATATCAAGCCGATGAATTAGTTTAACCTCAAAAACAATTGTCCAAAGAAGTGGACAGTGTGTAAAAAATCAAAAAAAAAATTGAAATATGTATTATTTAGATTTTCTTTTCGATTGCGCAACAAAGATATTCATATTGATTGAAGCTTCGAAATGCTATATTTTCATCTCCACTGTTCATTCAATCTCCATTATTTTCAATTTTGATACAGCCATTCTTACATCGTAACAGTTTGCAAAATTTTTTTGTTCCGTTAATTTTTTTCAGTAGTATATTTTGTATAAAATTGGTAAAAAGCAGTATTAGTAAAACATATTTTACAAACATATGTTGTGGTATGAAATACCACTATTTTTCATTCTAATCGCATGCGTTTCTATACAATATTCTAAGCCGCAGAGAGGAGTTTGTGTATAAATTTATATCGATTCATTATTGTTTATTAGTAAAGTTTTATAACGTTCGGTATCTGAATATCGTGCTTATATAATTAAAATAATAAAATTTGTATGAATCGTGCAACAGTTTTATGATCGACAACAGCTTGAACGTCTTCCTACACATACGCATTATATTCCTAATGATTAAATAGTAATGAGACCAATTTAGCGAATCGTGCAGTTTGACATATCTTTACGTTTCAAGGTCACTTGAACCTAAATCCAACGTTTTTAAAGAGATTCGTGTATCTACGTTCGGAATTTTCCTTCTCGATTAACTCAATTACAAATAATGATATTGTCGTGGAAGTACTTTCATTCAATGCGTAATTACATAACTAAGAACTAATTGACCATTCAGCAAAATCAGTCTAGCCGTTTTATATTGAGGATAAAAAAACTTAATAGAACGGCGATTTATAAAAAATACATATATTATATAAAAACAAGTGTAACCTTTTAAATGAACATTCACAGATAATAATATTTTTGGTTTATTATAATCTATTTGAACAATGAGAATGGATTCAATGACGTATTTGTAAATCCTTTTTACCCGACTGCGGCAAAGCCAAAAGGATGGTTTATGTTTCTACAGGTGTATGTATGAATATATGTATGTGGATATGTACGGATATGTACGGATATTCTACCCTAGCAGCTAAACTAAGTTTTTAATTAACGAGGTGTTCATCGATTTGTTATTATAGTCCGAGTGTTAAAGGCTATATAAAATAAAAACTAAATCAATATGGTGGTGAAAGTAAGAATAGAAAAACTGAAGGTTATTAATTATTTTTTCTTTGAAATGGAAAATACTGGGTATTAAATGAATGAGCTCAATTCGTACATTTAAAAAACATATATATTTAATAGCGTTTATTTAACCCAAAATATTTTAAACTAATAAATCCCTATTCTTATAAATGTGAATGCAAGTTTGTTTGTTACGCTTTCCCGCGAAAACTGCTTAACCGATCATAATGAAACTTTGTGTAACACATTCTTGGAGGTATAAGAAGTAACTTATAATACATTTCTCAAAATTCAGCTACGTAAACGCAAACTAGCATTCCAGTAATGAAGTTCGAACCCTGGGTACTGTAATACCGTTGCACTGTATTAACGACGGTCACGTCAATATCCAATTCAATTGACTATAATTTCAGCTGTTTGGAATTTTTCTGTATTTATTGTTAATTTTTCTGTCGTTGTATGCAGTATAAAACTATTTGAACTTTTGAGGTTCAAAATATAGCAACTTCAACGCCATCTGGCATTATTTTCGCGTGAAAACGTAAAGAATAAACTTACATTCGCATTTATAGTAGAAGGGATTGATTCATTTCTATTGCAATGATTTCTGATACTTATTTAATGACTTCAATGCGAGCGAGGCTGCGGGTAAAAGCAAGTATGTTATAAAATGATTTTTACTTTAAAATAATTTTTTTAGTGCCACCTACTAAGTTAATTTTTCATTGATTAACAGTTGCATTTCGTTAAAAAAATTATTACAACATTCTTAGGGTTCCGTAACCAAAGAGTAAAACAGGACTCTTATTTCTAAGACTCCGCTGTATGTCTGTCTGTATGTTTATTTCTCCGTCTGCCACAAGGCTGTATGTCATCAAGTATAATATTTTCACAATTGACATTTACATATATGTTGAATCTCTATTGCCACTTTAACCATAAATAATAAAAAACAATTTTTATTTTTTTGGGAAATATTCCTTGTGGGACAATGGGGACAATGGCCAGACGCCAAAAAACGTCAGTGTCGAAAATGCGCATTAGATTTTTTGGTTTCCAACGAAACCAAATTTTCATCAAGTATGTGAGTATCACAGAACGAAGTATAATATATGCACATTTCCATAACGATTAGTAGTTTTTCACTAGTAATATTTATATAATAAGGAACTAATAATTGGTACACGGCACCACACGATTTCTTTAATTTAAGTGGGGCCCCCCTTCAACATACATGATATTTTTGCCCTTTTTATAAATAGTGGTACGGAACTAAACAAAACAAAAAAAAACCAAAAAAAAACCAAAAAAAAACCAAAAAAAAAAACCAAAAAAAAAACCAAAAAAACTTTGGCAATTCCTTCTATTCATGAGCGAACAATAAAGATCGCAAGATCAAAAGTTATTAATTTTTTAAGAATTCTATTGAATGGAATTCATGTTTGCATAGAGAATGTGGTACTGTCGAAGTTTTTCGTAACTTAAACAATTTTAATCTTGAAAATAGAGATTATTAGTCACTTAACTGGTAAACACAATATTAGTTGTATATGTAAACTTTAATTAAAATTTTACACGTAAATTTTATGATAAAAATTCGAATTTTATCGGGCATTGGCTATTACTATTGCACGAAACAATCAAAAGAATATTTAAAACACGTTTTGTAACCAATATTGTTCTGGGAGCTACTCTCTAATTTCTTATAAATTTTTTTAAGTACATATAAATTTTTTTAAGTAATAAAAATTTTATTATTTTTTTTTTTTTTTAATGTACATATATTTAAGAATACACACAGAAAATCATATCGTTCCGGTGAACATTTTCGAAGTTACACGCAAATTTGAAAAGACGTTTCAGAGTTCTTGAAAGTACATTTCAAACTTTAAACGCGTCTTTCTCAAAATGGTGTTTTCAAAGTCGGTGACCAACATGACTCGAAAACGACTAAACCGATTAGTCTCAAATTTTAACCCGAGCTTCTTAAATATAGTTTTTTGTAATTAATCGAAGATTTTTCTCAACGATAAATATATGCATATATATTTTTTTATAAACAATGTAAGGCCGAAATTTTGGTGAAATTTATTTTCCTCATTCCTTCGATTAATTACTAGATTTAAAATTACCTTAACGAAATCTGTTTGGTTTTTTAATTTCAGAGGATCCCGTTCTGAGATATAGTGGTCACTGCAAAACGTCTTTTTTGAGAGGAGCTCCCGGAGATAAGTTATAGCTTCTTTCCAAATAAATATTTTTACTAATACTAAGTTTTAAAATACAGTTAAAAGATGCCATAATATCTGTACAAATGTTTAGATAAAAAAATTTAAAAGTTTTCTCAGAAAAAATTCTGGAAAAATCGTTTTTTTTCGGCCTTCCCGTTAAATCATGAATAAACTCAATTTATTAAATTAACACAATTTATTCTATTCTTTAAATTTATTTTCTTTGCCCAACTTACAATATAATAATCTCTACTTTTCATTGATAATAATAAAAGACTTTATTTATTAATTATAGTCTGATGGTATCACAGTATTATAGTACGGTGGTAAGTACCAGAACAGGTTTAATTAAATTTTCAATTAGGGTATTTGCAATGACTGTATCTTGTCGGGTAAATTTTTTAATAAACATCCGAAAATTTATTTTGTATTCAAGTTGGTTCATACTATTGAAAATAAATTTTTTTTTGAATAAGTTACTAAATTATTTCTATATATTTTTTTTTAATAAATAGGAATTTGTAGTAATCGATTTTGACTGACTGAAATAAGTGTAGACAATTTATAGTTTGTAAATCAAATTTCTGGAATATAATTCTTTGGTATAACTTACTTTGGTATTTCTTTACGCTTCTTTAAAAGTTTATTATAACTAATAGTTTAGGTTAGGATACAGTATAGCAATTTTATATTTTGAATTTAAAAATAAAACAATCATTATTAGATGTAACATGTCGAATCATAGACTTAAAGTCGAATAATTATAAAGGCAAATTCACACTCTAAAAGGGAAATATTTATACTGACTGCGGAATTACAATTGGATGTTTATTAAAGATTTAATTTTTGTAAAGTAAAAATTTATATTTTAAAATTATAATTTTTAAACAATATTTGATTTAAATAGTTTCTTTGACTACTTCACACAAATCCATTTTTAGAGAATTTGCACTGTCGAAATGTGAATCTGCAGCCTGGCTACTACAAATTAAGAAACCCTTCCTAAAAAGGCCCAGGTAGGAAACACTTACAGTAACAATTCAGTCCACATCACTACTCCTACGCACCCTATACTAAATACATTGTTAATTTCGTTAAAGAAAATCAGTTTATTTTTCACCTTTTTCCCAGCAGTGAATATCTAAATAAAAGTTAAATTTCATTTACTTTTTAAGTTATCAAGTAATAACCAATTTAGTGAACTATCATTTTAGTTTATCTTAAATTTTCATTGATCGTGTGATTTACTAATCATTTATTTCTATAAATAAGTGAAATGATTTTAATCAATTAAAATAATTTCACTTATTTAAAAAAATAATTACCCATCAATTCCAGTTACCTAATTATAAACATTTTTTTAGCTAAATACATATGAATTACTAAACTGAAGAAAGTATACGTTTTCACTTTAAAATTTAAATATTTCTGAACTTTAAGTAGAAAGAAACCTCTGCATGGACTCATACACGGCGTACACTGACAGCTTTGAGATAAAATAAATTCTACATCTTAGATATTATAGAAAGTCTGCGACAAGATACACGTATATTTTAGCTAAATTTGAGTTTTCTATAATATCTTCATAATTCGTTAAAAACTATAAGGTAATGATTAAGTTTACCAACTAATTCAAGCAAAATACATTATTCGATATATAATAAAAATGAATAACTTTATCATCTTTAACTCCAATTTGATAATCTTTTGGCTGCTGATTAGTTAGTTATAAGCGGGTACAAGAAAGTAATGCAAGTTGGTCATAACAAATCAAATTATTATTTTTCTCATTGGGAAGTTCGTCCTGTGGACCTTCCGGGTTACACAAAAACCTGTTGTATGTTATTATCAGTACAAAATAGTAGTGGAAAAAAGGAAAAAACATCGAGGATAAAAAAACAGGTACTCCGAGAGTGCCGACACCAACAGAAGTGAAAAGTAGAACAATCTCCTGTGTATTAAAAAAATTGCAATCAATTGCTAAAAATTTTTCATTTTTACCCATTTGACAATTTGGACTGGAGGTTCCTGTTTCGAATATACGCAGCTGCAGTTTGATTAATTATAAAACAATTTTTTTTGTTTAATTAGTCACACTGTCGTCGCTAGCATAATAACGAAGTTATCGGCTCCACCAACAAGAAAATAACAATATAATAATTATCAACTTGTGCTAGAAGTCATCTTTGCCTTCAGGTGACGGAGTGTTTTAAAGAGAGTACAGGCAACAAAAACGTCTAAGTACACGGCACGCGTTTTGGGTTCGCCTATTAATAATATACTTTAGATGTTTATTTTATTGGAAACTAGTAAATGAGAAGATATAATCTGCAATTATAAATAATTTTTGGATAAGTATAAATAAATTTAAATATATGTAGTATGATTTGAATGAAGTCCGTTGAATTCAATGGCAATAATGCTAGTCAAGTATATAATATGTATTGTATGTACATAATTATATAAAGTAATGTCGTAACGATGTCGCCAGTTTAATGGTTTTTTCTCATCACAAAAAAAACCCAACGTGCCTAAAAAACTTTTCACTTAAAAAAAAAAACGTTGCAATAAAATACGTTTTCAGTTTTAAATGCACATTCGTATTCTTTAAATTTAATATTATGAATTCCATTGGATTCATCGCTGTGTACGATGTTCATCTTATCTGGAATTCTCTTCATATAAACTTATTGTGATGTGAGAAAAATAAGAAGTTGTTATGAGTATCCATAGATATTGAATATTATATAGCTTTAATTCAGATTTTATAAATGTATTGTGCAAAATGGATGGGAAATATATCAACATGTCGCACTGCCACTGGAATGTTTGAAGTACTAACATATATAAACAGTTCGCGTCCTAGCAAAGAGAGTGGAAAGTTTACCATAGACACCTATGCATATTGTTTTTAGAATAAATGTCTTGTATTAATTTTAGCCTGAAGTTTGTAACGATAGAATATATTCACCGCACAAAACAAAATTTTGGTATATTCACAGAATAGACTATATAGGTAATTTCCGCTTGCGCGTCCGTCCGCCACAAATATAAATGAAAACAGATAGCAATTTGGAATTTTGCCACCGAATTCTAGACATTAAAAGTGAGTTCGTTAATGAGAATTCGGTCCACTAACTCAAAGACTAATTATCTAATATCTTAAAATTAAACAATTCGAAGAGAAATTCAAAGACAAAAAATGTTTTTAAACAAAAATATTAGTTTATTTTAAATTGAAAATATTTACTATGGTATTACCATAGAAATGTGTTACCATATAAAAAAAAGTATCAGTTTTTTCCATTTAGGTCCTATACAACAAACTCGCAATATAGAACATTGTTCCAAAAACTAAATATAAAAGCTTTCACTCTAATCCAGGAAACCAAATTATGATAAGTTATAATTGAATAGAATGAAAAATAAAATATTAACATACAAAAATTACAACGCCATTGGAACAAATATAAAATAAAATTTTGAATTTAAAAAACTAATCGGTAGTGCAATAAACAAGTGTAAAATTAAAATAATATCTACACTAAAGTGGTAAAGAAATAAATGTAATAAATAAAATTCACCAATTGGTATACATTTTCTCTGGTGGATTTTTACCTAAGAATAATATAATTTAGAATTGTATAATAACGTCTATATATTATAGGTATAGAGTTTAGGTAAAACGGTCTATTAGTTACGTTCTTAGTCTATATTTTACTGATATATTGATTGTAAACCTATATGTGAATGTACGTACACTCATATATTCACTCGTAAAATAGATACATGTACATTGTACATATATTGTACAATATTATTATTTTGTTATTGGGTATATTGAAGCTGGAGCTGGAGCTGGAGCATGAGATAAAGGTAGAAATTGGTAATATTATAAAATGAAATCAGTTGGAAATAAAATTATTGGTTGTCGTTAATGTATGAGCGAGTTAGCATACTTATATAAATAACAAGTATCGAGGTATGATCATGGGAGTGAAAGAGAGTACAAAACTGAAAATGTATTTAGATCTGTGTGTGTGTGTGTGTGTATTCATAAACCACAGTGCAATATTGACAAATGAATTATAATTCAATTTTAAAATTAATCAATGTATACAAACTGATTTTAATATGTTATTAAAATGTTCAGTTTACATATAAATTCATTCATATTCTTTTTATATTATATTATCAAATTTACTTTAGATTTTCAGATAAATATTAAAATATTTTTAAAACGCATGTTGGCGAAAAGGTTTTAAACTTATAATTTTTTTTGGCGGCATATTGGAGTAAACGCTGATACAACGAATGTGCTTAATCTTGCGAATTCGGAACTTGTAGTGGACTGTATATTTAAACAAAATAAAACAAAAACATTTTGTTTTACTTTAAAAAATTTATTCATTATTTAATTTTAAAATAAATACAAATTACAAGAGGCCATGTGCCTTAAAAAACGTAGATTTTGCCACTTAACAAAAAACCATGTCTTCTCACAAAGACATGTCATTATAATTAATTACAAATAATAAACTTTTCCAAACAGTGCCAATAGATTCACACTTGTAATGAAACATACACCAATGATCTTTAAATTTTTTAATGTTACCATTAATAAAGTTGAGAAACTAAAATAGGGATAATACGGGTGTTTTATTTCATCAAACTATTATAATTATATTACGGTTGGTAAATTTATGTTTGCTTGCTTATACAAAATTGCTAGTAAGAAAAAATATATCTTTAAAAAAGTTTACTTTTTTTAAATTACTCCCGAAATAGTATAAGATCCCGATGCAGGATTAGTGCGTTCATCGGTTTTTTGCTAAAAACCAAATTTTTATGTTTATTTATAATTAGGAGAATATATATTTACCAGATTGTTTATCAAAATTTGGCCGCCTTTTTTTTAAGTAAATTATTTGTAATAAGGCTTGTTGGCTGTTAAAAATAATAAATATTTAAGGTAGAGTGAAATAGAGTTAGCACGTAACATCATTTGCCACGCAAGGACAGCGATTGCCGGTTGAGCGTCGCTTTAGTGTTCTCAACAACCGGGGATGAATAGAGACGAATTATAATAAATACTCCAAAAAATATACGGCAATCGCAATCCTCGCCTGACAAATGATGTTACGTGCCAATTCTCTTTCACTCTAACTTTATTTTTGATTATTTTTAACAGCCACTAACCATTATTTGCGGGCGAATTTAATTTGCCCACCATATATAATAATAATAAAAAATAAGTTTAATTTGATATATGATTTATAAATAAACGTAATGAACGTATAAATGTAACAAAATCATTACTGTTTACACCTGGCTGCGAAGAGGTTCGGCCAGGTGCAAACAGTCACTGTGATTTTTTAAAATCTTCATATAAATTGTCGTAATGTAGACGTTATTTTTATTTAAAAAACAAGTGAACGATATTTTTTTCCAAACTGGCAAAAAACCGATGAGCGCACTAATCCTGCAGCGGGATCTCGTACTAAAGCGTTTCGAAATTAAACACAAAACATAATTTTATTATTTTTATATTTTTCGAAACATTGTACTTATGAAACTTGACTGCAATTACAGTTGTAAATGTATAGTATCAGTAATACCATCTCGATTCAAGATAATATTTATTTGTATCTGAAGGCACTATAATAAATATAACACATAGACTAAAAAGTCCCGGGCCTAACAAAGAAAACACAGTTTTTTTGGTTCAAAATTAGCTTTATTCATCAACGTAATCTCCATCAAGAGCAACGCAATCATTCCAGCACCGCAAAATAGGCCTCAGTTTCAGCGATAACCTCTTCATTCGTGCGAAATTTCCTAACGGTGAGCATTTTTTTCAGGTCTGCGAACTGCTAGTAGTCGCTGGGAGCCAAATCTGGAGAATACGTTGGATGTGGGAGCAATTCGAAGTTAAATACATGTAGTTTTGCCATTATTTTGATAGACTTGTGACACGGTGCGTTGTCTTGATGAAACAAAATTTTTTTCTTTGCCATATGCGGGCGTTTCCTTGCAATTTCGGCCTTCAAACGCTCCAATAACGCTATATAATATTCACTGTTAATGGTATTTCCTTTCTCAAGATAGTCGATGAATATTACACCACGCACATCCCAAAATACCGAGGCCATAACCTTTCCAGCCGATTGTTGTGCTTTCGAGCGCTTTGGACGAGGTTCACCAATTGCTGTCCACTCAGATGACGATTGTTTTGATTCTGGAGTGAAGTGATGGATCCATGTTTCATCCATTGTCACATATCGACGCAAAAATTCCGGTTTGTTACGTTTAAACATGGCCAAACACTGCTCAGAATCGTCAACACGTTCTCGTTTTTGGTCAACAGTGAGCAAACGCGGCACCCACCTTGAACAGAGCTTTCTCATAGTCAAATGCTCATGCAATATAAAGCGAACACGTTCTTTTGATATCTTTACGATGTCAGCTAACTCGCGCAACTTCACTTTTCGATCATTCAAAACGATTTTGTGAACTTTTTTTTATGTTTCCTGGTGTTACCACCTCATTTGGACGTCCACTGCGTTCTGCATCATTGGTGTCTCTACGACCACGTTTTATTATTGTTTCTGATGGAGCGGAGTCCCCATAAACCTTTTCAAGCCATTGCTTCGCTAGAATGGTATTTTTTCCCATCAAGAAGCAGTGTAAAATTAAAACACGAAATTGTTTTTGATCCATTGTTTTGAAAATAACAAAAGTAGCGTCACTCTTAGTACAATATCTCACAAACTAATGAATAGAATATCATGAAATTTTAACAGCTGTCTTTTGAAGGTTAGTATTAACTGAAAAAAAGGTGACTGCAATAAAACTAGCACCTATCTATGTGTTAGGCCCGGGACTTTTCAGTCCATGTAATAGTCAGCAATTCGTTTTCTATTACAACGTTATTCTATTGAAGATAATAAATAAGAACACTCTGAATTTAAAATAAAATTTGAAAGTCGCCTCAACGCCTTTATGAGTAATAAATACGTATATCGTCCAGAAAGTGGACGAAATACGTCCATATGAAGTCCAGTATGAATAAATACATTTAGTATGAAGGTATCGATTCGATTTACACATATTGATTATTAGGACGTCACAGATAGATAAGGTTGTGTATTAAACACAGATAAACCATTCAATTGTTTCAACTGACAGTTTCCAGACAATTATTGGTTTGACTCCGTTTAATTATATTTTATACACAATCAAAGACAGACGCTCTCATAATCGAAAAAATATTCTGATATACGGGGATGTATGCAGCAAGGATAGACTACTGTAAGGAATTATCTCAATTAATTTTATAAAAAACTATCCCAACATTTAAATACAATTGAAAAATTATGGAAACCCTTATTAAGGAGAGCCGCTTTCCGAATAAAATGGTCAAATACCTCGCAAATATCACTGATGAAGTGATTTGATTCAAAATGTAAATAAAAAAAATAGATATTTAAATAAGGTATACAGGAAATCTTAAACAAATACTCTTAAACTACAGCACCCAAGAAATGAGTTTTGAATAAAATTGATATTAATGTAGATTATTGTCTCAAAAAGTTCCCTAGTTTTTTAATTTAAAATATAAGCTGGATGGATACTTGACGAGTGAAAAAATTAGTGCGCTCATGTGACATCTGACGGGAATGAAGTTATACATGAGTTTTTCTTCAATTAAAATGATTTAATTTGTATATTTCTATAGATTATAATAGTTTACATTTGTCACCCCAAAACTCGCAGTCATATTTTATTTACCACTCTCTAATTTGTATATTTTATTTTATTTTTAATTTTTTTAATGATATTTTAATAAATATGTGTAAAGTAAAGGTTTAAATTAATAAATCTCATTTGATATTTTAGAAAAAATAGTCAATAATTAAAAATAAATATCATTTTTATTTTAATTAAAAAAGCCTGTCTTTTCTAACAAGTAGTAGGATAAAAACTGACTGAAGTGAAAACTTGAACAAACACGTGTGTTTTACAAAAGTTGCTTCAAATCTATCCCATATAATTTTTCTATTTTCACTTTAAACTGTGAGGTGTCTATTTCATTAAAAATTGTAAGAAATAATCTGCAATTGTAAATTATTTTTTGATAAATAAAAAAAGACAATAAAAATAAAAATTAATAAATGAAGTGGTATTCGAACCGAGTCTGTTTTAATAAAAAAAAACCATGTTAGTCATATGCAGATGCGTATATTAAGTGGTGTCGTAACTCTGTCACCAGTTCAATGGTTTTTTTTTCCATTTCAAATACCCAACAAGACTAAAGAAGATTGTTTTTTTTTTCATTGAAAATTGATAAATGATAATAAATAATCTACTGTAAATAATTTTTTGATAAACATAAAAAATAAATAAAAAATTTAAATGAATCTTGGTATAAACATCTATGTTTTATATGTAAATATATACATGAACTGGTGACATAACATAGTCATCAGTGGAATGGTCTCTTCTATCTCGACTTTCTTGCTAACATTCATGGTGAAAAATAGTAGTTGAAAGTTTTTATTGGAAAACTGGTTATTTTACGAAATAGAGACTTCATAATCGGTATTTCGATATAGTTAAGGAGTAGGGAAATTCAGCAAAGGTTATTTTTTGGCAAAGTACGCTCCAAACAAATGCACTGATATTGAGATTAAACGTTCATAGTTTTTGGAGTTGAAAGTGTGTAAATTCTTATATAGATTTATAAATTATTTTGTAGCATTTAAAAGTAAACCCCTAAGGGGGATGTGTCTAAAATTTGATATTCATATTGGTGTGTTTCATTTATTAAAAAAGTTCCATTGACGCCAATAGTTGGCGTTATACAAGCTCAGAGGTTTAAGATACGCACCACAAGTGATTATGAGATAGTACACTCTCACATGGTAAAATAGAGATCAAATGTTTGAATGGAAGTGGACTATTTTTGAAATTTGGTAAAAATTGGTACACAAAGTGACAGTTTTATACCAATAAAATTTGTACAATACAAATACATCTTTAAAAAGCTATGAAAGGTGTTCAATAGGGGATGAAAGGGTATGACATAAGACTTTGTTGTTCAAAAAAGATACATTGTAACCAGTATTTCGATGTAGTTAAGGGGTTGGAGACGACAGGTTAAATTGGTTTTTGAGAAGGATCTCATCAATGAGAAATAGAACGTTTCTATGGGAGTCTGTCATTTTAGAGTTGAAAGTGTTAAAATTGGATTAAAAGTTTAGAGGTACTATCTATCAGACGCACTACCTACCAACTCTTAGTGTTTAGTAAATATCCTTTCCAACACCCACATTATGAATTTAATAAATCGAAAGTAGTATAATAAATTAATATAAAAAAATCAAAATGTGGGTGGCCTTTGTAATGAGAGATATATGTTGGAGGGATAAAGGTAAAATCTATTATTATCATTATCAGAAATCAGGCATCGGACACAAAGGATTAAAATATTGTTTTTTTTTTTTTTTTAAAAACACTTCCACATTGATTGCTCTTTGTCTAAAATATGATCAAACGTAAAAAGTCAGACGCGACGGTTTATTTATTATACAAACGAACTGGGTAATTTCTAGGTCCTAGATCAAAACATATGTAATCGCAACCACGTTAAACATAACATTCTGAATACATTTTTTCTAATTAGATATATAAGATACATTATTTTAAGAGTAAAAAATAAATATTACCCCACTCTACTTCTCTGGACAGTTTAATTATTCAAGCCTTTTAAAAAAAACATTTAGTTTTTCCTGAATTTCTTAAAACTTTTTAAACTGCGTGCATTTGTGAACCAAATTGATAAAAAAGTTCTAGAATTTAGTTTATTTAGAAATCTTATTCCATATTTTACTTTTATAAGAACTTTATTTAGTGTTCGAACAAATCTCGTCAAATTTTAATACGTAAAATATAGATAAATTAGATTTACAAATTAATTTGAATTAAGAAAAAGATTTTGAATGATGTGCAGTTGGAGTTGTTTGTAAGAAGAAGACTACAGCAATTGTTTGCATTTATAGCCCATCTTCAGGAAATATTGATGGTTTCTTTCGTCAAACGAGATTTATAGTTGGAAAAAATACGTAAAGAAAAAAATCATTCTGGCAGTCAATTTAAGTTTTGATTTATTAGTTGATAGTGATAATTGTAAAGAACCAAGTCGAATTATCGTTAATACCGATACTTTAACTGATAATGTTATAACAATCCTAGTGTTGAAAATATGTCAACACTAAAAACAATGTAAGGGGATAAAAATTGGAAACCGGTGATCGTGGCTCGTGGTGCGAGTGACAAATTTAATAATTTTTTAGAAACCTTTCTTGACAGTCTCAATTGTAATCCTTCAATATTATTTAAAATATATAAATATCGAAAATTTGATTGGATTACGTCAAGTATTAGAAAATTAAAAAGAACTTTGAAAAAAATTTCAAAAATTTGTAATAGAACAATCAAAGCAACCAAATTGAAAATGGTTCGTTTTGCAGAAGGTGATTCAATAAATGGTGCTATTCTAATGTTTCATCCTCAAACTTAAATAAATCACAAATTCAAAAATTTTAAATTAATAATAGTAATTGAGGATACATAACATACGCGGTTTAGTTAGTAAAACAAAGTTTTTGTGTTTAACTTTTGACAGTAGTAATAAATAGATTCTTTATAAAGATTAGAGAAACTTTGTTTTCATCAACTTTTACTCGATCATGTTGTTTGGAACAGTGATATTGGGTTTCAATAACTAACTTAAATAACTCTAAGAACTCTTTCTTTCTCTTGCAAAAAAAAAAATTTACTAGAATTATATTTGGGCTAAAAAAAATGTCATTGGCAGAGACTGCTATAAAGAGGAATAGAGAAATGTTGACATTTCACGGTGTTTTTGTATTCGAAATCGTAAAATTTTCAAATAAGTTACTGCGTAGATCTAGAATATGGTAATCAGGCCATTCATCTGTATAATAAATTTTAAAATTGTAAAACAGTTGTATAATATAACAATGTAGCACATTGATTAAATATTTGTCCATATTAATAATAAGTAGTTATGGCATGAGTCTTGATTTTCTTTTTCTTTACTATAAATTATGGACAAGCACTTTTTGTTTGCTGATAGCTTACAATATTCTTAGCACAATTGCATTAAGAATATATTTATGTATTCTTATTTATATTTATATTTATTCTGAAGGAATATACTATGCCTACTAATTCTTCTTAGTTTAATCGATAATAGAGTTTCTCAACTTTTATAACATTTATTTTAAGTATTTTGTACTTCATTTAAGTATTAAGCGTATTCCACATTCTAAACCGAATCACATTCTAAGTGATATTCGGAAGACACTTGATCATTAATACCGGTTGCCGGTTATCCTTACTAATGGTTTTCTACAGTTTTCCAATTGGTTTGCATAAAGCGAATACTCGAATAGCTCCTTCATAAATACAGCCATAGGTCCATACCTTCAACTTCCTTTCATATTATTTTGACTTATTCTGTACAATTATGTATTGTTTAAAAAAGAACGGTTAAAGATTCAATTTAATTGAATACAGTGATTTAAAAATATATATATATATATTATATATATATATATATATATATATATATATATATATATATATATATATATATATATATATATATATATATATATATATATATATATATATATATATATATATATATATATATATATATTATCATTCTACCCTACTGGAAGGAGGATACGATTATTAAAAATTATATAAAACTTAATTTTTCTAGAATACATAAAAAATAGCCATTTTTACCGCTATACTTTATAAAATATGGATAGGGAAAAAATACAAATTTTTCTTTTTCCTTTATTGTTCCCCATCGACAGCAAAATTTTGTATCCCTTTATCACGCGTAAATCACCTTTAATTGCCATGTTTTATTAGACACGTTCCACTCCCGTACTGTTCAGGAAACTGAAAAATCAAAAATGAGGATAGATGTGTTTCTTAATTTTAAATCAGATTGTTTTTGTTATTGTCGTGTATAAACCCCTTTTCATTTATGCGAAATTTCACGTTTACATCCTACTGTAAGTTGTTTCACTTTATAATAAAATATTGATATTACATAAATATCGATAATATAAAAAAAAAATTTTGATATTATAGGGAATTCTTATTTTAAAGATAAGATTATTTTAAAAAAGGATTACAAATTTATTTTTTAAGTTTTAAATCGAATGCAAAAATCCGAGACTTCCTAGCTTATATAGAAAATGGTTGATATTTATTGCACATTACCATACTTGACGGGAGATAGGATAATTAAGAACAAAATTCACATTTTATGGAATCATTTATGATCGATTGACAAATCCTCCACGCAAAAATGTTTCTACTTCGCATAAAAATAGTTTTGTTATTTTTGTTGCTTCATCCTGTTAGAACCGGTTAAGAAAAAAAAATCAAATTTTTTATTTTCCGTTATCATTTCACATCGAATAAAAGAGATTACATGTCTCTATCATGATAATAACGTATTTAGAAATGCCATTTATTGTATCTTAATGCTAAGAAAAATGGAAAATTAAAAATTTATAAACATGAAAATATTCAATCTTTGTGGAAATAAATTAAAAATTTTAAAATCCTAGTTTACGATAATCTCAAGATATTCATAGGAAAATTAATATTGTATGAAAAACGCATCCTCTCCGGTCTTGCAAAAAAATAAACTGGAAAAGCGAAAAATTTATAATAACTGGTTAAAATTTAAAATTAGATTTGTGTGAAAAGTGTCCCCCTCCCGTACTGATGAAGAAAATGACAAAACGAAAAATTCAGAAATACAGATCTGCTTAGTTTGTTGGGGGTTATAAGTTTTAAACTCGAGTATATAATTTTTTTAGATCCCAACATTTTCATGGAAAATGTTATAGTGTGTGAAAAATGTTCTCATCCCGTAATTTTCAAGGGAATAGAAAATAGAAAAAATATCATCATTGATCATTATAACATTAAATAATATCACAGTATGATGATATTCTTGAAAACGGATGAGGATAAATTTCCATTTACCACATTTCTCTATTCATATAGAAGGGAAAATTGTTATATGAAAATAAATGTTTACGTCTTGCAGAACGTTGTTATTGCAATAATTACGTTGCAAAGACAATGGGAAGAGTTTAACCTAGGGGAAAACGTTCTTTCCTTTTACGCTATCAAAACAAAATAAATATGTATACAAATTTGTTAGGTTACGCATCGATGCACAATTTCATAAACCCTTTCGTTAAACAAACAACGGCCATTTTGGACAAAATTCAACAGTTTATTTTGTTTAACTTCAAAGCCCTTGTGTTTAAATTTTTCGTTGTTTGTGAAACCAAATTATGTTCTGACGTAAGTTTGCAAAACCTAGTGAAAGAATTAACTGCAATAACTCTTAATACATGCTTAATTGTGAATCAAGAATTCGCGTGAGGATGAATAGTATTTAGCTAAGTGTCAAGATATATTTTTCCCATTGAGTTCTAAAATTGCGGTATAATCGTTCACCCATACCTACCAACCATAGTCAAATTTTACATCCAACCTTTTTTTCAAAATCAATTTTTAAAAAAATATTCCAGGGGAATTCTGAATCTAGGGAGGCCTTTTTAAACGGAAATCCGCATTTAAGAGGTTTTATCCTCGTTATATTTGGGCGTTTAAATTTATCATACCATTTAGAATTTTTCATTCTAAATTAAATCCACTAAGTCGATGAAAAAATATTGTTTTAAATTAAATTTCATTTGGTGTAATGGATTAAATTTTAAACTATAGTAAAACTGAAAAAATATTCGTGGTTGATCGATGTGGTTATTTTGTTTCAAAATTTCTAGATTCAAATTAGCTGTTTAAATTATAATTTTGTAAATATTTTATATTTATTTCAGCCTTTCCAGGATTCCATTTTCGGCGGTCATTTATCATATATATTTAACTGGTTTAATTATATAAACATTATAAGCCTTGTAAACCACACGGTAGGAATTATTATTTTCATTTTGTCGAATCATCACACAGTCACCCAATTTTCCTTTTCGCTTCCACTGTGGATCGTACCTAAAGGGATTTACCTCTAACCACTTATCAAATTTTTTGACGCAGTGTTGGTGCGCCCAAATATAACGAAGATAAAACCTCTTAAATGTGGATTTACGTTTAAAAAGGCCTCCCTAGATTCAGAATTCCCCTGGAATATTTTTTTTTTTAATTGATTTTGAAAAAAAGGTTGGATGTAAAATTTGACTATGGTTGGTAGGTATGGGTGAACGATTATACCGCAATTTTAGAACTCAAGGGGAAAAATATATCTTGACACTTAGCTAAATACTATTCATCCTCTATTATTAGCTAAATACTATTCATCTCTATAATTTTGGTATCACAAATTTAATTCAAATTAATAGTTAATTATGTATTCAATTTTTTTGAAAATCAATCCATTATTAATCAAAAATCGAAGAATATATTATGGAAAACTTTTTCCTTATACAGTATTTTTCTTTATTCAATATATTTTTTCCTTAATACTTATCTACCACATCCTCACACAACCGGACTACAATATAGTTAGTGTCTTAATTGTTTCAAATTTTTTAAAATATTATAAATCTCCATTAGGGGTGAGCATAGAGGCAAAAGAATTGACATAATCAAAAAGCATTCCCTAGACACTAATTCAAACTAAATAAAAGATGTTTATTATCTAACTAAAAAAGAGTAAGAAGGCCTGTGAGCTAAAAATCCACAAAACCCCTCATTCACATAAATTTAATCTACATACAAATTTTCATTCTTCTAGATCAATTTGGAGGAACTAAACAGATTTGTAAAGATCTTAAACCTAATTGAAAATAGTTACCATTTCTTTTAAATAGGAGCTACCTATAACGCTATGGAAACGAACTAAAACTGTGATGTGCCTTTTTCCACGCATTGTATAAGATTTTTTGGATTCAATAAAATGGGCCAAAAGTAATATATGATTAAACAGGATATATAGATTATGGTTATGAAAATTTTGTGTGGATAATATGATTTAAATTTAGATTTAAAGAGCGTGGATGTATAGCATATTCTCCTTCATCCATTCAAAAGACAATGAATGCTTTGGGCTATTTAAATGATACATGTTATCATAAGTATATGGGTATGAGTTGGTTGGCTGGTTGGTATAACAAAATATTATAACGATCCAAGCCAAGTTGAGGCAACACTAGAAATTATAATTTGTTTTAAATGTAATTTTAAAAAGTAGTAATTAAAATTTAACTTTTCTTGAAGATGTAAATTTTGTGCTATATGCTTCATTTATAAAAATGATTTATGGGTTCTTTTATTTTATAATATAATACGTCTACCAAAAAGTTTGTGTAACGTCATGTAACAGTTGCACACTGAATTTTCTCTGTAAGTGTTTATTTTATATACACATGATTTCTTTAATTAAATAAATAATAATATTTATCGAACGACATTAATTCTATGATTGTCTTACCACGTATTCGTTTAAAAAAACCTAGTGAGAACCACTATTCGTTAAAATATCAACTTTTACGTAACTTAAACTATCAACTTTTACGATAAACGAACTTTTACGTTAAAATATCAACTTTTACGATAATTTTTACTTAATTACCATTAAAGAGAAAACATTTTTAAAACCATCTACACAGTTATCCGCAGCCTAACACTCATCCATTGCTTATTTAGTTTTCAAATGCTACTACTTTATCGTAACTATTCATGATTATTTTTCTTATCCATTTTCCAACAAGATTGATAGATAGAAAAAAAATGCGTACATAAAATGAACTAATAATAATAATACATAAATAATCAATGCAATATACAAAAATAAATTTTATTCCAAATATTTTAATTAGTTTTCATTACTAATAATAAGTTGAAACATCACCATCGACATTTGTATATTAGCCAAGCGTCTCTTGATGCAAATGAGGTGGTTAAGAATACATAAAATTTTTTAACAGATATATTTAGATAACAAAAATCCTTCATTGGATTTTTTAGAATTCTTACAAAATCGAAATCTTGGGGGCTCAGTCTTTCTATAAGCTTGTAATTTTTTCCGAGATGATTAAGCTAAATAACTTAGTTTTATCTTGTAAAGATAATCTTGTTTTGGGTAAAATTTTTAAGTTTTAGAATATGCCTTTTATACTAACTTATATTAATAATACTTAGCTTGTCGCAAGATTTGTGTTGATAAACAAGTAAATTAAATAACTTGGTGTGATTAATTTCAGTAAACAAGCATATAACTTGATGTAATGGATTGATTTTGTGATTAATTTAACTTGTTATGATTGAAATAAGTAAATACGAGTACAGTATTATCGCTTATTATATTTAATTTTTTTAATTTACCATATGATAGGCATTGTGCCAACCTAATTCAATATATTAATATTTATTATTCACCAACATACTGAACAAATTTTTTGTTTACTTAAAAAAAATTCATTGCAATTATTTTCATACTTGCAATTATTTAAAAAGGAATACTATATTTTTTTAAGTAAAACAGTAAATAATCCGGAGAAAGTAGGAAAGTGATGATTTAAAAATTTTTTATTTGTACGTGTTCCTTAGATTTTTTGGAAAATTCATAACCACTAATATTTACCTCACTTTGAAAATTAGGCACATATCACACGGAGCGATTTCCGCGACATCACAGTATTTTATTCGCACGCGGAGCAAACTTATGTGTAAGCAATCACTAAACGATCAGCTACAGTTTTTTAAGAAGGGGTTATACATTGTTTATTTTCTTATAATTAAAATAAAACTTGGTAGTGTTTTAAAGGATGAAATATATCAAGTCGTCAGTAATGTAGAATAGTAATAAATAATAAATTAATAATAATATAAGTTCAACTATTTGAAATATGCATTTCTTTTTTCAAAATGTTTTATTTATTTATTTATTTATTTATTTATAATTTATTACATTTTTGATCTTAAAGTTAATGTTAATTTTTTCATTATTTAAATCATTTTTATACTTGACTTATAGAATATGTCATAATATATTAGTATTAGCACATTTCCATTTGTCCGCGTTCGTCAACGAGATAATTTAAAAACGAACTGAAACTTTGATGGCGTACATCTTAAAAGTGAGTATCAGCTGAAGTGAGTATCTTAAAATTGAGTATGAATGAGCAAAATCGGTACATTAGGCCCAATCACACAACTTCAGAACCATAATAGGAGATTCAAAAACAAAAAAGTGTGCTTTAAAAAAAAATAAAAAATTTTGTATGAACATTTTTTTAGACCATGAATTCGCCCCCCACATATTAACAGATATATAATTACAATTCATATTATTATTTTATGTGTAAGCTAAATTTAATTTTGAATAAATATATACCTATTATATTAAGTTCATATATTCATAAGAACAGAAATATAATAATGCAATGCATTTTTAAATATTAAACCGAATTTATAACTGTATATACGGGATATTTAGATTATTTTATAAATGCTACTGATTAAAAATACGTCAAATATTGATCCGTAATCATATGTCGCCTATCAAAGAAATTAAGTTAGTAAGGAATGTTTAACGTGTTGAAATTCATTTACAGACACTGTGTAATAATCTCATAATACAATTTATTTTGGTAACAGGTAATTACAAAAATAAATAAAATAATCTATTTTTGGATAATAGTATAGAATGTATTGGCATAACTTTATAAAAAAAAGTATATAAGTTCTTTAAGTTACCATTTACCACATTTCTCTGTTCGTATACAGGGGAAAAGTTTTATATGAAAACAAATGATTACCTCTTGCAGAACGTTTTAATTGCAATTATAAGAGAGTCGCTGCAATGTTGAATCAATCTATTGCAACGTTGCCAAGACAATTAAATGAGTTACATCTAGAGAAAGACGTTTTACCCTTTTACCCTTTTATCCATACATAATAAATATGTATCAAAATTTGTCGGGTTGAGCATTTGTTGTACTGAGTAATACTATTGGTAAAAGCCTTTATGTATTTGACACAATTAAATACGAAACTATATACCTATGCCCAACGCACACGTCGCAATTTCATGAATGTGATTTTCTAATGGAAACATTCACAATTTAATTATCCTGTCTGTGATAGGCATTGCAAGCATTTTAAAATATTGCAGGACTTTTTCAGATTTTTAAATAAATTTTAGTCTTGAATTATACAGTCTATACTTCAAGTTCCTCTTCATTTAACACTATTTACGTATTATTTTATATTTTATGATCGCTGATCTCTTCAATATATCAATTGTACTTATCTAGAACCAATTAAATGGCTGCACCTACTAATCCTGTTCTAAATGTTTAATATAATAAAACTAATATTATTTGTATCGTTTGTTTTTTATTTTTCGTTTGAACACAAACAAGTATTGGCATGTTTTAATTTTTTATATATAAATAATAATAATGTAAATCATATAACTATCTTTGTCACAAACATTGATTTATATTACAGTATAAACAAGAATAAAATAAACTGTCGCATGTGATGTTATGAACGTAGGATTTATAATGCGATATTTTTATCACATGTATGATTTCATTTCACGAAAATCGTACTACAAAAAGCTTTCCATAAGCAAATCACAATAATGATTTCGTCAATTTCACACAAATCGCTCCGTGTGCGATGATAAAAATAATTCAACCACTGTCAGAAATCAAACAGATAAATAATTTATTTTTAAATTCAAAAATTCGTTTCGTCAGTCTTACGAGTGATTTTATTGGGGTTGAGACAATCCTCAGTGTCGTTTTGGCCTGGGATTTCTGATCTGCGAAGAATTCCTAATGGAATTTTTAATTTTATACAAAAAATTACCCCTATCGCTTCTAGGGATGGTTTTAAAGGCTATGTATTTATCTGAGTTGCTTTTAAACCACGAATTTGTGATCAATGCCCCAAAAAACTATCAAGAAATAATGATGTGCGAAATGAAATTTTCAATTAAAAATATGTTTTATTGCTGCTACTTCTAGGGAATTTTAAGGGAGTTCAAAACATCTTCAATTGCTTTTTGACCCTAATAGACGATTTTCCTTGTGATTTTTGTAATTTTTTGTCACTGTTACTATTTTGGGTATGAAAATTACCCTAATTTTTCTTTATTTTCAAATGAAGACACACGGTGATGAATGATTCTGAACGTGTAAAGTACACGTACTTACAAGAATTTTTTTAATTGGAGCTTTTTCATCACCTTTTCGTATTTCAATGTTTTTCAAGCTATAAATTACTTTGTTAATTAAATTGTTGGAATTAAATAAAACGAGACAGCAAATATAAAGATTGCAAACGTATTAAGATATTAAAAATATAATACGATAAAACACACTTTGACATGACACAAATTTTTTCAGGAAACTACTAAACATTAATTTATGTTTTACAGAACAAAAACATTTTACAGTTAAGCTCAAAATAGAATAAATTAACTAACCTGTTAATAGTTGTAAACCTCGTGCCATCTTCCGTTGTCTCGATCAGTCGAAGATTCCATGAGCTCTTGTGATTTCGACGTTGTTGAATTACATTGGTTTCCAGTTTATTATTCACAAATTGTAACAGATAATTTAACACAGATTACATATGAATTGAACGGTTAGTTATAAGTATATCAACTTCACACTATCACATAGTGTACTTAGTTTGAGTCGCTCTTAAATTACAACTGACCAGTACGAGTATTAATGTTCAACTAACTTGTTCACAAATTATGAAAGAGTGGGTTGGGGTCTCGCAAATGTTTTTTTCCTGCAAGCGAAATTCGAAAATTAGCGCCAATAATTTTAAATTGAAATATTGATGGTCTAATATTTTCCGATATATTTAAAATTTAAAATAAATTAATGATAAAAATAATTTTATTTTATAATATGTAAGCAACTATACCTACATATCCACAAGTTGAAAAAAATTCAACAGGTCGGAATTTTTTGAAATAACCCTATATTACTATAAAATTGAGTTATAAATAAAAGTAAAATTGTGTGTATCTATTCTATTCTTAATTGTATTATTTGTCTCAATAAAACACATTTTCCCTATTTCTCCTCTTCAAATGTTGTTCTGTATTTACCATTGTAACCTTATTAAAATAATAATAAATACGACCTGTATATAAATGATGAATGCTATGCTATTTGCAAATGAATCATGATTAGTTAATTGCTTATGGATTGATTTTATATTGTAGTTTTTTGCAATCATATTATAATTTGTGTTAAGTACATGTCCATTGGTACGACTGTCCGTCTTTTGGTCATTGGGATAACTCAAAATTAAAGATATAGCTAACTAAACCTTTGTTAACTTATTCCAACGGCATTTCTCAAAAAAATCTCAATCTCAAAACATTTCGAACGTAGTCGAAAAATATTTCACTTCAAAAAAAAACTTCAAACTGTAAATTAGTCAATAATGTATGCATGTGATGACTTTGTAATATTGAATAAATTCTTACACACAACTTATAAAAAACAAAGTGGCACTCACACCAGGAGACACACTCACATAAGTGTCCTTAAAATCTATATTATAACTGTAACAACTGAAATCCTTTAGCTTTTGGGTTTCTTCACTGCTGTCCAGCAGATTTCATGCTAATTAATTTGTATGTCTTTCTAGCCATTCCAAATATTTTACACTATATTTCCCCTTTTAATTTTTCACTGTCTTCATTCTTATTTGTGATTGAAATCTTTTTAAATTAAATTGTTGGAGTTTGATGTTTTGCCCCATAACTAGATCTCATAAATCCAGATTTTTTACCAATACCAATAACTCATTTTTAAGTGATAATTGGGATTTATTACCTAAAAGCCATATTTACTGAGTTTAAGACCTAATCGTTTTCGCGTTTTTCAAATGTGTGTCCATCAAGTTAATGTTTTGTCAATATGTATTCCAATATTTAACAAACCAACTCTTGATAAAACTGTGGTGCGGGAAACATATATGGGGGAAACACACTTATAATTTGAAATCGATATGAGCCAGTAAATGACGATACTCGTCATTTACTTGCTCATGCATTTATTTGAACAAAGTGTTCTTGAAGCTTACTAGTTGCTTTATTAAGATTGGATAAATGTCGATTTTCAGGTACTCAAACAATAAAATTAAATGAAATTAAATTAAAAAATATGAAAATAGTAAAATTAAAATAATAATAATAAAATGAAATAAAATAAATTAAAATAAAATAAAAATATATATAAATATAAAAATAATATATTTACGTTAAACTAATAAAATGGCTTTTGTCATCCGCTTGTGTTGTAGTATAATGTTTTTTATGTTTATTTACCGGGTGCAAAATAAAAAAACTTGGGGATACCAGACTTCCCCCAAATAGAATGATTTTAGATTACAAAGTTTAATAGGTGTTTATGAAAAATATTCGATAATGCATATTTCTTTATTTTGAATCTTTCTTGATGAAATTTGAAGTACACGAATAATTTAGTTTAGAAGCAATGATTTGAATTTTGTTGAATAAATCAAGAAAATATTGGTACGCATACTAATAGTAAGGTGTGATTTTGATTAAGGTGCCATTTTTCGAGCTGTCCAATAGCAGCAATAGCGGACATTCAAAATGGCTGCCTCTGAAAATTATTATGCTGTATCTATTTGGTCCAAATTGTATGCTTCATTAAACGGTTTATTATTTCACATATTTGCCAGAATAGTCTATAGCAGGGGTCTCCAAACTGCATCCGGCCCGCGGGCAGATTTGGTCCGGCCCGCGGAGAGCCTTTTACTTTTTTTTTAAATTTAGTTTACTAAAGTATTCTTATTTTATGTTGAATATTATTAATATGATTTTGGCCCTCGGAGCTTACTGGAGTAATCAGTATGGCCCTAAGGCTGGAAAGTTTGGAGATCCCTGGTCTATAGTCTCGGTTCAAAAAAACCCACCTACCTACCTATGCAAACTAAACACTATTAAAATAAACACTACATACTATAAAAAGCCTGTTTTTTAAACTTTAGAAACCATGAAATTTTCAGGTAGGTGCGTTTTATTTGGCCTGAACTATATGCATATTGACATACACGTTAAGTTTATATTATTGTATATTATGCTGATAAGATTTGTATAGCTTTCAGATGAAATTGTGCGGTTAAGAAGAAGAATATTTTGTTGATATGTGTTTTATTTTGTATTTTTACATATGATGTAAATATTTGTATATGTAATTTGATTGCTTTATATTATGGAAATTGTTTGTAAACATTATTTTTCCTATGCATATATCCAATATATAAAAGTAATTTTTGTTTTATAAATAAGTAGAACATTCAACGCTGCTTTTTAACTTGAATTTCATTTATTTGGAATACCCTTTAGAATTTCAATATATGTAAATAGAAACGGATCTTATTTTCATTTTTAGATGTTTGAAAATTAAAATATTTTTTTATTATACTACACTTAAATTGCAACTATGAGTCTGATTTTCTTGTTCTAGCAGATACCATTTCAAACAATTCTGTACGAAAATTGATTATTTTTATTTCGCCAATGGAAACCACAATTTTTATACTATCGTTAAGTTTTGATTGACTCAGAGCTCGTGGGAGATATGAATAATGGTTTCTCTTTATGGCTATAATTTTTTTCAGAATTGAATCCTAATATATGCAGTGTGGAAACCAAATTCTAGCAGGAATCGATCTTGTGCATCCCTAACTTTTATACATTGGAAAGGGGTGAGAGTTATGCTCGGTCAAAATGAAAAAAAATTTCACAAAATTTATAGAGCATAAAATTTTACATATGAACGGTTTATTGAATTTTTGGCTGTTATTAAAAGTAACGGAGCTTGAACGGCTAGAAGTTTTCACTTATTCGTGAATTCATTTCACATACATTTAATATACATGTAAATTCCATGTGTGAATGGGTAAAAACTTCTAAAGGTTATGGTTAAGTTATAGTTTCAATAATACCCTGAATATATTTTATATAGAACCTGTTTTACGAAAAATTGCCTGCTCTACTACTTTCATTTGAAACTTTTTCTCTTAACGTTTTGATCTAGCTCAATTCAAACTGCTTTCAAATGTCTAAAGATAATGACAAATGTGGCTAATTCCTGTTATAACTTGGTTTCCGTACGTCGCATACTATTATTTATAGTTGAAATAAATAATGATAAAATTTTAGATAAAAATGAATTACTTTAACTATCAATATTAGCTACAAACTCAAGATATTCATAATATATGTACATTAGCTACAAACTCAAGATATTCATAATATATGTACTTTAAGGGAAAAATTTTCAATTTTAATTTATTTCTGACCACTTAAAGTGTTAGGTGTAGTAGAAAATTGGTACCCATTTATTTTTCTATGTTCAGGTAACCTTCCGTAAAAATTTCGCCCTGATAGTTTCATCCCCTTAAATTATGGTAGTTGACGGTCACACGAGTTTAAAATTTGTAAGTCGTTAAACTTTTATACCTCTCCGATGGTTGCTTTACGTACCAATAATTTTCAATGTCAAAAATTCTTAAGCTACCTCATTTGCTGATTTTTACTAAATAGTTAAGAAGTTGCGCGGGAACAGATTCAGATACAATTTTTATAACTTATATTTTCGTTTAAAATTTTGTTGGGTATAAGGTACAGTATATGCTTGTTAAATTTAGTAATTGAGTTCTTTCATTTGATACCCAATTAAATGCTAATTCATTTTATCTTCTTATTAACATAACTACTTCCACCCCGATTCTCTTGGCTTTGCCTTAGTCGGGTAAAACCAATCGTCTTAATAACCACAACTAATAGATGTTACGTAGTGGTTTCTAAGTTTAGTCGTAACATACAAAAATGCATATGTTTCCTCTTTATAATATTATAATATTATAGTATAGGTACTTACGTACGCGTGTAAGGAGTTATACTTCTTTAGCATCATTAAAAAACAATTTTTAATTGCATGTAAATAATTAATTAGAATAAAATAATAAAATGACTGGAGGAGGATAATCAACAAAGTCAATAAACCTCAGTTTAAATTTGAAAAATTAAATAAATAAATATATTTTTTCTTACAATTTGTAACTTAAATCAGCTTTAACCTGAGAATTTTGGGTGCCGATGATGCTCGCACATCTTAAAATTACACTCTCATTATTTTTTCATAACGCGTCTAAAGTAGTATAACTTCAAAAATTTTGACTATCATCAACTTATCGACAAAGTACTATTGTCGATAAGACTTAAACTCATTCTTGAAGAGATAAAAATTCGAATACAAAACATGTATTTAAAACAAAGAAGTTTTGTTTGAATCACTTTAATAAATTATGTAGATTAGTGACAATTCAAGTTTAAAAGCTAATTAATATTGGTATAGTTATAATAAATACATAATTATAAACTTTTCATAACAGTAAAGGCTATGTATTTCAAAAATAGATACTAAAGTTATGTATGAGTACATTATATTCTACCAGTTGTTGTCTTCGCATGTTAATTTACAATTTACATTGTTAACACTGTTTCGTATATAATTGAAGATATTAACGCACGGTAGTGCACCAAGGCCAACTGCATAAAGTATGTATATTATCTGAAATACTTGTTCTTCTTATAGCTCATCTTTTATAGCTTTATTCTGTTTTAAGAAATGTCAAGAAATTGAAAATTAATACAACTCCAATATGTTTTAACATTTTTTACTCACTGACGTTAAAACATTATAAAGCACTTCGTATATATGTAGAATTCTATTATACTTTTCAATAGCCCTCGCTCCGATATATGGGAGAGAATAGTAAAAATCCTTCAGTTGAAATGTTAAAAACTCTTTTGGCTTAGAATTAACTTCTCTTTTGGCTTAGAAATTTGGAAGAATATTCGTTACCATTTTGTAGAGTCGATGATCGAAAATCCATCTGGCATAGTAAGCCCACCTTTTTTACCCACGAAAATACAAAAAGGAGGAAAGATCTCAATTCAAAGAGTATACTAAAAAGAATGTATTTCCACGTATAACTTTTTATAGATTAATCCAGTTTTAATAATTCTTTTTTTATTGTAAAGTATATACCCCGAAGTTAGTCCCATATCAATTTTAAAATAAAATTCTACCCTTAGGTGAGAATATAAGGGTGTGTTATAATCATTAATGAGAACTCTAGGATTTTTCGAATAAATTTCGATTTTCTAATTTAGGTACGATTTTGGTTAAATGAAAATGGTTTATTATGTAATGCTTTTCTTTTTTAAAGTTTTTTCGAGGGAGTTTAATTTTTTTGTTATAAAAATTAAATATTTTTTCTTGTCAGCTTTTCCAGTCGTTAAATTATTTTGTTAAAAAGTTATTATTTTATAATTTTTTTATATAGTAATTATTATTTTTTTATAATACACAACTCAACATTAAAATATGTGAGTGATGAATAAATCACAAATATAAGGGTAATTTTTTTCCAAATTTGAGACTAACTTCGAGATCTACGCTTTCGTCGGTTAAAAAGAGTCCGGAAGATCCACAACGTCGATATAATTAACAAATTTTTAATCGAAAATCCTTTTTTTATATGGAAACAAAATTATGGAGATGGAAATAGTAATTAATTATTCAACTTTAATATAACTTTTTTCAAGTTAAGTATATGAATTAAATTCGCACAAATTTGTACCACCTTCTTTTTGTTTGTTTGTTTGTACAAGCATCGTTTTAGGGAAAATAAAAAAACAAATTTTGGGGGGTTAACTTCATACTAGAGTGAATTACTGAGCTGATCTAATTTTTTATAGTTTTCACAATAGTCGTTTGAACATAGTTAAGATTGCGCAATTCTTAAGGGGTTCAGAAAAATGAATTGTAGTGAAGTGAAGTAAGACCCCATGTGATGAATTCTTGAAATTTTTTTGCATGAATCGTTTGCACACGTTTGTAGAACTTTTTTTCGTTTCCACACGCATCGTTTTTGAGAAAGTTGAAAAACAAATTTTCGGAGGCCATCTTCACACTAACCCTAGTACTTAGTGCTGAAATTGGTGGAATTTGCATGAACTGTTTGCACATCCATCATTTTCGTCTTTTTAAGCACTAATTTTCCAGGAGATAAAAAAAAATTTTTGCCAGTCCCCATTGAACGAAGTTTTAGAAATTCTTTACATGACTGCACATTATTTGCACATGTATGTATACTCTTTATTTTTGTTAGCATAAGCACCAATTTTCCAGGACTTTGAAAGTGGAAAGTGAAATTTTTGTTAACATACAAATTTAATTTTTTGGTCAATTGTTCTCAAATTTCAAACAAATGAAATCAAAAGAAATAACATCGACAAAGAAAATTTCGAAATTCAAAATGCAGGAACGAAAATAAAATTGTTTCATAATATCAAACATGTTCTTTAATAGTTTTCCACTCTTAAAATATAACATAAATTCCTTTTTAGAGAATATATTTTATACATTACATTTCTTTTCATCCGTGTTTCTATCCATTTACATAATATTTTTCAGTTTAAAAATAATACTTTATGACTTGTTTATCAGTAATTATATACAGAATATTACGTGCAAACTTACGTCTAAAAGATGTGAAACGATTAATGTAAAAAAATACAAAAAATTCGACCAATTCAGCAATAGGGTCTTATATATAGTTAGCCCCATCAAAGTATTTTTTCAATTTTCTGAAAAACGATACTTTTTCAAACAAAAAAAAAAGCTGTGCAAAAGTGTGCTAACAATTCTTGTAAAGAAATTTATAAAATTTGACCATTTGAGGGTTAGTGTGACGTTGTTCCTCCAAAATTTGTTTTTCAATTTTCTCAAAAACGATGATTTTCCAAATGAAAAAAAAGTTGTAAAAACGATTCATAGAAAATAATTACAAAATTTGACCATTGACGGGCTTTACATATGTTAAAATGTATTAAGAGTTTTAACGAAGGGATTAACTAACCACTCGAAACTTGTACAAAATGTGTACATTTAATTCATGATTATTATTTTTATTATTATTAATAAATCTGTATAACAGCTTATATTTTATTATCATATTTTCATTTTTAAACATCAAAATACATTAGAATTGATTAAAAATTCGATAAATATTTTAGAGGAATAATAAAATTAAACTAAAAAACCTTTTTAAAAATCAAGCTTTTATTTAATTTCGATAAAATTCTACTTTAAAACTTCAACTGATCAACTTATAAAATCATTATACAAATTATTTGATTTAAAGCCTGTTGCGAGAATTAATTGTGTAGATAAACAAGAAAATTAAATAATTTGATGTTATTAAATATTTTGAAATTATATAACTTGAAGGAAATATGAGCACTAAAATCTCGCGACGAGCATTTATATCATTTAAAATGTGTACTGACGTTATAAGTTGATGGAAAAAGTTTTAAAGCAAAATGTTATTTTCTTCTTTGTTAAAAGTTAAATAAATGGTTTAAAAGTATTTTTTTTTATTTTCATGACGAAATAATTACGTTATATGTTAATTTATGACATTAGTAACTATGAAAACTTTAAACTCAAACCGCCAAAATAACTGAAAAGCTTAAAATTATAAACCTTTCTTAAACACTTAGCTCTTAAATTAATGTAAGTATACCTACCTAATAAATTTTGATTGGGCACCAAACAAATAAATTAATTAGTTAAGTAAAGCCTAGTCTTAGGTATACTAACAAGAAAATATTTATTAAGGTGAATTAAAAACTCAAAATTAATATTAAAATATATACTTAGATAAACTTACATTAGTTTAGGAACTTAGTTATTGAGATTAAATGAAAAAGATTTATTATTATTTAGTTTTTATTGCTTTCGGCGGTTTGATGTTTTTGTTTAGAACCTCATGCCGAAGTATACTCTTTTCAATAAAAAATGTATTATCAAAATCGGACTCTTCTGTAAAAATTTATGCGTAAAATTTATAAATATGTTATATGTAATAAATTCAGATACTTATACATGTGTTACATGTGCCGTAAAACTGTCGCTAGGTAAATAATTTTTTTTTTAAATCACAGAAATGACCAGCGAGCCTAAGAAAGTTTTCAATTCAATTGCTCGGAAAACGTAATAATCCCACAAATGTAGCTCTCAATTACGTTACAAATCCCATTAGCATCATTTCCATGAAACCAAAATCAAATTCAAAAATTTAAATAATTTCTCAAAAATATAAATGAAAACTTTAATGATTGCAACCGGATACGAAACGAGGTCCGTTAGTACTCAAAGAGGACTATGATTATCATAGGGCTTTTGCTTCTTAAAATAACATGTATTATCCATAGGTACTAACATAAAGTGGTGTCGTAACAATGTCGCCAGTTCAATGGTTTTTCCCCATCTCAAAAATTATTATATTGACCGATGGTGTGTATGCGTAAGGGAAATTATTGATTCCTAAAATTTGGAATGTGAGCATTTTTATCTCTTGGTACATATTAACCTTAGGTCTTACTTTGAGAGGTCATGCATGTTTGAGAGGTAAAACTGGAAATGCAAACGTATTAAAAGAAAAAACTTAAGGTAAAACAATCTTTAAACGTCAATTCCACCCCTTTTAAAGGATGAATTTAATAAATACGTGTTCGAATGCGTTAAACCGGATCCTCTGTTTAATTTTCAAGCTTCCTGACTTTGCAGTGGACAATCGACTCGAAATAATCGAGTTCAAGGTCATTTTTTCTTTGTGAGTAGAGAACCCCTTAATCTCGGGCTACAGAACATAAGTTATTTAGTCACCATTAATGCTATTTTGTGAAAGTTTCTTTAATTTATTTCTTTAAATTTTTAAATCATTCTTTAAAAAAACTTGTTATAGATTAGAAATTTTTTAACGGAGTACCTTCGGTCAATGTTTTAAGGATAATTGTCCCCCTAAATTATAATTTTTAATTTTTAAATTATCTTACATTTGACCATTATTAATAGAACATTCACTTGATTTAAGTAGCTTTTAAGTGTGGAATTCTTTGTACATTATTTATTTATTTATTTTTTTGATTATCTGTTATTTTAATGGGTAAATGTAAAAATAAATATAGGTCGCCTATTCTTCATAAAATTATTATAAAACAGATACTTATGAAGAAGCTCTTCTGATATTTTATGTTTGTTTGAGTGGCTAACTTGTACGTACTTTGCACGCAGCCAATACATCATGTGAAAAGTTGACTGCTTTTGACAAATTATATACATTCGATTCATCCACTCACTCATTGAATATTCATAGCGGTCATTTGTAAACCGTTTATAATATATTTACTACAAATATAATTATTATAAAATATTAAACATTACTATTTGAACATTATTATAATCGAAACTTAACTTGAATAGTCCGTAAATTAGTAAAATTAATAGATTAAATTATTATGTTATTGTGTTTTATTGGCTGGAATCTAATACAATGTCCGTTAAGAAATATGACATATATGGAATACAGACAGAGTCACTATTATACAGTGATATGCGCATACTTATTCAATTTACACATTAGTTATTGCATCGACCCTTTCCAGGATCGAAAACAATATAAAAATGCATGCATTAGAATACGTGGATAGTAAAATAATTCGATTATTAATCAATTAAGTTTAGAATCATTAAAATCATATATTTATTATTTGTAACGATTATGTATATTATATTATATTATAAATTGGTAACTTTAATTTTAATAAAATCAACGCAAAGCAATAATAAACAGAAAAGTTGAATTACTGATAATTATAAGATATAAAATTAAATTGACTATCGACGTACATGAACTCTTCGTATAAATGCATTTTACAGGTAGCATAATTCATTTTAGCAAAAGGTAATTCAATTCAATTAAAAGTTACTATCTGCTGATATAATGGAGCAACAAAACACAACACGAGTCAGACCCCACCGATGAACCATGTTGGCCATATCGGCTCCCAGTGGTCGTGATCAATCTGTCTATAATAAGTAGCCCCAGCTGCTTCAAACCTGTAATTAAACTAAAATATCATTCGGATAAAGATTTACCAATAATTAATCTTTTTATAGTATATTTGATAAACGATTATTTATATTATAATTGTGTACGAATTTTATTGAATATCAAATATACTATAACAAGATTAATTATTCATATAAATTTACATACGCATCCTGCATATATTTGCGATTAGTTTGATACGACATTTACTTCAAATAACCATAATTTCCAATTAAAAACGAATAATTAATTAGGAAAATGCGACGATTATATTCTGGAGAATATATCAAGTTAACTTACATGATTTCAGAAAAAAAAAAAGTTATTTTAGAAGAGATTACAAGTTTGAGTCTTATATTTATAGATAATGATTTGTCTCAAAAATTGTAAATTAGACATAAATCGTTTTACGTTTTAACTAAAAACAAAATCACAATTTGCCCAAAAATTAACCATGGATGAATACAAATTAAATATAAAACGTTTTACGTTTTAACTAAAAAAAATTTTAAGATTTGCTAAACATAAACCATAGAATTGTGAATAAAATTACGAATGAAATACACGTTTTAACTAAAAGAAATAGGTAAAATTTTCCAAAGATTAACCATAGAATTGCTAAGAATATTACAAATTAAATTTAAAACGATTAACGTTTTAATAAAAAAAGTATGATTTGTCAAAATATTACTAATGGAATAGTTAATGAAATTATTTGATGCTACAGGAAATTATCTATCACATTGTAACAAAATACATAAATGAATACAAATAGAGCTATACCGAATATTACCGTTATTTAGTATATTATTTCAATTTAATTGAATTCAAGCCATCCATTTTATGCCATTAATTTTTAAACACCACAGAAATATTGAAACATTGACAATAAATCAGTTTTAGTTGCACTAACTTTTCCAAAAATAAGCTTGATGTTTCTTGACGTTGTAATTCAAAAACAAAAATAAAAATAAAAATAAATGTCTTTCCAAACTAGAATATTACAATCATGTTAGTGTATCAACGTACGGACAATGAAAAGAGCTTTCAACACCTCACAACTCGCTTTATAATTTTATTTAATAATTATAAAACAAAACATATACAAATAAATTGTAATAAAAGATTGATAAACACTTGTTCGCTGATGTTCTATGCAGAGTAAGTTTTACTACAGTTTTAGATTTGGCTACATAGATAAATTTATTTTAAAACTATAATATTGTGTAAATATATTACCCTTCCGTACTGCCCAGGTAAGTGGAAAAACGAAAAATTTGCAAACATCGTCCCGCTTAATTTTGATAACGGTTTGAAGACAGTTTAACGACAAGTTTGAAGACACCGAAATATTGATGAAAAATATGCTATTGTGTGAAAAAAGTTTCCCTACCGTATTGCTTATGAAAATGGAAAATCAAAAATCGATAATCATGGGACTGATTAATTTTTATGAGGGTTTTAAATTTGAAGGTACTGGACTATGTAGATCTTGAGACATTGACGAAAAATATGATATTGTAATCAAAAATCTGACAAATATGGATTCTGTTAATTTGAAACACGATTGTAAAATTTAATCATGAAAGTCCCAGGTTATGTAGATCTCGAGATGTTGATGAAAAGTCTGATATTGGATGAAAAACATCCCACTTCGGTGCAGCTCAGGAAAGTTAAAATGGTTAAATTAAGAGAACTAGAAACCCTTGATTTTAAAGAATAATGATTTATGTTCTTTTGAAGACTCTAACCTAATTCTATTCCGAGATATGTAATAGTTCCGGGAAAAACTATACCCCTTCCCGACTACTTTCTAATGAAAATTTTGAAAATCCCCTCTTACTACCCAAAAAATTTTGAGAAATTAGTATACGTGGAAATGAGTTTGTTGATATATTGGTCGGGGATGCAGAGGAAACATCACCTCCACCTGCACAAGATCTTTGGACACATTGCAAACGGTCTATATTACACGAATGAAACATAATTTGCGGAAATTCAAACATGATTCCACAAACGGGACATGGACAGGAAAAATTAATCAGTTATAAGCCGCAACAGAACAGGACACAACTTTCGGCCAGCGCATCTACATCGTTTACATAGTGCACCCGACACTATATGTAGATATGGCTTTCAATTCTATGATAAATATCACATCACCTTCGCCTGCTCACTCCTCAATCGGCATAAACATATGTTTTAAAGTTCACTAGCAGGTATGGGTGGTTTGAGTTCTTACTATATATATCCTTATATCCTATATTTAAATAATACAGAAATGTCTTTGTACGTTCTTTAACAAGTTCAAAATCCTTATTTTAATTTGCTTATCTGCTGTCAATTTACATTAAATTATTGTACTTTATTGTTCTCTATTATTATTGTTCTTGCCGTGGTTCCCTTTCTATTATAACTCCTTCGTAAAATAGTGTCCACTGACCCTGCCGACTAAATTCCTTTCGAATTTCTTACATGTCCTTGTGTATCAATTAAAAAATCTTTTTTTATATTATAACACCAATTTTCGAATCTTTTGCTTTCCATTATTATCATATTCAAGAATACTTTTCATTTTAATTTGTATATGTGTGTTATATATTGAATTGTTAATTTTATTTGGATAATAGCTTTATAACTGTATTAGCTGAGAAGAAAATATTTTTTAAATTTTATCCTACTACAATAAGTAGTTCCCGCCTTACGTTGAATTTGAAAAAAAAGTTACTATTTTACAATAAAATATAGATATAGATCTTTTAAACTTAAGGAACGTTGCAACTTTCAAGGTTTTTCAAGAAAAGTGTGTGTCTAGCTTTAATGATATATAATTTTTTTTTTGAACTTTGCTTTTTAATGAAGGCTACGAAGAGGGAATTGGCAAGTAACGTAACATAGTTATCATAAGTCCATAATTATATTGACTGTTGTATCAATATCATTATCTTATTATATAAAAATGAATCGCAAAATGTGTTGGTAAGCGCATAACTCGAGAATGGCTGGACCGATTTGGCTAATTTTGGTCTTGAAATATTCGTGAAAGTTCAGGGAACGTTTAAACGGTGAGAAACATAAATAATAAGTAAAGGGAAATACTATAAACGACAATTTAATTTTCGAATACAAAATGTTCCTAGCTGTGAAACATATTTTGTCTTTGTTTTTCTCACATGTTACAAATTATCATTTCCATAGAAACCAAAATCTAATTTTGAAATTCAAAATAAAACTTCTTTATCTATTCAAAATAAAACTTCTTTATCTATTCAAAATAAAACTTCTTTATCTCTTCTCACTAGCAGTATGACGAACTGTCAACTATATAAAGTGTACATATCGCATTGTTCAAGTATTACCGGAATCATTCGTGGTTCAGGAGGTCCATATACCTTTCACCAAGTGTATGTGTACCACAGCAAAAATTATCGGGTGAACGCGGTCCCTGGTGTACCCCAGCAAATACCATGTAAATACCGGGTGGATATAATGTACCAGGTGTACACTAAATACCGGGAATCCGATAAGAAAGGATTTGAAATTCTTCCCCTAAGGGTAGAATTGCATCCGCATGTAAACGATGTAATATCATTTATTAAAATGTGAGAAATAACACAGCAACGCGTAAACCGGGAGGGTATGCTTTAATATATAAATTAATATCATAATTTATTCTGATTTGCCGCAGCTTCATTATTTAGTTATAGACCGTTGAGAATATGTTGTTACTACATTTAGGAGATATTGATGTTGATTAGAAATAATTTATATAACAAAACAATGTTTACCCGGGTCAGCTATTCAAAATAGAATTTATTTATTTCTTCTTTTCTATATTAGTGGTTCTGGACTTCCTTTTACTTTTTTTCATCAAGTATATGAGAACCACAGCACAATATACACGAATTGTGGGTGCACGAGTACCGGGTGTCCCACATCAAACACGAGTGTATATATAAATATTTCGTGTCACGGGGTATCCCACACCAAATAGTGGGCTACACATCAAATACCGGGCATCCCATAAGAAAAGATTTTCTGAAATTTTACCCCTAATGGATGAAAATCAGAGGCAAGGTTTGTATGGGACAACGGAATTGCTTCGTCCAATCTGCTTCAAATTTTGCATGCAATCGATGTAATATCAATTGTCACCGCAACGTGTCCGGGTAAACTTTAAAATATATTTTAATATCATTATTTATTCTAATTTGCCTTAGCTTTCAGTATTAAGAAATAGAGGAAAGTTGTTAAGAATATGTTATTATACTTAGAAAATGTTTAAGTTAATTAGAAATATGTGGCAAAACGACGTTTTGCCGGGCCAGCTAGTATATATATATATATATATATATATATATATATATATATATATATATATATATATATATATATATATATATAAACAGGTAACATTAATAAATTCACAGTAACTTATTGCATGATAATGGCCGTACTGGTCGAAACAATAATCAGAAATTTTTTTTTTTAATTAATAAATACAAAGTGGAAATTTTCGATGATAAATTTAGATTTTATTTATCATGGACTTCCACATATTAACAAAAAACTAAAACAAAAAAACAAAAAGTGTTAGTATTTATAAAAACTTGTTTTTCAAAAGAATGTATTAAAAAAAAAATTATTTTAAAGTAAATAAATATTTCTACATATATTGCTTTGGTGTATATTTATTTTACTAATGATTTTGGTCCATTCTTTCAGGGACTTTTAAATCCAACGTAGTATTATAAATGCGACCTCTGGTGAATTCATACTGACGTACACAGAATTAAGGATATAAAATTAAATGTAGGATTTTAGAGAAATAATAATTAGATAAAATATTCGGATTAGCATTTTGAAATTCGGACATGGCTAGTAAAACTATTTATAGTCGTATGATACGATGGTGCCGTACAAAATATAATAGGTGTGTGGTTAAGTTAATTTATTGAAAATGATTGATTGTATGTATAATAATTGTAAATTATAGTAATAAGGCAGGTACTAGTCAGAGTGGTATTTAAAATCAATTCAATTTGAATAATTTATTTACCTATAGAGAACACAGTACCTATATTATATTATATGTATACATTATGCAAGTGCATTATTATTCATTTTATCATAAATTAATGGTTTACATTAAGCACTTTCTTTTCTATGATAAATAAACTTTGGTCTATCAATCGTAATAATTTTTAATTGCTCATTAACAAGTTTTTTACTAAAAAAGTAAGGTGTATAATAGTAAAGAGTGTACACAACATCTAGCAGTAGTGATAAGACAATCACATAATCTCACATCAATCGATATTAGGAATTTATTTAAGAGGCTACGGAATGTGTATAGAATTTTAAATCTTAATGTAGTTAATATAAATTTATTTTGTACATAATTTGATTTCATTAAAGTTTATTTTGTTTTGTTAAATTATCCAAATTATCTCCTTCTTGTTCAATACACTTTAAAAGACACCCTTCAAGCTATTTAAAATCTTGGAAATGGAATGATTTTGTTAGTTTCACAAAGTAAATATGTGTGTGACGTCTTCAATTGATGAAAGTCGTAGTACGCTGAACTATTTTTTTGTGTTGAAAATAAAAAATAGTCACACATCGCAGGATTTCGTGAATAGGGTGAATGGTCTATAAATTCAAATGTTAGTTGCTTAATTTTAGCCATTGAAACAGCGAATGTATCCACTTAAGCATTATCTCGGAAAAAGAAAATTTTTTTATTCTTCTTACTTAGCTGACCTTATAATGACGCTACGACTATCCAGTTATAATCTGATGCTCACACAAAGTATGGCTTCCGAGCAGATTTCACCTTGTTTATTCTATTTGTGGTACCCGTTTGCCTTCGAAAGAACCTTAGAAAAGACTAGGTGGATGTGTGAGTGCTCAGCTGTAAGCTAATGCGATATTCATCCCTCAGATATTTTTTGCATAATTAATTTATTATACAAAATTGAAGACAGTATCTTTTGAAACCCCTGTGGCCAAATAATTTACAATATTTTATTCTACGATCATTTAACATCTTATCGTGGATTTCATTATTCATTTCTGGGCTACTCACGTATATAGGATGACCTTGAACAGATCGTCGATGTACGATACGTTAGAAATCAAATAGCAGCTGCAAATATAGGGGCAGACGTGCCATGGATTAAATTTACCTCTTATATTTTTTGATGTTGTGCCTTTAAAAAAGTCAGTTGAACACTACTCAATTTACAAACAAACAAAAATTCGTGTATTCTGATGATTTATAATAACAAAACATATTTAATTGTAATTATATAATAGAATTTAATATTTTAATTTCATTGAATCGTGTTTTGGAATTATAAAGTTATTAAAATGACTTTTGCTATAAATTGTCTGACAATTGTATTACATTCATTTAATAAATAAATGGATAGGCATAATGCACGATTATTTCTAGCAAAAAAACTGGATTTCTAATCATGAAATATGCATTCAAGTGATAATAAAATTAAATTTAATAAAAATGTTTTTAAGTTGTAATCGACATAAAGTTTCTATCCTAAGCAGACCAATATTTTTTTTTCGAAAAAAATAAAAAATAAATAAACGATATATATATATATATATATATATATATATATATATATATATATATATATATATATATATATATATATATATATATATATATATATATATATATGTATGTGTATATAGTTTTACCTTTTAAAATTACAATGGTTTACAAACAAACAGCAAAATAAAAATTAAGAATTCAATGTACAAAAATAATGTACAAAATAAAACTAATTAATTTTGTTTGATAGGCCTATAACTTTTATAATAAATGTATGCTCTATACTCCAGTTTATCTACAGTATCAACGGTTAGCAAGTTATCATCACACACTTAGCTATCGAAAAGTGACAATTTTACTTATTTACACTTTGGAAATTCTATTAGAGTGTGTAAGAAGTTGTTACGCTGATTTCCCAGTTCAGACAAATATCACCTTCTTTAATTATTAGTATCAAATGAAAGGCCTTGCTCAGAAAAACTCGAAAATAAAATAACGCCACGGTACAATAAAAAAAAGTATCAAATGAAAGAGCACAGAATTGTTTCGTTAGAAAAAAAGTTATGGTACAGAATAGTTTTAAAGAAATATTCGAATCATATATTTTCAAAACATACAAACAATTTGCAATGTTTTCATACTATAAACAAAATTTAGAAATGTTAAGATTTATTTATAACATCAGCGATATAGATTAATAAATTTCAAGAATAAAATATGAAGATAAGTTATTTGATGAAGAACTTGATAATTAAAATCAATAAATAAATAAATACCTTAATTTATTAAAATTAAGGTATAATCTATAATCTATATCGCTGATGTTATAAATAAATCATAACATTTCTAAATTTTGTTTATAGTATGAAAAACATTGCAAATTGTTTGTATGTTTTGAAAATATATGATTCGAATATTTCTTTTATCTTTTAGTTGATAATGTTCAAACAAAAAATTGTTTTGCTTAAAACTATTCTGTACCATAACTTTTTTTCTAACGAAACAATTCTGTTTTAGTTTTAATATATCATGTTTTTTGAAATTTATTTAATATATTGACAATTAGGTTTTCATTATTTATTAAAATTAAAAGTTATAGTTTTTTTTTTTTTTTTTTTTGGTGCATTTAAATAAAAGCTATCTATTTTCTAAAATCATTGTTTCTGAATGTATTTTATCTTATATTCTTTTAAAGTTTTTTTATTATAGATTTCTTATTTATTAAAATAAATTTTTTAATTTTCTATAAACTGTTATTAGCTGTTAATCTTTGGCCTGTATCAAATTTACAAGGTAGATTTATATTTTTAAAGTGATTCATTTTTTCTGAGTTTTAATCATTTATTAATATTTTATCAAAAACTATTCAAAATAGTATAAGTTTAAAAATAAACTTTATGAACATTAAACATAAGACAAATGTCTATATTATTTGAATTAGCGCCATCTATATTATTTCGCGGTGCACAAAATTACCGGCTTGTAATAAAATGATTGAAGCCGGCTATAATATTCGAATATTAATATTCACTGCGCGTGCATTATTACTTGAAAATATATATTATTTGTCGGCGCTGATCACAGAGAAAATTCCGAAAAACAATAGAACCATTACACGGTCACTTTAGAAATTTTCCAAGTTTTTTATGTTTTTATGTTTTTAAGAAACTTAAAAATTGTAGCTCACCTTCCGGAACTTTGAAATTATTTAACGAACGCTCATGCTAAATTTCACACAGTCTTCGATGTGTCTGATCACAAATTGAAGTCAATTTACACCATATTTTTTCGATTAATGACAAGAATATATATTGCTAAACCTTTTTTATTTAAGGCTACTATTTTAGATACTGTAAGTGTTGTTTTCTATATTAAATTTACTAGGTGTCGTAAAAAATGTACGTAAATTTTGATAAAATATATATAAGAATTAACAGAATGCATGACAAATAGTTTTATAAGCCTTACTTAATCTAGTATACATTGCGTAATCTATAATAAGCATTTAAATAAATAAATATGTAAACTTACATCTGAAAATTAGTCCATGGTTCAAATATGGCCAGTATAACAACCTTTACACGTATCACAAGTTCAACAATCAGCTTTTCCGATGTGAAACATATTCAGGTGTCCGTTGTCTGATAACATGAAAATTGATTCTGTGAAATTGGTTGAACCTCATAAGTCACCCAATTTAAATTTGAAGAATAACAACAATGTCGAATAAGTTGGAAAATTTATTGATAATAATAAAAACTTGAAAAACTATTCTTGACTTCTGTTGTTTTAGCAAAAAATTAGGTAACTGAAATAAAATTTAATCAAAAAAAATCTTATTAGTCTTATGATAGTACGATTAATACTTTACATACTTTACAGCTATCTGAATTTACATATTGAGTTGGACCTTCATTTACGTCATTTACGTTGTATTTTTTGAAGAGGAAGGAATACATTTTTTTACGTTTTTTATACCCGAAATACGCATCTATCTTTAATGAATCATTTTTAGCAAAATAGCATTTTGGACAAAAATGTGACATAAAAGATGATGATTATCATTTGGAAGCTTCTTGGTACAACGGAAAGTTTTTATTGCACTAACAAACAGGACGCCCGAGTTAAATGACTTTTTAGCCTGTTATATAAAAAAAATCTAGTACATTATACATTTTTTTCTTTTAATATAATTTTTATTTAGATTTGCTCTTAAATCGTATTTTTAGTAAAATTTTTTCCTTTTACTCTAATTTGTTTCTTTTCTTTTTGATACCCAGTATATTTGTTTTTGTAAGTTATAACATACATAAGAACATACATAAATAGATACATGCATGCATATACTTCACTGGTTCAATTTTATCACCATTTTAGTTTGATAACCGTTTTTAAACGGTGTAGAGGCAAGGCAGCAAGTGTTCCATATTTTATTAAATTCATTCATTATTCACATAACGTTTTTCTACACCAATTTTATTCTTTATTTGAACACTTTCATTTTCCTTGTATGGTATGAATGTGTGTTGGATTTCAAACCCAAAAGATAACTAGAAGCACGATAAGTAGAATGTTGAACTAATTTATGATTTTGATTCTTATACATTCCGTAAAATGTAAAATGTAATTTTTTTCTACAAATATTTATTTGTGAAGTACCAACAACTGTTGTGATTGATTTTAGTGTTAGTTTTTCAAATTTAGATATGGGTCACGTAATCTCATGCTTTAATCTAGTAGTGTTTTTTTTCTTTTATACATATTCATGGAGAATTTTTGATGTTTTATTTTCATGAAGGATTCATAAAATTATAATACAGGTATTAAAATGTTTTATTTATAAAACCAAATATGGAATTAGCTTAAAAAAATCCCAAACCTGGTAGAAATATGCAGATTACCTGGTACTTTTATCAAGCACTCGTGAACAAACTCCTGCAAATAAGCTACTGTATGGAAGAGTCTATTTAACACCGATAAAGCCAGAAGTAAATATTCCATTAAGAAAAATTTGGCACTAACTCAGTTTCGAAAGCAGTGTCACTGTAAGAGAATAAGGATATTGTGGTGTTACGTTCTTAATGGTTATACAATGCAATATTTAGTTTGACTATTATAGCTCGTATTTCTATTGAAAATTTGACTAACTTTTGTCAAAAACCTGGTGTAGACATGAAAATATGTAATACACTCCTGTATCTTAAATAAGGTACCAACTATCCTTTTCTACTGTTTAGAATTAGGGATTTTCACAATCTGATTTTCAAGAAATTATACTGATTCCCTTGAAATACCGATGGTTGATATGATATGGGACATGTACCTCTAGCATGATACATACTCTAGAACGCTGTTTGCTAGTGGCTGAAGCTTCTAACATTAACGGACGGTCGAATTGTAATAATTATACTTCCCCGATAACTTGAAAAAGAAGACAATTTGGATTTCTTTAATATTTTTTTCAAATATTTCTTCATCAACGATATCGGATATAATGTCTGTTATTCGATATACTCACACTTCTATCATTCACATGTCTAACAGGACTTGCTGTACCTAAGCTATCCTGATTTACACGAATATCTGACTGTACAACGCGCTTAAAAATTCGTTTACAAATTGAACTAAAGCCTTCAAAAAATGGAACTAAATAGAACTTTTGATCAATTACCGTTCTCAGTCGACGTCAACAAACACATTTTTTAAACAAGGATAAGAAAAGCAGCGTTTTTTTTTGTTTTAAAATTTTTACTTTTAACTTATGAGTGTTGCAACCACGAAAAAGTTTTCATTTGAATGAAACTTAATCAGAAAAAATTGTTTCTGCCCCTTCACTCCCCTTTTGAACATCAGGACCAAATTGAAATGAAGCCAAACAAGAAGCACCAGATTTACAAATTAAAAAAGAATAATCAAAATCGGTTCACCCAGTCGAAAGTTCTAAAGTAACAAATAAACAAATACAATATATATATATATATATATATATATATATATATATATATATATATATATATATATATATATATATATATATATATATATATATATATATATATATATATATAACGAATTGAGAACCTCCTTTTATGAATTCGGTTGAAAATAGCGTTTTTTGAACAGCCCCCGGGCACCAACGACACATGTGAATTATCTAGGGATATCCAGATATAGTCGTATTTTTCCATCTATATTGACAAACAAATATATTTTGATCTGACCAAATACATCATTCAACATATTCACGATATGCATGCATTCGAAATGCTCCATTGGTTAGAACTTGGTAACTAATTGTAGAAAATCATAAAGTGACGGTGCCATGAAAATCATGAAATTGCCATGACCATATAAATTATATCTAACTAGTTTGGCAACGACGAATAGCGTAGTTTTATCCGCATCTGGATGGTTAAAAATCTCTACCAAAGTATAAAAGGTTCTCTTTTGTGCCTGTTTCTAGCATTTAGCAGCAAAAACAAACATTTTTGTAAAATAGTAACCATTTTTATTTCACAAGATAACTTTAACAATATGCAGTTATATTAAAAATTTCAAGCAAATAATGGAATATAGCATTATTTATATATAATAATAAAAACAAAAAATTATGAGTTTACCTCGTGTACTATTTTATTGAAAATTTTGTGCTCTACAACTTTTACATTCATTACTTTCACCTACAATCCAAATTTTACACGCTAGAAGAACAAAAAATTATATAAAAAGCGAGAGGTGTCATAGAGACACCTAGCAGGAACTGTGATTCTTTCGAATTTTACGCTTTCGATCAAAGTTGAACTCAGCCAAATATTAAGCGGTATTCGAACCACTTTTGTCTCTCAATCTGACCATTTCATATCATTTTCAAGACATGACAAATATATAAATCCTCACGTATAATTAATTTAATGGAAAGAAAACTGTTATTTAAAATAAAAGATTTTTAAGAAACCATACACTCAAAAGTGCTGTTCAAATAATTAAAAAAATGGGGAGATTACGATATCCGTGACGCCTCAATTTGACGATTAATTTTGGTAAAACTAGACGTGCTTATGTACATGTTTTAAATACGACATTTTAAAACATGTCACAAGATTTAATTATAATTATTTGTTAAATAACTATAATTTAAACACAATTCAAGCTAAAATAACCGAAATTTCATTCGCTTACAAGAAATCAACACTTGTGTATTTAATACAACTATTAAAAATTCATGTACGCCATTAGTCGACTGTTATTAACCCATGGATTTGTGGGGTGTTGTTTGCACGGGTCGCCGGGATGGTTTTTGGTCTCTACGTTCAACCGTTGTTTAAACTATCAATGGATTTGTGGCGTGTAGTTTGCACGGGTCGGGTTTGTTTTTGGCCCCTACGCTTAATCTGTGATTAAACGAACCATGGGTAACTCTGTTTTGTAATAATTATTAAAATATAATTTAAACATAATTCATCAAATAATCGAGGCACCACGGATATCGTAATCGAGCCCAACGATTTTCTGATACGGTTATTAAATAATCATTATTAAACTAAATCTTTTTTGGAGTTATCGACACTTTTTTTATAAGGCTATAGAATTTCCAAATAAAAATTTATTTTTAAACAAAAAAGCGAATTTATTTTAAAATATAAATATTTGTTATAGTATTTCCATAGAAATATATTCCTTATAAAAAAGCTGTCGATTCTTTGGCCTAGCTTCCATACACCAAACTCGCGATACGGTTCATAATTCGAGAAAAGAAAAAACCTCTTATAAATCGTTCGTCATTTTTAAAAAATTTTTAGTTTTACTGTTGAAATATAGATTTTGGATGAAAAATGATATAGATCAAAATTGTAGAACAAATAATTTACTTAAGGATACGCTTATCGATTAAGCAAAAAATATATTTTAAATGTAATGTTTGAGTGAGTTTAAAATAAATAATTTATCTCGTTTTAGTTGCGAATGACCAAAACTAACGTAGTGGTGGTTGAGTTAATTTTGATTATTATATGTTATTTTAATTTTGATTTCTATTTCCAATATTGTATCGGGTGGTTTAGTGCATTGCTTTTAATTTTTATCTTTGAAGTCGATTTTTTTATTTTATAAATTATTAGTTTTATTTTAGACTTTTTTTAAAATACAAATATATAAGTTTTTAAGACGGTTGGCAGATACTACATTAGGAAGAAATTTACATAAATATACGCTCGAAAAACACAATCTTCCTCCACAGTCGGTAAATATATTTAAGCAACTGACCTTTATAATCAAAATAAGTTAAAAATATAAGGTCAGATAGCACCATTATCCAAAGCGTCGACTGTAAAACATGATTTCATGCCGGGTCAAACAGTTTGCCCGATATATCGGTCAACTTCGTGTAAGCGACAACCAAATTACACAAATTATTACATGTACAACAACTCACAAAGTACATCATACAAAAGCAGCCATTCATACAACATGGCATATACGAAGAGTTCATTTGAGCCGCGCCAAGTGGCACATGTACAAATAATTTGTTACAATTAAATAATATTAAATAATTCAAGTTGTTTCATTTAAATTAAATAAAAATAATCAACATATAAAATACAAGATTCTACAACAAATAAAATCCAAGAACTCTACACAATCACTACCCGGGGAAAAAAATTATATATTATTATATAAAATTATATCTAATTATATATAATTTGATCTAATTTTATATAAATATATATAGTTTTATTATAGTTATGTATAATATTTATATATAATTTTATGTAATTATGTATAATTTTATATAAATATATAAATTTATACATAATTATATATAATATTATCTACTCGGGGAAAAAAATTATATAATATTACATAAAATTTTATATAATTTTGTATAATTTTATATAAATATATAAATTTATACATAATTATATATAATGTTATCTAAAATTTCTAAATTTGTGATTATTTTGATTCAAATAATTTTTCAATATACCAAAATCAATGAAGTTAGGAGTCAGATGATGATTCAGTGAAGTTAGGTGATTATGGAAAAAACACGCCCGACATTGCTTCATCTGAAATTTCTAAACAAGAGCAAGAAATAGTGGGAAATTCACTTTTCATCCAGAAGAACCTTATGATGTTCATAATAAGTCAGTCGAAGACAATAATATGCCTAAAGACGCCGATTAACCTTTGACAGAAAATGTAAAAAAAGAAGAAAGCTTGCCTGAATCTGATTTCTATGATGAAGATATTCAACTACTTGGCCCGAAACACAACATGAACACTGCTAATCCAAGTGTTTAACTCAGTGTGTTAAAATAAAACACGTTATGTGTTTTCTGCAATTAAAGCGCTTAGTATTAAAACACCGAGTGTTTTAAATTAAAATGGATATTCCGGAAGTAAACACTTTTAAAAAAAAAAAAAAAAAAAAAACGTTTAATCTATAACACATGTATATTATAAAACGCATTTCTTAAACAAAACGTGTAGAAGCGTGTCTCATCTACGTACTTTAAATATAGTGTTTGTAAGTTGTTATTGAGTGTCAAAGTTAAGAGAACACCTTTAATATTATCTTTAGTTAGTTAGATTTTATTCATAGTGTCAAACGGTTATGTTTCTGAATCTTAAAAATAATTAAATACAATAAGTGTTGAAAGCAAATTAAGTGATTTTTTTAGTGTAGTGTTATAGTTTATAATTAAGGCTATTCTAGGCTCAATTACAAGTGGTAAGTTGTTTTCTTTAATACAAGCTAGTTGGATATGTCGCTTTAATCTTTTGATATTTAGTACGTTTTTTATATTATTCATATTTTTCTTTGTAAAATTGCATATGAAGTACTTGTTTTTATGAAAAAAAAAATCACACACGATTTATCGCTTGATTTATTGAAGGGGTTATTATCTGGTAGAATTAAAGTAAATATTTTTGATGCATATATAGATGAGTTTTCAAGAAGAAGATGTTCCTCCAAAGGATATGCCTAGAGAAGTAGAAACAACAAAGGATATTTCTCAAAAATAAACAGCAATAGAGGATGTTCCTAAAGATGATGACGAATTGTATGCAATCATTAAATTTGCGGATTTCGAGAAAGATGTTGACTTGATTCAAACCTCATAGATTTGAAAAGAAAAACGAAACGAAGAAAGGAAAACGAACACTGTGTTATTATCCTCCACCAGAGGAATATGATCGGCGAGATTATTTTTTATGCAAAGTAAAATCTTATACAGAACATTATGAAACTTACAATATTACAGTTCTATCGTACACAAGTAAGTAACGTTCATTTCTAGAAAATTAACAAATAAATTAATTTATATCAAAAATATAATTATTAATTGAATGAAATTAATACGTATTTTTAAAGAAATGGTACTTTTATTATACATTTATTTATTAATGCATTTACTTTATTAATGCATTAATGTTTTTTAAAAAAATGCTTCGAATTAGTTATAAATTCTTATAATATAAAATTCTTGTGTTACGCAAACCTTTAAAACACTTTTAATGGTTTATGCAATTGTTTAAATGTTTATACCGTTTTATTTCTAAGCCCTTTAGTTGTAGAAAACAATAACATGTTTTATTGTACCACACTGAGTTAATTTGCAGTGAGGATGTACAATACCTTCATGTTGTGTACGTCAAGTAGTTGAACATCTTCATCATTGAAATTCAAGCAGCTTGGTTTCTTCTTTCTCAGAATCTTCTGCCAAAGGTTTATCGGCGTTTTTAAGCTTATTATTGTTTTCGGCTGACTTAAATTATCAACTTCATAAGGTTCTTCTGGATGAAAAGTGAATTTCCCACTATTTGGTCTACTTGCTCTTGTATAGAAATTTCAGAAGAAGAAACGTCGGGCGTGTTTTTTCCATAATAACCTAACTTCAGAATCATCATCTGACTCCCCACTTGATTTGTTTTGGTATATTGAAAAATTATTTGAATCAAAATAATGACAATTTTAAAATTATTGAATAAGTCAAAAATTATCAGATATTGGGACCAAAAATTAATAACATTACTTTAAGTGATTTAGAAAATCAACGTACTCAAGATATTATTTTAAAAAAATGTGCATATATTTGCTCCAGTAAAATTAAACAAAGAAAATTATACTTCTATAAATAAATCGAAGCTAATAGCCATATTGTACAAATAATAACAATAAACAATTTAAATATTTATGGCATAATTAAACTATTTTTTGAATACTACATGATTTGTACTTTATATATATTGCAGAAATATGTTTAATTGATATCACACGATAATATTTATGCACAATGCAACTAACGTTAAAGTGAAGCAGCATATAAAACCGTTTATACTGACAGAAGAAAGTTTATTGTTTAAATTACAAGACACGATCCATTTGTCAACTCATTAAAGTTGGTGAATTTTTGTGCATAATTATGTATAAGTTTATATATTTATATAAAATTATACATAATTATATAAAATAATTTAAAATTATATATAAATATTATACATAACAATATAAAACTATATATATTTATATAAAATTACATAATATTATATATAATTATGTATAAATTTATTTATTTATATAAAATTATACATAATTCTATACAATTATATATAAACATTATACATAACTATATAAAACTATATATATTTATATAAAATTAGATCAAGTTATATATAATTAGATTTTATATAATTTTATATAATTATATATAATTTTTTTTCCCCGGGTTGTTTGTTTGTTTGTGTGTTTGCGTGTTTGTGTGTTTGTGTGTTTGTGTGTTGCGTGTTTGTGTGTTTGTGTGTTAAGTATAAATGTTTTCTCGGGTTAATATGCATCTTATAATAATATGTATTTGCGATTAAAATATTCAATACCAAATATTACAAGTGTTTATAATAATAATGTTTATAATATTTATATCATTATATACTCTATTTGTGTTTGTATGTTTGCGTGTTGCGTGTTTCCGTGTTTCCGTGTATGTATGTTTTTTTGTTTGTTATAAATAAATTTTTTCTAGATTTATTATGTATCATATAACAATAGACAACCTATATTGTCAATTAAAATACTTTAAAAATATCATTATTTGCTATATAGATGATGAAATAAATATTAGTGTTTGTGTGTTTTGTGTTGTTTTGTTTGTGTGATTTTAAGTTTGCGTGTTTGTGTGTTTGTCTGTTTATGAGTTTGCGAGTTGGTGTGTTTGTGTGTTTGCGTGTGTGCGTGTTTGTGTTTTTGTGCGTTTGAGTGTTTGTGTGTTTGTATGTATCGTGTTGTTGTGCTTGTGGGTTTGTGTGATTACGTGTTTGTGTTTGTGTTTGCTATGTAAATTTTCTAGATGTAATGTTAGATGTAATGTGTTATATAATATTAGACAATAAACGTATATTGACGTTTAAAATTCTTCACAAATATCAAATAGTAATCTTATAATATAAAAATCAATCGCAAAATGTGTTGGTAAGCGCATAACTCGATAATGGCTGGACCGATTTGGCTAATTTTGGTCTTGAAATATTCGTGAAAGCTCAAGGAAGGTTTAAACGGTGAAACATAAATAATAAGTAAAGGAAAATACTATAAACGACAATTTAATTTTCGAATACAAAATGTTCCTAGCTGTGAAACATATTTTTTCTTTTTTTTTCTCACATGTTACAAATCATCATTTCCATAGAAACCAAAATCTAATTTTGAAATTCAAAATAAAACTTCTTTATCTATTTAAAATAAAACTTCTTTATCTCTTCTCACTAGCAGTATGACGTACTGTCAACTATATAAAGTGTGCATATCGTATTGTTCAAGTATTCTAATAGGAACAGAAAAGCAAAAATTGTATCTGACATGTATAACACTGAGTACTATGTAAAACCCAAAGATAAATAAAGAGAATTTTAAATCGTAAAAAAAAAAAAAATGCTCAAGTATAACCGGAATCATTCTTGGTTCAGGAGGTCCATATACCTTTCATCAAGTGTATGTGTTCCACAGCAATAATTATCGGGTGAACGCGGTCCCGGGTGTACCCCAGTAAATACCAGGTAAAGACCGGGTGTATATAATGTACCGGGTGCACTCTAAATACCGGGAATCCGATAAGAAAGGATTTGAAATTCTTACCTTAAGTGTAGAATTGTATCCGCATGTAAACGATGTAATATCATTTATTAAAATGTGAAAAATAATACAGCAACGCGTAAACCGGGTGGGTATGCTTCAAAATATAAATTAATATCATAATTTATTCTGATTTGCCGCAGCTTCATTATTTAGTTATAGGCAGTTGAGAATATGTTATTATATTTAGGAGATATTGATGTTGATTAGAAATAATTTATATAACAAATCAATGCTTTTCAAAATAGAATTTATTTATCTCTTTTTTTTCTATATTAGTGGTTCTGGACTTACTTTTACTATTTTTCATCAAGTATATGAGAACCACAGCACAATATACACGAATTGTGGGTGCACGAGGTACCGGTCGTCCCACATCCAACATGAGTGTGTATATAAATATTTCGTGTCACGGGTATCTAACACCAAATAGTGGGTTACACATCAAATACCGGGCATCCCATAAGAAAAGATTTTCTGAAATTCTACCCCTAATGGGATGAAAAGCAGAGGCAAAGTTTGTATGAGACAACGGAATTCCTTCGTCCAATCTGCTTCAAATTTTGCATGCAATCGATGTAATCTCAATTGTCACCGCAACGTGTCCAGGTATGCTTTAAAATATACATTAATATCATTATTTATTCTAATTTGCCTTAGCTTTCAGTATTAAGAAATAGAGGAAAGTTGTTAAGAATATGTTATTATACTTAGAAAATGTTGAAGTTAATTAGAAATATGTGGCAAAACGACGTTTGCCGGGCCAGCTAGTACTTAATAAATATCAAATATTATAAAAAATTTTCTATATCAGATGTATTTAAATCTTTATATTATCATATACTCTATTTGTATTATTTATTTATCTGATTATGTGTTGCTAGTTTCTGAGTTTTTGTGTTCGGATGTTGCGTGTTTGTGAGTTTGTGGGTTTTAATGTTTGTGTGTTTTGTGTTTGAGTGTTTGTTTGTTTGCGATTTTGTGCGTTTGTGTGTTTATGTGTTTGTGTGTTTGCGTGTTTGTGTTTGTTATGTATAAATATTATCTAGATTTAATATGTATCATATTATAATAGACAATAAACCTATGTATATTAATTTTAGTCGAAAGTTTGTAACGCTACCTAATATTGATCGCACAAACAAAATTTTGGTATAAGTGGTCATAGAAACACCTAGTTAGTCCATTTCCAACAGTCAATCCGTCCGTCATCACCGTCAAGTCCGTGAATGAGCAAAATCGGTCCATTGGGTCCAATGGATCCTTGACCCAACCATTAAACTACAAAAGATGAAGAAAAGTTCAAATGCAAAAATGTTTATTTATTTATTTTTATTTTTTTGAAATTTTCAACTTTCGCTTGCAACAGTTCTACAAAATTTTATTACAAATGTAGACTGGATATTTATAGTAGCTTATGAATGCTAATTAAAAATCGTTCAAATAATGAAATTTCATCATATGTCGAGTATCTAAACTGTTAAGTGTTTATTATCTAAACTGTTAAGTGTTAGTTGTCATCTGCACTTGATTTTATTTGTGCTATTAATTATAGTCCTCAAAATTAGTACAAAATAGTTGAGTGCTATAAACATTGAGTATGACAGTTTTTTTCTAGATTATATTTACAAGTTTCTATTTCTTTTAAAATTGCTAAGGTTATCAGTGACTACGGACGGTATTTACTATACAAAATTCCGTGTCGGTCTGTTCGGTATGGTATTTACATTACTCTATCCGTGTGGGTTTTACAAGTTTTAATTACATCATTTTTCATGATCTGTTAACATTCAAAAACTTAGTTTACATCAGTAGAATTTTATTTACCTGGTTATGCATTTTTCGACAAAAAAATTATATAAATGACACCAAAAATTATGAAAACAAGTAGAAACAAAAATTAAATCACACAAATATTTTTTCATTGTTTCCAAGTGTAAAAGTACGCGTGTCAGTAGTATAAATATCTTAATTAAATATTTATTGTAAATATTTGTTAATTAACCAAAGAAATATGTAATATAAAATTGAGTGTAATAAACATTATAAATCACAGATTTTTATCTAATAATGGATCTGAGTGAACTCATTTACAATTTGATTTCATAATTGACAAAAATCCTCTGTTTTGGATTCATTTGTTTACAAATTTAAACTCAAATTAAACTCAAATTTAAAAAATTTCGAAATAATTATTTTATCATTCTTTTAGTTTTTATTTATACTTTGGGGTAATTCTAAAAATTTCAGTATTTTTAACAAATGGAAACTTCCTAATGGTCCAAGAGCTGACTGCAAAAAAAACTGGCCTATCGAGTTACCGGATGAAGTATTTTTTATAGTCACTATATCTATTAAGAAATTCGTTGACTGCCAGGGCAAAGTTGGAGCATTAAATAGTTATATTTTTTTTTAAAGGACATTTTTCGTCCAATAACTGTTCCAATCGAATTACCACTTGAAACTCATTTTAAAATTTAATTTTAATAAACTTTATTTTTTTGGTTAATCGTTTTTAGTCGAAACACTTAATCGTTTTAAGTCATCGATTCGCGTTAATTATATTTAAAATTCCTTAGCTTTAGCTTTCTTATACATTTTAAATAAAATTTTTCTTAAATTGCTTATTAAATCTTTCATATACAAATATAAAATATGTGACGATATATAAAATTTAATCTACAAAATATAACGCTTAAAAATATTGTTGGCACTTTTGGCATAACTATTTTTTGAGGCAAAAACAATTGTAAAATAAAAATTAATCAGTATAAATAATTTCCAAGAAAGTAGGACCAATTCTGCAAAACTTTCGGTTCACGAAAATATGTAACTAAAAACTAAAAAAAAAATAAAAAAATTCAAAAACATATTATTATTCCATTCTGGAATAAAAAACAATAAAATATGTTTAACCTATTAGGTTAATAATGTACAAAATTAAATACATATATAAATATATAAAGTGTTTGTAAATTTATGAAAGTAGAACTGAATATTATAAGTTAAACATTATTTATAAACATTACAAAATAATGATTGCAAATATTTATTGTTAAATAATTGTGTTTTACGCAAGGGTTTGTCAACGTAAAGTTTAAAATTTTAGATCATATCTTGTCAAAATGGATCAGTTCTCAGTTAATTATTTTCATCACTCCTATAGACTTTCTTGGAACATATTCGAATTTCGCTCATTAATAAAGTACCGGACTGGGTGTAAATTTGCTACATTTCACATCTAAATGTGTATTTCCAAATTTTGGGAAATAGATTTCTATCAGGAGGTGACTTTAATGCAAAACACGCTCCTTGGGGATCAAGAATTACACCTCGTGGAAGAGGAAAAGTCTTCTTTAAAGTAATGCAAAAATACCATCTGAGGCATTTATCGACATACGAACCAACAGATAGGACAAAAATTCCTGACTTATTAGACTTTGAGTAATAAAGGGAATTGGTTAAGCTTACCTAACAGGTAAATCAAACCTAATGTTCGGATCATACGCCGATAATTGATACGGTGAACGTGACAATTATCAATAAAATAAAACAACAAAAATTATTCAACAACAGAACACACTGGACGAAATTTAAACTTAAAGTAGATTTAAAATTGGATTTAAAAATACCTCTTAAATCCTACAGTTATCTTGAGGATGCAATCAATTCATACACTAGAACTATCCAAGAAGCTGCATGCATAAACACTCCTGAAGTACCTTTACGTAAACCATACAAAACTGCCCAGTAAACATAAAATAGCGGAAAAACGTAGAATATGGCAAAATAGAAGCTATCCATCAGAAAAAACTTGTTATGATATAGCAGCAAGAGAACTTATAGAATTGATAAAAAGCCTTAAAAATGAATCATTCAATAGTTACTTAGAAGGACTTGGTGCGACCAAAGAGAAGGATTACTCGCTTTGGAAGGCTACCCAGAGATTACGTCATCCACGTAGCCCCATTCACCTATTCGAAAAACAAATGGCGAATGGGCACGTAGTGATCTAGAGAAAACAAACACTTTTGATAAGAATTTACAAGAAGTCTTCACAGCACTATACTCTGAATGTACAGAAGAGGAAGAACTTGAATTTATTAACTTGTTCACTGCACCATATCAAATGACCCAAATTCCAAAACTATTTATTGTCAAAGAAGTAACTAAATGTATGAAAAATGGCTCAAACACAAATAAGCCACCAGGATATGATCTAATTACTGGAAAAATCATCAAAGAACTTCCTAGAAGGGTTGTAGTTATGCTGACTATGATATGTAATGCCGATCTTAGACTAGAATATTTTCCATGTCAGTGGAAAGTTTCCCAGGTAATTATGATTCCCAAGCCAGGAAAACCTAAACATGGTATCTCATCATACAGGCCACTTAGTTTATTCCCAATATTTGGAAAATTGCTAGAAAAACTTTTACTGGAACGTATGAACACAATAATTACCCGAGATCAGTTGATACAAGAACATCAATTTGGTTTCCGCAAGCAGCATGGAACTATAGAACAGGTTCATCGACTGGTTAAATCATAAACCAGACATTTGAGGAGAAGAGCTACTGTTCCGCTGCATTTCTCGATGTACGCCAATCATTCGACAAAGTGTGGCACGAAGGTTTACTTTACAAAATAAAAAGAATGCTTCCCTATACATTATACTGTATCATTAAATCATACCTTCAAGAAAGATACTTTCAAATCAAATTTGGCAATGAAACAAGTGAGCTGCATCTAATAAAATCAGGCATTCTCAGGGAAGAGTTCTTGGGCTGACTTTATATTTATTGAATACTGTTGACCTACCAACAAATGAGCACACTACGTCAGCTACATTTGCTGACAATAAAGCTATATTCCTCAGCACACAGATCCGACCATAGCTACAAAACAGCTCCAAAAACATTTAATCCAAATTAATGAATGGACAAAGAAATGGTGTATATCATTTATTAAGACAAAATCAGCTCATATTGTATTCACAAAGTGAAGAGGTATTTCACCACAATTATACAATAATAACAAAACTATACCAAGAGTTGATTGCCTAAAGTATAACGGAATTTATTTAGACAAAACTTTAACTTGGCGCACACACATTTGGAAAAAATGGAAAAAACTAGGTCTCAAACTGAGTAAATATTACTGGCTTTTAGACAAAAAATCTCAGTTATCGCTTGAAAATTAGTTACTGGTATATAAAGCTGCTTTTAAACCAATTTAGACTTTTTCCTGGGGTGACTTTATATTTATTGAATACTGTTGACCTACCAACAAATGAGCACACTACGTCAGCTAAATTTTTTGACGATAAAGCTATATTCCTAAGCTCACTGATCCGACCATAGCTACAAAACAGCTTCAAAAACATTTAATCCAAATTAATGAATGGACAAAGAAATGGTGTATATCAGTTATTAAGACAAAATCAGCTCATATTATATTCACAAAGTGAAGAGTTATTTCACCACAATTATACATTAATAACAAAACTATACCAAGAGTTGATTGCATAAAGTATCTCGGAATTTATTTAGACAAAACTTTAACTTGGCGCACACACATTTGGAAAAAACGGAAAAAACTAGGTCTCAAACTGAGTAAATATTACTGGCTTTTAGGCAAAAAATCACAGTTATCGCTTAAAAATTAGTTACTGGTATATAAAGCTGCTTTTAAACCAATTTAGACTTATGGAATCCAACTATGGGGCACAGTATAAAATTCCAACATTAAAATTCTCGAAAGATTCCAATCTAAAATGCTTTGAGGTATGACAGATGCCTCCTACTTTATTCCAAATAGTTAAATCCGTAAAGACTACTTATAAGTACTTAGATTAGAAACATATGTAAATACATCAGCATTAAATTTGCTAGACAATCGTGAACAAACTCAAAGACTTCAGACAATAGAATTACCATATAGATTTTAATGATAATGGCCATATTTTTTGAGACAGTCGATGTTAGTGACATTTGTGTTGAATAAATGGACAAATAATATAAACAATTATTTCAAATTACAACATTAGCATTTATACTTTTTAATTATTTCATAGTTTTAATATTTTAAGTTACAAAATAATCCTCAATTGGAAGAAAAATTACATTTTGTTATAACTGGATAACAAATCAATGCCATTATGTCCAGTGCAGTGATGGATTACCGCTTAGGCCCGTGAGGCCCGGGCCTAGGGCGGCACGATTTGGAAGGGCGGCAAAATTTTCAAAACGTTAAAATTTGAGAGCCGAAAAAATATACCAAAAATTAATTTTTAAATTGGTTCTGATTTTTTTTTTAATTTATAAAAAATTTCCTATGGATTGTATGTAATTAATTCATTTTTTTTATTGACTTTCAATTTGAGGATGTATTATTCATATTTTGATGGAATCAAGTATAGTCTATCGAATAAGGTTATTAAAAAGTTGTTGCCCATTGTTCAGGAGAAAGATCTTTTTCCACCTTGAAAAGGGTTAAATCTTATTTACGAGCAAGTATGGGCCAAGATAGATTTAATGCCATTACTGTCTATTGAATTTCAACTTGTTCAAGAAATTGATTACAATAACATAGTTGAATCTTTTGCTCGAGCAAAAGCCAGGAAGAAGAGATTTCTGATTTATTATTATTGAGTAATACATTATAATTTATAGTTCGAAAGAAATGCTTATTATTATTTGTTATGCTAAAGTTTAATGAACATTTTTTTGTATTATTTATTAATGATATTTAAATAAAAAATAGAGCACTCTCTAATGTTTCGCATTATGAGTCGTGCAAAAATCAAAGCTGTATTTTAATAACAATTGAGAATCAAAATATATATAATTTTGCTGATCAAAAAGAGCGGCGTATCAGACAGGGCCTAGGGCGGCAATAAGCTTAATCCGCCACTGACTATGTCATCCTCCTCATATTTACTTATTGTATCTACAGATTGCAAATAGAAAACAAATCCAAAAAAAAAAAAAAATGTGAAACCAGGCTCAATACCATAACAAATCTTGAAAATTAAATAAAGTTACAAGCTATCAAATATTATTTTCTTTTGTTTTTTATCTTTTTGTTTTAAACGATGTAATTTATATGGATATACAAATAGTTGACGTCATACTTTGGTATTTCTGTCTTTATTTAATTAGGAATTTTGAATGTCCATATCTTGCTTATTTTTAAAAAATCCTTAAAAATAACTTCAGATCTATGTTCGTAAAGTAAAGAGTTAGTGCTTCAATTAAAATTAAAACAAAATAAATAACAATTAATTTTTATTAATTTATTTAATAAAAATTAAATAAATTTTAGTAAATAACAGCAATAATTTCATTTTTGAGAATTGTAATTTCTTTTTCAAGGGATCCATAAATAATCAATTTAATAATCATAATTAATTTAATGTTGTCCACGACGTTGTAAATTATTCAAGTACCTAAATTTGCTAATTTTCTTAAGTAAAAGGCTATACAATTTTAAATTTAAAAATAAAAACTTGCTAATAAAAATTGCAGATTTTTGGTTAAAAGATACAAATCGATATTAACAAATATGAATTCCATTTAAATAATTTAGTATACTTCCAAATACATTAATTACTAACCATAACGTAGGTACTTCACAATAAGCTTTACAACTTTTATTAACCCTTAAATGCACTGTTGCCAAACGTCAACAAAGTATAAAGTTTATTATTTAAACATGTAGGCACGTGTTTTATGTGTGAATAATACTTGTTGTCGTTTAACAACATACTGATACTGATAAACAAATCAAAATTTGACCGCTAGGTGACAGTTAATCCATCAATAACATAAAATTTAAATGTTATACGTTAGCAATTCGTAACCTATAATTTATGCAAATTTCAAGAGCTGTTTTTCACCGGATTTTTAATTTGTTTTTTAGTATAAAAATATTTTTTACTTCAATATAATGTTGGTTTGACGTAAATTAGGTATTATCAAAAATTAAGCAGAATTACGGTTCAAATGTAAAAAATTAGGAATGTTGCTGATTAGCAACATTGTGTAAATTTTCGTAGTATATATTTGTTTTATTTGTTTTATTTGTTCGTGTTTGTATTTGTAGAATGTCAAGCAAAAATATTCTAACAGATAAAGATATGGAAGATATTTTAAACAATCTTTCAGATAGCGAAGATGGGCTAGATTTTTCAGACACAGATAGTGTTAATGATCCAACGTTTGACCCAAATATTGAATACCTGGATTTGTTAGTGGATGACAATTTTTTAGATGAAATAGAAGAAAATGATGAAAATTCTGGAAACGCAACTGTTGTTGAATTAAATGATTCAACTAATACTAATATTCCCAAAATAACAAGAAACACGAATAGAAAGGTAAAATCAACCTTATTATGGAAGAATAGAAAATTGCAATTGAATGAAAAACAACTATCGATCAAAGGAAATAAATCGCTTCCATCGGATATAATGGATCTAGATACACCTTACAATTTCTTTTCGTATTTATTTATGGACGAACTAATAATAAATATTATGACTGAAAGTAATTTATATGCTATACAAAAAGATCCTGGAAAAGCAACGAAAATGACAAATACCGATGTAAGAAAGTTTATTGGGGTTATTATTTATATGTCTTTAGTAAAAATGCCCAATGTCAGATCTTATTGGTCTCAAGATCTTGCATTTGCTCCATTTCAAAATGCAATGCCACTAAATTTATTTGAAAAAATTCGCCGGACTCTACATATAACGACAGCAGTAAACATATACCCCGTGGAGCTGAAGGCCACGATAGGCTACATAAAATAAGACCCCTCATAGACACCTTGAATATGAGATTTGGCTTAGTTACTTTGGAACAACATTTGTCAATAGATGAGAAAATGTGTTCCACTAAAGTTAGGCACTATCTCAAGCAGTATATGCCTATGAAGCCCCATAAATGGAGGTTCAAACTCTTTGTTTTAGCTGGTGTTTCGGGATTTGCCTATAAATATGAAATTTATTCTGGTCAAGAAAACCTTAAAACACGACCTGAAAATGAACCAAACTTAGGAGCGGCTGCAAATATCGTCATTCGATTATCGCGAGAAATACCCAAAAATATGAACTATAGACTTTATTTCGATAATTACTATACTACGCTACCTCTTATGAGCTATTTAGCTAGACAGGGTATCTATTCTCCGGATACGGTTCGAAAAAACAGAATTCCTAATAATAAACTGCCTGATGAAAAAACTTTCAAAAATCTAGAACGGGGTGCAAGTGTGGAATATGTTACCTCATTTGACGGTGTTGAAGTTTCGTCTCTTGCATGGAAGGAAAAAAAGTGTGTGAATCTCCTTTCGACTTTTGCTGGAACAAATCCAACCAGCAAGGTTAAACGTTATGATCGAAATGTAAAAAAGACCATTGAAGTAGACTGTTAGCTTGGACTTGAAAGACATATATTTATCTCGTATATTATTAAATATCCAATCATACCATTTGGATCCTTCTAATGCAGTGCAAGACACTTTTGGCCAAAGTATAATTAAAAGATCTTCGAAAATATTATCTTAGATGGGGATTGTCTTAGATGGGGATTGCATGGGTACTCATTTTTATCACGCCCGTCCACCCTCTCGAAGCCTGCTGACTTTCATAACAGTGCAGACAGCTAATAAACATTCAATTCCAACATGAATTAATCGACTTGAAATAGGGACTCTATGTTTCGTGACCTTTCTGCAGATGTTACAATAGGCATTATGATGTAAATGTATCCGACCCGAATAACCGTTGATACCTAATGCAATAAACTAACGAAAACAATCTGTCTATCAAATGTATAACTGAACGACATTATTAAGTCCATTCTTAACCGGCTTAAATCTTGTAAGTACTCCAAATATATACAATAACCAAATAAGAGATTACAAATATCTCATAATAAACAGATTGCTATTGAAAGCGGTTATTAATAAACAAATTCCATTGTAATAAAAATTATATCAAAATCAATAAAAAAAGTACACACTCTTGATTCTTTAATTACAATTTTTTAATTTAATTACGGCGTTTGTTTATTTTTTCATTTAATCTTATTTTATAGAATGTGAATTGCAATCTGATGACGTTGAAATAATCAAGAAATTATATTACATATTGAAAAAATGCTATATTATATTAATAAAAAACATGGGCCACCAATATGGTGAGCACCCCACATACCCAAATTTGTTTTTTTTTTAATACTGGCCATTGTTTTTATATATTTTGGTTCAACATTATTTAAACAAAACACAAATGTTTTGAGAGCATTATAATATAAATAAGCATAATTTTTGATTTGGATATTTGAGTCGTTTAATATCAAATCAGGTCAATACAAGTTTTAAAACTTTTCAGAAAAAAAATTCAGAAAAATAGTATCACAAGAAATGTAATGAAACAAGATTGAATACATATCTAACGCAAGATAGGTGCTGAATAGTGAATGGCAAATTTTGGATCATTCTTTGATTGTAAGAGTAGAGAAATTGGGTTGTTTTTTCTGATACTAAATTAACTATATTTCACACAGCATAACTCGAAGAAAATAAAGAAAGCTATAATAAAATTTTTGAAGTCAGCCTCTGATGATAACATTGCTTCAACTAGTGAATCTGGTTGCATTCTCTGGTTCAAGATACTTTCCAACTCTTCACGCTGTGGATCGAAACGAGGACATACAAAGACGACGTGCTCCGCATCTTCAGCAACTCCTGGGCATGCCGGAATTCCGGAGAATCTTTCTGCTGGTGATCAGCACTGCTTCGGTTTTATGTTTAGTCAGTTTGCAAGTTCACCGTATTCATCCACATGATAATTCTTCTAATCGTGATGTCGAAAGCCAGGTTTATCTCTTCGAGATGTTTCGCGACAATCACTACTACTACATTATCAGCATATGCGAAAAATTTTACTTCCGCTTGCAATGCTATTCTCAAGAGGCCATCGTATATGATGTTCCACAGTAAAGGACCTAAGACTAAACCTTGAGGTACTCCTCCGGTGATTTCGTACTCTTATGGGCCGTTTTTCGTATTGTATTTAAGGACCCTGTCCGTGAAATAGCTCGCTACCATTTTGCGGAGGTATTCTGGCACGTTCATTTCTTCAACGGCTTGCATGATGCAGTCCCAATTGGCGGAGTTGAAAGCGTTCCTAATGTCCAGAGTAGTCACTAAGCAATATTTCTTCTTGCCACCCTTTCATCTAGTTCCAGCGATTGCATCCTTAGCTGTACTTACAACCAAGTCGATTACATCAAGTGTTGATCTTCCTTTCCGGAATCGGTACTGATTGTCTGCCAGGAGTGGATCGATCGCTGCTTCTATTCTCTGATGAATTATTCACTCCAGTATCTTACCCGCCGTGTCCAACAAGCAGAGCGGGCGGTAAGGGCGGTATGGCTCATCCAGTGGGTTCTTTCCCTTTGGGAGTAGTACCAGCCTTTGCTGTTTGCACCTTTTAGGAAAGATCCCCTCTTTGAGGCATGAATCGTAGGTCTCTAAGAACAACGCTGTCGTTGCTTTAATAGCTGTTTTAAGAGCAATATTTAGGATTCCATCAATTTCCGGTGCCTTGTTATTCCCTACTCAGTTGCATGCCTCCATTAGTTCATCTTGGGTGACAGTTGGAATGATTTATGATTAAAGCTGTTATAGCTGAAAGATGACTTCACGCTGTCGAGGAAACAGCGTGGAATCAATCTTCTGAAGGAGCTGCGGGCATGTAGGTTACGGCATTGACGGCACTTGTCGGATGGGTCATAATCACCTTGTACGGTCTGCCCCATGGGTCCTTCTCTACTTCCTCGACGAGTTCCCCCAACAGCGTCTTTTGCTATCTTTGATGCTATCTTTATTCAATTTTCGTCGAGCTTCCTTGTACTCTACTACCAGCTCTGCAAAGTTAGATCGACTGCGCTGAGATATTCTTCGTCTTCTAAGACACTCCGTACGAAGAGCGCTAATATGATCGTTCCACCAGTGCACCGATGGTCTTCGATTTATACCACGTTTCCGTGGCATACAGGCGTCGCAAGCTTGGGTTACTCTCTTCATTAGCTCTTTGTATTCTCTTCAGCACTCCCTACGATAGTCGGGTCGCTATCTAAGACTTTTACCAGAGCAGCTGGGTCAAAAGCTTTTACTTTTCACCCAACTGCGTTGGATAGTTTCATTGCTCTTGGATGTTTGTGGCCAGACGATTTCCCACAGTATTGCGCTGTGGTCGCCGGCTGTATAGGTGTTTATTACTTCCAAAGAAAAACTTCCTCTTGTTATAATGCTGCTGACAAACGTAAGATCCACTATTGAGCTTGACTGTCTTTTTGATTATGTCGGTGTCTTATCGGTGTTAAGGAGGACAACATCTAGTGTAGTCATCGCTTCCAGTAGTGCTTTTCCTCGTGCATTGGTGAACTTGCTGCCACAGTCTACTGCCCAGGAATTGAGGTCACCTGCTATTGCTACGGGGAAATATTGTCTTGCATCCTGGATAAGTCGATCAAGGAAATACAAGAATTACAGTACAAAGACAAGGTGGCGCATAGCAACTGTAGAGACGAATACCGTCCACCGATGCTGCTTCAAATCGAGTTTCGTTATTATTCATTGCGCCCTCGAAAGGAAATTAACAGACCAGATGACAGCGTTGGTGGTGCTGTCCCATTCTCAGGATTGGGTATTCAAGTGTTTGTATGGTTCTGCTAGTAGGACTAGGTCTAGCTCAAGCTCACGCAGAAAAAAACCAGATCATGCGCAGCCTCACAGTGATTGAGATTGAGCTGCATTATCTTCATGTTTGTTTTTTCTCTCAAGCACCTCTTTGTGTGTTGGGCATCTGTAAGTGTCAGCATGGGGGACAGCGTTCTCTGCGTTTCGATGTTCAGTTTTTACAATCAGTGATTTTGTGCCCTTCCTGTCCGCATCTAATGCAGAGTTTGGACCGATCTACTTTGCTTCTGCACTGGTATCTATAATGTCTAAACATCATTTGAAGCATTGGATTGGCCTCTTTGTAGCTTGAATTCGGCAGTTGACCCAGCCAATCCTTATTTTGCCATTTCTTTCCAGTAGCTTTTGTGCTGCAGCTGCTGATAATACTCTGGCCGTCTGCGTACCTCATAAGGTTTTACGGATCTTGATTGCCTCCAGTGATATCTCACAAGTTCCTGAACCTTCCGTCTTCAGAGCAATCTGAATGTCCTCCTTCGAAGTGTCGACATAGATGTCTCGGATCTCAATGATCTCTTGTGGCCCTTGCAGATAACTTTGGCCTCCTCCTAGAGGATGTCTGCGATGGTTTCTTGCAGGCCTTGGCCTTTGTCAGCGCACTTCCGCGAAATCGTAATCAACAAGTCCCCGGTATTGGTCTTGATGATCTTCTTCACCGTTGTGCGAACCTGTTCATCTAGATCGTTCTTTTTTTATTATATAATTTTAATAATCTTTGTGAATAAAATAGGTATGAAGGTAATTTTGATAAGTAGTTTTTGATTTTTGTCGATAAAAAAATCATATTAAAAAATTTAATCCCGAATAATTATTTTCTTTTTACTTCTAGAACTTGAATTAAAATTTGAATTTAATATCTATGTAGTTGAACAAGTAGTAGTAGTAAAAGACTATTTCAAAAAATTTTAATACCATATTTTAATATCCTTAGTTATTATTGGTTTTTAACAATAACTGAGTTTATTATATAATATTTTTTGATTTTTTATGTCTTATTTTAAAATTAAGATTTTGGTTTCGATGGAAATTATGCTGATAGCATTTGCCAAGTGATATACTTCAAGTGAGAACGTGTAATTAAAATGATCGAAACGTTTATAATAAGGATAATCTCTAATATTCTGTCTATATACAAAACACATTAAATGTTACACAGTCAGAAACATTTTGTATTGGAAAATGTCGTTTTTAGTAGTGTCCGCCACTTATTATTTCAAAATCAAAATTTTCAAAATCAAAAAATATAAATATATATATATATATATATAAACCAATAGCCATTCGTTTGTCTCGCTAGAACTTGAGAATGGCTGTCCTGATTTTGAAAATTTTGATCTTGAAATAATAAGTGGCGGACCGTACTAAAAACGACATTTTCCAATACAAAATGTTTCTGACTGTGTAACATTTTATGTCTTTTGTTATGTTTTTTATCCATTTTTATTTTGTCTTTTAAAAAAAAAAAAAATTATATCAATTGGTTGTCAAATATTTATTGGTACGTTCAGGGTTATCCCACAGCAAATACCAAATACGAAAGTACTAAGTGCCATACCAAATCGAAGTACTGGGTGTCACAACACTAAATACAAGGGCGCCTGAAATTTTTTTAGAAACGCGAGGCATAGTCTATAATTAATGTAACATCCATCGTATTTTGCATTTTTCGTGATTCAGTTACTTAAAAAATCATCATAAAATTTTGTGATATTTGTAATGAACAATCTTGATTTGAAAACAAATGACGTTGCGAAAACTTTTCACGAAAAGAATAAAGGTTTTTCATTATAAGAAAATAAATAAACAAAATATGATTGATATTTGTGTACAATATATTATGATTTATTTTGTTGTTTAATGTATTTAAGTATAAAATTTATCTATCTCTCATACATCCCTAACGATAAGTTGTAATTTATTAATTATTAGTTATATTTAAATAGTTTCATAATATTCACTCGCACTTTACCTTTTGAAAGGATAGCGTTCATTTATTAAAACAATGAAAAAGGGATCTGAAAATTCTTGTCTATCTTATATAGAATCTGTGAACATCGTAATTGAGATCAAGATATAATTGATTCAAAAAGAAATACTCAATAATGACAAATTAACTTTCCCATTATGGCATCTGACGAGAAAACAATTATATTCCATAAAATTACTTCCAACACCAAATATTTTGCAAACTGTACACTGCAGATTTTTTAAACCAATTCATTAACTGTTAAAATTTATTGAAACCACTCAAAACATAATTATCCATACGTAAAATTACACTCTCTCTAAAATGGCATGACAAACATATTAATCTACAATGCAAATATATTTAATGATAAGAAAAGTCTTTTAAAAATAAACCAATTGTCAAAAACCATACAATCAAAAACGGTATTGAAATAATATAAACAAATTTTTGACTAGAAAATTTATTAAACACTATCACTACACAGTATAAAACAAAGTCGCTTTCTCTGCCCCTATATTTCTATGTATGCTTAAATCTTTAAAACTACAACGGATTTTAATGCGGTTTTTTTTTAATAGATAGAGTGATTGAAGAGGAAGGAAGGTTTGTATGTATAATAACATCCATTAAATAGTGGAGATATAGTGTTATTTTTGAAGTTTCTAATGCGATGTCGTAAATAATTACATTTTTTCCACTTACATTGCAACCCGTGGGTCAAGGACTGATATCAAGAGTCGCATATCACACACCGCGTGTATAATATTATGTTATTATTATATAATATTATTATATTTTGTCTGCCTCCCATACGCTTAACACGCGATAAGGAACATAGTTCTAAGAGTTTACCTCATTTCTTCCCTCCGTTAAAGGAAGAAAATAGACTCACAATTTGATGATTATTTATATTTTATAATAATAATAATTTATTATTTATGATTATTATATTATTTCAACAGCGTTTTTGATGGTTTTTGAAAACTGTTTTATAATAATAAACATAGTATAAAATAAAATTTAAAATGATTCGTAGAAATCTGATCATAATGATTACCTATATTGTTATTAAACTATTTATTTGATGAAAATAAATTTCAACTATGTTGTTGTTACACATACGTAGGTAGGTACAAATAAGTATATATATATATATATATATATATATATATATATATATATATATATATATATATATACATATATATATATATGTACAATATATCCAGGTAGATACCTACATGTAATGATGTAATAAAAGCTGTATAGGTTGTAGACTATTGTCATAATTGCAGTAATTATAATAAAATTACAATCAGTAATTGTTTGTAGTTAATTCCCAGTCCATGTTTTGAGATAGTTCTACGTTGCATTTGTAACTTCTAAAACAGTTGCATTTAAACATGCAGCCGTCCACTTTAACACTAACCTTTTTTGTTACTTTCTTGAATTAATATTTGTTCTAGAGTATCCTTGGATTTTTGGAATGAGTAAGCATTTTTTGGAATACCTTCTCATACACAGCCATAATGAACTAATAATGACATGTTTTCTAATCACAAATTAGAAAACGAGTTATTTTGTATAGTTGCTGTTTCAGAGATATTCTCTTTGTCTAATTCAATGGCCAAGTTGCAACAAACAAATAATTTTTAATCAATTTATCCATCATCAATTCTTGGAGATAAATTAATAATCATAATATTTTTTGTAATCAAATTTATAGACTATCAAATGAAAATGTTAGAAAATATGTTGTAAACAATAGAACCACTTTCTTATTAAAATAATTTAGAAAGAATTTTTTAGAAAGAACAATTTAGAAAGAACATTTCTGATTAATTGTTTCCTCCAATTTGTTGCTCCAATAAAAAAATTTTTTATTATTCTTCCGGGGATATCTTTCGAAACTTACCTCCTTTTTTCATTTCTATGCCAATATAACGTGAACTCTTCCTCCGATTTTGATGAAATTTTGTGAATAATTGCATGGTGTACTTTTAAATCAATTATCACAAGACAATTCTACACGTATATAAAATTTTATATGTGTGCAATTCACTTTTTTTGTTACCATGAATACAAAAATTCATTTTTTTATCTTAATGCTTTCTTATCTTTCATGCTTGTATCTTAAAAAATTCATGTAATGTACAGCTATTCTTACGTGGTATAATAGTTAATATATTTTTCTAAAAATTCACTCTCTAATATATTTTAAAGTTGAGGTTTGGCTTTATTTTAGCTTAAACACATTTTGGAGACTGGTATTATTAGATCTTCGCGTATCATTTTTATAATATAAAATTGATAATAAAAAAAATTTATCCTATTAGGAGAGAGTTTATTTGATTAAAAAAAAAAAAAAAAGAAAAAAAAACAATATTTATGATAAAATATAAATACGAAACCTTATAAAATAAAAGATCTACTCGTAAAGTTTTACAAAACATATGAGGTTTACAATTTGTGAATTCTAAATTTTGATATATCTTGACGTTCCGAGAACTCAAATATAACGTTTTCAGAGACGTGTGTATGTTTGTGCGTTTGAAATTTTTCGTTTCCGTTATCTTGAGAAAAAATGATATAAACGTGGAACTGCTTTTAATACCTAATTACATAACGTAGAAATGTTTGATGCAAGATTAGTCTAGCCATTTTGTTGAAAAAAAACGTGTGGCACTCAGGGACTGCCGCGGTAAAGCTATTGCATAGCATTTTGTATCAACTTATGCAATTATAATTTTTTATTTATTTATTTATTTTATTCATGCAGTGTTGCTTACACCTATACACCTACATACTTTCTCATAAACAGATGCTTATGTATTCGTCCGATTTCGGAGCAGCTCGTCCCGATTCGTCAAGCCACACCTCCTTGCCCGTCGGAGTGGGAGCGTGAGGTTTTTTCGTTACGGAATTTCTGGATTCGGTCCCCGCGCTCAAGGCACGCGATAGAAGCTATGCAATGATTCCGGTAATACTTGAACAATGCGATATGCACACTTTATATAGTTGACAGTTCGTCATACTGCTAGTGAGAAGAGATAAAGAATTTTTATTTTGAATAAATAAAGAAGTTTTATTTTGAATTTCAAAATTATATTTTGGTTTCTATGGAAATGATGATTTGTAACATATCAGGTTTTTTCGTTACGGAATTTCTGGATTCGGTCCCCGCGCTCAAGGCCCGCGATAGAATCTATGCAATAGCTTAAAAAAAAATGGACAAAAAATACACATATTCATAATAATAAACTCGTTAATTATTGTTTTTTTACTCTCCTCGTTAGAAAATCGTTAAGTTGACCTTGTGGGTCACACCTTGCCCACTTTTTTAATGTTTTAGTTCTGAATTTAAAAAATTTCTCTTGATTTTCTAGACTCTTCCTTCAGTCCTTCGTTTAAATGCATATATTGAAATATGACACTAAAGTAGTACAAATAATGCTAGAAAATATATTGGAAGGAATATATTGTGATAATGCGAGTTACTTTTTCTAAAATTGCTGAAATTTGCTTAAATTCTAGCTATAGTTTAGCGAATAAGCACTAGTGTTTGCAAATGTCTATTCTTATTATATATGTATTTATAACCTGAACTGCGTATTAAGGGTATGATGTGAATGCTTATCATTAAAAATAATTCAAACATTGGAACTCAACCAAATGTCAAGTATTTATACAGCTAAAACTTTTAGTTATTGTTTACACTTGTTTTTTAATGTTTTTAGTAAGCAACTGGTGCATTTAAATGACACAAACACATCATATCATATATGCTGTAGTTTAAGTTACAATGGTTAAATTTTTTTATAAAGTTAATAATATATTTTAAACAAAAAAGTAATGTAAAATTTTATTTATATTTTTTATCACGAGTAAGCATGATGTTAGAATGCTAGTTGATTAGCACTATCCTAATTGTCGTCCTTCTACTTTATACAATTATTCTGTTTAGATTTCAAGTTTCATTTCCCTGATGTTCATCATCTTCGTTTTTGTCAAATTAAATTTTTTGGTGAGATTTTTACAAAATAGTAAATATACCACTTTCAATAAAAAAGATACCATGAATGTTTAGTTTGAGATTTCGTTTAGACACACAAAAAATGTTCAAACAATAAACTAAGTTTTCCAAAAAACCCCGTATTTTTTCCTTGAAGAGTACTTTTGAGACTCACTGTTATAGCTTTAATGTCCGATCATTTTACATACAATAGGTACATAAAATAAAGATTCGAAATAATTGAACAGTATGGTGATGATTATCATAAACATTTAGGATTATAGTTCACGCTATTTTGTATTTGAAAAGTATAGTTTCATATTATTAGATATGATTGTGATTATCAAACTGAATTACACATTATAGGTACTTCAGTTTAGTGATCGCAAATGTGGTTCTATCGTAGTGTATTGATTTAGAAATGAATTGAAATTACATGTATTATTTGTTTTTAATTCGAACATCCGTAGTGGCCAGATAATATAAAATATAATTATTTAATAATTTCAATGTGATGATTTTTCATTGATGAAAGTATATAAAAGTCTCTAAATGACAAAAGATGAGAACACGTCAATTCAAGGGCCGATACCTTGATTAACTTTATAGCATTTAGAAATCCACAGAAAGGTGAAAATAGGACTTTTTATCGATCACTTTGATATCTCCATTTAACTTCTTCACTTATTTGGAAAGCGTGATATATCCTGCGTTTTACCAACTAATCAATCACAACTATTTAAATGAATTTTTAGTCACAAACAGAAATTGAACCTACAACCGAAATAGATACTTGGTGTACAGCTTCAAAACTTGAGCCAAGTGAACAATCCAATCTTAATTTTGACTTGGCTTACTATAATTGATTTTGAATTTAATGATCATCACAACATACATGTGAATAATTAGAAAAGTTTTGCCAACATCTTGCCAATCATTGATATAATTTCAAAATAATCCACAATCTGAAACAAACTGAAAACTTTAATAAAATTAAAGTAACTCAATCACATGATATTATCCCGGCCATCAAGGTCTTTACCAAAAAAAAATCATTCTGAACGCTTCCTTTTCCTGACAAAGGTGGAGCGATAAAGATCTCAACAGTTAAATTTTTTAATTTGCATTTCTGATATTTTACGGGACACTCTCTCACCCTTTGAATGTGTTCAGTTTTCAATTTGGTTAAAAATTTTATCTTCTTTTTGAGTACATCGTTTTGGACACTTCATTTGAGATAACAATTATCCCTTACTTATTTTGATTAATCGGAACCCAGTATTATAAAAATTAGAATTTATTCTATAATCATGTAATGTTTCATGTATTGATTCATTAATATTTTTTTTTAATTTTTGAACTTCAACATTTTTCAGAAGCACTGTAAATGTAAAGTAAGGATGTATGGACTTTTTAGAGCGAATCATACATAAAAGGATTCCTTCGATATTTCGTATGTTTTCGTATAAAAATTGTGTACACCATATTTTAAACATTTGAATAAGATAAGTAGTATAAATATTAGGATTATATTTATACCATTCGGGTTTTATGATATAAATTGAAACTATGCATGACAAAACTTATGGCTTTGATAAATCTACAAAAAGTCATCGGTGCTGCATATCTTCGAAAAATAACTAACCCTTAAAAAGTATATTGGGACAGCCTCAATATTTTATTGTGTCAGGGCTGGTGTACCTCAAGGTTCTATTAAAGACAAAAACAGTGGCTGTCTAGGAGTGCCGAAAGTAGTAAAACCTTGAAGAATCACGTGTCTTTTACAAATATTGCTATCGATTGATTAAAACCTTTCATTTGTTTTACATTGTTCTGTTTTGATGTTTGATTCATTGAAATTTAGTAAATGTTAAGAACAAATCTGCAATTTTAAATAATTTTTAGATAAATATGCAAAAAATAGTAAATGAGATTTAAATGAATACAGTAGGATTCGAACCGTGATCCACCGATTTCAAGAGCAACTGTAGTAGACATATGGCTGCTATAAATATAGAAATATCTATTATTTGAACATGCATATATAAAGCGTTGTCGTTAGCGCTTTTGCTATCAACGTGCCTTAAATAGTTTTTATTTCAAAAATGTTGCATAGCACAGTGAATGCAAAAAGAGAATGTGCGAAGATGACTGCATCGCCCAGCATATTACTAACATTTGGAAATATACATTTTAGAAACAAGCTTAATTTTTTAAATATAGCCTTAAAATTTTTAAATTTATGAAAAGATGTTCAGTTAGGTGAACGTGTAATCTCAAGTATTATATACAATAAACAACTTATACATAGAGGTAGAAGAAATATAATTTTATCAACGTATTATCAGTAATTGTTATTAAATAAAATAAATATTATAGTGCATATTTGCATATTCATATAGAAAGTTGAAAATATGGTCGGTGAAAATAGAATGAGAAAACTTTCTATTATGTATTTAAACAGTTATTTAATAAAATTTAAAACATATTGTGGTCTTTAATATTAAACTTCGTTTCATACATTCAATTTATGTGTGAGCATTTACCATACCATACAACTACGCTACTATCAAGCATAACAATTTAATTATAAGTGTCCAAATACAGAATTACAATTATTTATTTACCTGAATTTGAAATACTTGTTAAGTTTTTGAATTCAGATATTCTTATAGAACTGTTTTCATACTGAAAAAAGAGTTTAAATCTCTCTAGTTAAAACTATAGCTAACGGTAATGTGTATAATTTTACAATTTTACTTCTTTAAGGGATAGTCATCTCTCCGAAATAATATAAAATTATGATTTAAGTACCCATTAATTATACATGAGCAAAGTTTTATATTTAATAAGTTAATGAATTGTATTTGAGATGTAATTGTCATGAATCTTAACATATATAATTCGTCACAATATATTAGTAAGTTATTGGTATTATCAATACGCGAATCATTAACAAACTTATCAATAGTGCAAACTAGTAGCCTGAATGACGGTACACCTCTTTATCGTAGTCGCTTTATATGTCCCATATCAATACTACTTACTTCATCATACTTTTAGCAAGATAAGTAATAATTTAAAAAAATGTGCTATTACGAAGCGCCTGATGGTCCAATGAAGCTGTTAATTGTCTATTGATAATAAGTCTTTAACAGTGTGCTTTATAGTTTGAGTATGACAGCTCTTCTAGATTTATCTATCTAGATATATTACATCATTTTTATCCATACAATGTCAAAGCATTATAATTTTACTAGTCTATGTATCTGTGTGGTTATGGGGTTTCATAGGATTTGAATAAAATCAATATCGTGAAGTAGGAATAAAAAACTCAGAAATTAAAAATAATGTTTTCTCTTTAATGAGTTTTATTGGGAATTACATGAAAAGTCTTCATTAGCACATTTCAACACATATAAATTAATGATGTATTTAACCCAAAAATATTTTAAACTAAAATATAATTATAAAATGATTGTATGTTAATCTGTTCCTGGTATTTAGTACAGATTGATTGCTGCTTCAAATGTAAATTAATGATACGAGTAACATATAATTTAAAAAGAAGTAATTTTATAGTTTTATATTATAACTCGAATCATAGCAAAAGTTTGAAGACCGTTATTTGAATTCAAATTCATTAATTTTGGTTGCGATATATTGCTAAATGAAGACTTGATGCAATTCTAAAACAGTTATAAGTTATTCACTTTTTAACTTTTTATCATGGATTATTATTATAAATTATAAATTGAAACTTGCTAGTACGTTTAGCAGTAACGCGATATGTTAAAAGAATTTAACATATAAAAAAATTTAAAACTCGCGTGACCGTCATCTATACCAGTTTTAGAATTGCATCAAGTCTTTATTTAGCAATATATCGCAACCAAAATTAATGAATTTGAATTCAAATAACGGTCTTCACACTTTTACTATGATTCGAGTTATAATATAAAACTATAAAATTACTTCTTTTTAAATTATATGTTACTCGTATCATTAATTTACATTTGAAGCAGCAATCAATCTGTACTAAATACCGTTACTACGGCAATGACAAAAAGAAAGGTTATAATTTTTTTGGCCTATGTTTGTATGTATTCATGAATGTTTTGTATTCTTTCTGACGATCGGAACGACTTTCTTAATAATTTCCAAAAAATTGGTCATATATGTTTTTTGTTGGATGTCAAATGAAAGAGCTCAATTAGTACACTTAGTATCCAATTTACACCAAAATATTTGAAATAAATATAAAAATACTAAAACCCTTCAACGGTAATAGTCTTGGAAAAGTACGGAACAGGAAAGAATTCTCATTCAAAATAAGATAAAGTGATGTTCAGAGAATAGCCATTGTTCCATGTTGCAAATAAACATGAAAAACAATTAAATCACAGTATAATATACAATATAAATCACAGATTTAAATTTAATAATGGATCTGCGAAAAATAATTTATGAACAAACATCATAAATGATTTTTCCGCATCACTGAATTGGATTCATTTGTTAAAAATAACTTAATTAAATTTAAGAATTATGAAATAATCATCCCAACATTCTTTAACTATTTTAGTTATTTTGGGGTAATATAAATACCACTATTTTAAAGTCTGAAGTTCCGTATTGTATTAATATTTTCTGATAACATATTTCATTGTAACGTTTAAACATAATCTTAAATTACAAATCAAGTCCTCTATTAGATAACCAGTATTATTTAATTTGAAAAATACTATTCTTTTTAGTCATTTATTTTGCTTCACAACATCGCCATTTGCTTATTTCATTATCCCGATACTCTAAATAGAACATGAGAAAATCGCACAAAAATTTCACATGTAAACTATATATACGTGTGACGTTACATTACCAATGTTTACGAATTATCAGTTTTTTCTTCTGAAAGAAATAATAATTTAAATAAGTTTTAAGTCAACACCAAAATAGGATATTAGACTCAATTAACCTAAATTTTTCGTTTTCAAACTTAATATAAAATTAACTAAAAAATAAAAAAATTATTTATTAAATGAGAGTCATTGTGGTTTTATTTGCACTTTAACAATATTTTGAGTAAAAAACGTGCACACAGCAAATAAAAGCTTATTTATTCAACAAATAAAACCAAAAACAAATATCATAAATTACAAAATTTTATTCCACAATCTGTTTACTTCATTTTAATACACATTACATTATTTTAACTATCACTAAAATTTTCTGCAATCACGTATTTATTTCCGTAGTATTTTCGCTAGTTGTATATAACATATATGAATGAATACACACTGTAACAAAAACAAAGGGATACCAAAAGACACAAATTATCATTTTCGAATTAAATGCAAATTAGAAAATAAATATTATAATCTTCATAAAGTGGAGTTTCTAGAAAAAACACATGTTTTGGAAAAAGGCATATTCATGCATTAGTATTAGTAATAATAATCGTAATGCTACATTAGTACCTAGATATATTTCGTATGTTAAATCATATTTGGCATTTCAAAATAGGCAAAAATGTTTGGCTTTTCATCAAAAGACAGAAAATGAGCTTATATTTGTTGTTCCAAACGTAATTACCGGTGAAAAATTTCGAAAAATACCCCTTTTGGGAGAAAAATGAAGCAGAGGGATGAAAATATAAAAAAACAATTTGGAAAATGCGTTACCATAAAGGCCATTCCTGCAACCTCCCGCTAATTCTATACCTAAGCATTTAATATTTAACATATTACAATGTCTTTGAGCTTAAAATTTTGATTTTTGATCTTAAAAAAACACTTGTACCCGAATATTTTCCTAACGATATCTCTCGAACCAATCAACCGATTTTCACGTTCTTGGCGGCGGTCGAATCGGTTTTTAGAGCTTTAATAATTATTCTATTTCATCAAAAACGATCCCAAAATAAATGTCTGAAATATGTTAAAAAAGCACTCGTTCCCACATATTTCGTTAACGATATCTCTCGAACCAATCAACCAATTTCACGTCCTTGGCGGCGTTCGACGTGGTTTAGCTTCAATAATTATTTTCTTCTGTTCTCAAAACTCAATTTTATAAAAACTGGGGTGACCAATCACTTCCCGATTTTTGAAAATCTTCGATTTTCTTAGCGGGAAGTTAAAAAATTGTATGTTCAGATTTCTTAACATCTCATATTTGATAATCATAAAGTGTTATTTTGAGTCCTCGAAATTTTATAGCCTTTTAAAAATTCTTGAAAAATAAAATTTCTTATATTAATTGACAATGAGATATATGCAAATAAATATACCAAATTGATTGAGGAAGTGAAAATATCTAATTTTAATTTAGATGAAAAGTTAGCTCATTTTATCAGCTTTCATAATCCGTCAAATATTTGCCTTTTCTTGCAATCCCTGAAACTTCCGTAAAAAATCTAAAAAAATTCAAATTTATTATTTTATTCAATAATATATATGAAAAATGAATAATGAATAATAAATGTAAGAAAGTGAAAATATCAAGCATAAAACTACATGGAAAGCTTGCTTACCTTATAATAGCTAATATAATCTGAGATTTTAATTATACTCATTAACTGAACTACTATTGAGTATAACGCCTACAAGAATTTATAAAAATCTTTTTGTTGCGAGATTTACTTGTATAGATAAACAAGAAATGAAATAACTTGAGGTGATTGCTTTTAAATATTTTTAAATCGTGTAAGTTTTCAAACAAAGTAAATACGCTCTTTAATCTCGAGACAAGCTTTTATATCATATAATTTGTGTAATGAGATTAACGTTAATTGTAAAAGTTTTAAGTTAAAAGTTTCTTTTTTCTTTTTAGTGCATATAAATAAAAGCTTGTTTATAAAAAAGCTTTTTACTTTTGATTGTATATAAGTTTTCTTTTTTAAAATCACTGTTTTCTTAAATTATTAGTGTACCGGTTTTTTAACATCCAGTAGAATATATACAGACATGGTATACATATACAAACATGGTTGAACAGACGTGAACGAAGTCCAACATTATTTTATATAATATAAAAGGTGTCTTTTAATATTAACTATATTTTTAACCGCAATTAAGTTAGAGAGGAAGTTTAATAAAATTTATTTAACCAAATCTCAAAAAATTGATCCCAAAATGCTTTATTAGGATCCGAAATTGCTCCAGTGATTAGGTAATTATTTAATTAATTATTTTCAAAATTACAAAAACTGTTTTCCTTATATCTCAGCTAATTAATGCTTTTTTCTATAATTTTTTAATTCAATAAATTACTCCCGATTTGCTCTTTCAATAATAATCCATTTGATTCAGCAATTACTTTTAGTTATGCATAATTAATTAAAATTATTAATTACGATTTAAATAGCCACCGTAAGACTATGATGACCTTGATTCTTGTGGTGTGACTCTTAAGATCTGACGTCATCGTAGTCTTACGGAGGCGATTTAAATCGTATATCGAATGAGCAAATCAGGAGCAAATCGGGAGATTGTTGAATTTAAAAAATATAGAAATAAGCATTAATTAGCTGAGATATAAGAAAAACAATTTTTGTAAATTTGATTGCAAATAATTTATTAAATAATTACCTAATCACTGGAGCAATTACGGATCCTGAGAAAGCATTGTGGGAGCAATTTTTTGAGATTTGGCTACATAAATTTTATTAAACTTCCACGCTAACTTAATTGTGGTATAGTATATTTCTAGTATGTAGTAAACACTATTCGGCTAATTGTTGTAAATTTATTGCAAGTGTCCAAATAATATGTATTTACCTAGGTGTATATATCTTTTGAAGTTATATTACAGCACTATTAACGTAGCTCTTAGCAACTAAGTGATCTTTCTACCATCTTGTAAACTTAAATATGAATGTATTTGTGTTGCTTGTAGATTTTAGTTTACAAATTTTTATTTGTTATTTACAATTTGAAAGAACCTCTTAAGATTGACTCCATGTCCAAAATAAGCTTCGAGTAAAAATAACTTCCAAAAGAGCAGTAGATGAGGCAAAAAGCTCAGGAGTTATAAGACCGATATATATAATTTCAGGTAATAAATATTTTATAATACGCCACGTTAAAACAAAAATTCATTTGTATTCGAATAAAATTAACGAAATAGGTTCCAAGCTATTTTCGAAAGAATTTTGTCAGTAGAAGTAAAGTGAGTGAAGTGAGAAAACTGCATGGTTTTTACATTGATTTATAAAACCAAATCGTGTATTCAAATATTTAATTGTTATCTTACAATATTCTTTGCATGCCAGAGCAAAAGCTTTTATAGGACACAATGGATTTGAAAGTTTGCATTTAATTTCATTTTTACTTATTTATTTCGTTATTTTAAAAGATCAATTCATTCAGCTAATAATTCATTCGGCTTGATTAAGCATTTCACCACTCCAAATTTGTGAGGGTCTTATCTGCCCACCTGATCTCGAGTACGATAACAGACGTCTTAATATACAGCCTAATAATTTATCTGTTTTTCAGATATGGCGTACCTTATATTAAAAAAAAGTTTTCAGGTTACACATATTTTATTTTCTCCGTTTGAGTTTCTGTGTTCAAATGTGATAATTTTTCTCCCCATTTTGTTCCGGATAAGTAAAATACAGAAGATAACGTTGTATTTATCTTTGGTTAATATAATGTCTTATTGTACTTAACCGTACCCTTTAAATTGATTTAGAAAGTAATCAACAAAAATTGTTGATTAGGCTATTCATTGGTCGAGAATATTAATTAATCTCTTCCAGTTGAAAGATGTTTTTATGTAAAAATATCCATTTTCGAATATATTTACTTAAATAGCTAAATCTCTAGGGTAGCATGAGCGATTCAGTTGCATTTTTGATATGATAAAATAAAAAATATTTTTAAAGAGCTATCTATATTTGTAATCATAAAATTGTGACAGTTAGATAACTTTTTTACACGTTTATTCGTTCTGATTTTCTTTAACATAGAAGTTCAAAAATAATCGACACAATGATGATGATGCGATGTTTCTAAAATGTGGCCATCTAGATTACCTCCTCTATTTATAAATATTATTCTTAAAGAATTTTTGTTAAGTTATTCCAGTTCGTCTGAATGAGTTTCTTATTGACATGAAACAAAAGTTGCTAAGAAAGTTCTAAAACATCGATGTATACAAAAAATTTTGATATCGGAGCTTCAAAAACCATTTTTTTCAATTAGAAAAATAATACTTCTAAATACTTCGTAAATGCTAGTACAATTTGAAAGGCAGTTACTATGGCCTGGCACAAAATCTTATTTTAGAATGCCAATTTTAAAACAATTTCTTTTCATTTTCCAACCAATAAGCTGAAGAAAACTACACAATTAGAAAATTAATAGATGTGTTATTTATTTTCTGAAAATAAAATTTTATAAAATAATGGACACTTTTTACTTTGTCTAATTTTCACTTTGAAATTTGTTTAAAATTACGAGTGGATTAATAAACTCATTATCTAGTAATGAATAATTATTCTTTAATTTTGAAAATATATAGGGAGATCGGTTAAGATCATTGTGAATGAAGAAGCTGTGGGTGGACATGATAAATATTTTTACATTATTTGTTATTTCAAATTTAATAAAGGGGAGTTAATAAGATCTATTTGATTAATAAAAATTGTAAAATATGTGTTTATATTTAATTTATTTATATTTAGGACATTTATTAAGTAAGACGAAAGTTAGCAGAAGTTTTTTTGATTGTTTATATTTATTTATAACACACTTCAAGTGAGCACTTAATAAAAAAATGTCCACGCCTTTAATTCTGATAGGGGTAGTAAATGGATCAAAACCTATGTTTTCTTTATAAATCAGAGCTTGTGTATTTTTCAAACGTTAATCTGATTTTGATGAGCTTTTATGTGTACATGTACGTTAAAGACTTAGGCACATCGCACATGAGGTGATTTGGGTGAAATCGGCGAAATCGCCGATATCGGCGATATCACCGATATCAGCGATATCACAGCATTTTAGTCGCACACGGAGCAACAGAAGTTGCTCCGACTTTGAACGTTTTTTGAAGAAGGGGTACTACGTAGTTTGTTTACTAATAACAAAATATGTATATACAGTGTCTTAAAGGATGAAATACATCAAGTAATAAATAATATGGATTATAATAGATTATACTTTAAGCCATTTGAAATTCTCATTTCGTCTTACAAAAACGACAAGAGATAGCTAGTTGAACTTTTGGTGTCATATTCTGGATTTTAAAAGTGACTCTAAGTTCGTAAATTGACAAAATCGGTATAATGGGCTAATTAGATCTATGATCCAACTTAACCATAAAAAAAGATTCAAAACAAACACAAAAAACTTGTATGAACATTTTTCGGATATAATAAGAATCTGTTAAATAGCTTAAACTGTGCCGAATATAAACATTCCGAAAAATGATCATACATTTTTTTTTTAATCAAATAATTATTGTTTTGAATCTTTTTTTATGGTTAAGTTGGCTCATGGATCTAATTGTCCCATTATACCGATTTTACTCACTTACGAACTTAGACTCACTTTTAAAATCCAAAATATGACACCAAAAGTTCAACTACCTGTCTCTTGTCGTTTTTCAGTTATCTTGATGACGAACGGGAGACTGAGATGGGTTAATACTAATATACTCAATATATATATACATATATATATATATATATATATATGTATATATATATATATATATATATATATATATATATATATATATATATATATATATATATATATATATATATATAACTGTTTATATTAGAGTGTTTTTTGAATGCTAATGATTAAAGTAGTTCAAACATTGATGCTGAACCTTATATCGAATATCTAAAAAATTTACTGTGTTATACCTTAACTTGTTTTATTTGTTTAATGTGATTAGAATAGATACAGATTATAGCCACTGTACAATTACTGTATTTCTACAGTTCATTTTGTAAACATATTAAATAATAAAAGAATCAATATATATAATATTTTTCAGTAATAGTATAAGATGTATTGGCTTAATTTTAGAAAATAAGTCTAAGTTCATTTCTGTTTATTTACTCTGTTATTGAAATGAATGAAATTAATATTGACGCTTGAAAAGTGTTATAAATAAGTTTATAAACTCTTGCAGAACGTCATTACGGCCAAAATGAAGAAATGTTGTATCTATTGCAACGTTGCTACAACAATTAAGAGACGTATACCTAGAGAAAGAGGTTTTTCCCTTTTTGCTATCCACAAATAATAAATATGTCTAGAAATTTTTTAGGTTGAGCATTTAACTGAGTAATACTATAGATGAAAGCTCTTATGTATTTGCCAACGTTGCTTACGAATGTAAAATTACATACGATTGTTGTCGCATCATGATGGAATTCTTACGATTTCAGTATTTGATTATACATATCTTACACAGTGCGATTTCGTACATGTAATTTTCTTATGGAAAGTAATCTCTATCCGTATACGACACAACAGTTGCAACAATACCATATATGTGATAAAAGTATAGCATGTATTCAAAGATATAAATATTGCAGGATAATATAAGCATTTACTTAATACTCGCTACTCTTCGTTCCTTTTCTTTAAAGCATATGTATGTATATAAAAAAATTTATGATCTGTTTTATAAGATGCGCCTATTAAGCCTGTTCTATATGGTTCAGGACATCAGTCTAACCTTTTTTTTTTTTGTATATACAAGCATTGACAAGTTTTTATTTTTAAATATTAAACATAACATTATTTAACTCTCTATCTTTGTCATAAACATTGATTTATATGACTGTATAAACATGAATAAAAAAAAGTTGCCCATATGATTTTAAAAACGAAGCATTTTTACAACGATTTTTTTATCACATGTATGATTTCAAATCACCAAAATCACGTCGTGTGCGACTATACATTGGTTTCCATAAGCAAATCATATGTATGATATCGCCGATTTCACGCAGATCACCTCATGTGCGATGTGCCTTACATGAGTTTACATTGTATCTCAATCTATTCAAAAACAGCGTTATTAAAGATAAATTGAAAATCGCCACGAATTAACGGATTAAACATAAAGCCAGTTTACTAAACCAGGCGGCTTTATGTTATGTAAATATGGGAAATTGTATTTTTTTATCGTATTTCAATTTTAACATAATCGGTTAAGCAATTACAGTTATTGATATATATTTATTTGAATATGGGTTTTTTTGCACGAAAAAGCCGATGTACCGTGTACCACTCTTGCATTTTGATGAAGTTTCATGAGTACATGATATAATTAGTATCATGATATAATTTTTCATCAATGATTTGAATTTTGTTGGAATTGATTATTCTGGATAATTAGGGCAAAATCGAAATACAATTCCACACAAATAAAAAACTTTATACGAGTGGAATTCAATTTATTGTTACCATGGATACAAATGTACATTAATATTTGTAACTAATACACGATAATGAGTTTACAAGAACTAATAACCTCGTACGCTAACGTGCTCTTATAAGTACAAAACAAGAAAAATATCTTATCGAAATTTTATAATGTGATATCGAGAGCATAGCCGCATTCCACATACCACCTCTTATGTGTATTGATTAATAATATGCATTGTTTAGTAACATCAACCCATTTTGGCAAGCGATCACAGCATCTTCTGGACATCACATTATCGGATTTCGGATGAGAATCCTTTCATGATTCATAATTTTAAGTGCTGTTTCATTTAAAACGTCAACAGGACACAATAGAATAAAAAAAAGAATTTGATAAACCCACTTTCTTTGAATTAACATCTGTCATATTAATATTATTTTCATTATTATATGTGACTTGTAAGAACGCATACACATTTACAATACAAATATGTTTACATTGATAAAATTATAACCCTTCTTTTTGGTTTTCGCGTAGTTGAGATATTTATTTCAAAGTCAAAATCATGTGGTCAATAATCATGTGGTTTGGAAAGTATAAATTGCGCACTCATACTTTGCAAAATACCTTTATGGAGACTGTAACCAAATTAGAAACGAGTAACATTTGCTCGGAGAATAATTACGATTAGCTAACCAATACTCATATAACTATTTTGTAATTGAAATACGTATTTATAAAATTCACAAAATTAAGGATCTAGGAACTTTGGGCAAAATTCGAAATTTATACAAAAAAAAAAATTAGAACGATAATTTAAAAAAATTAAATTACAATATTGTTGTTTATTTTTTCAATAAAAATAATAAATTTTTATCAAAACAGTTTTTATTCGTTAATGTTGCTAATTTTTAAGGCGATATGTCAGATGTAACACATCATCGGAGAGTACTGTCCGGCTTGCTTCTTCTTTTTTTGCTAATAAATTATATCTCTGTAAACAGTGACGCTACTTATAGCTTATCATATATCAATAGAAATATATACATTTACAAAACTTTTGTGCGAAGCGAAACTTTTTTCAAAGGATCTTAAGTTTTCGGGATAAACCCGTAAACCAAAAAAGTGACGAGTTTTGGTCCGACATTTCGTAAGTCGTGCATTATTAATCTTAACTTTGAAATATGTTTTTAAGGATTAAATATGTTATATATATATGACAGTTTCTACTAGTGTTTTTTTTTTATGTTCGCAGTTATTTCACACCAAAAGTACACATTATAAGTAAAGAAAATTAAAGTGAGCTCAAAAGCGCTTATTTATTGGACGTTGATTTAATTGAAATAATTCAATGTAATAGACATTAATAAATACAATAATAACTATTGACTGGCTGAGCTCGGTTGATCTACCGACCTAACTTTATCACTAACTGAGCTATAATTCAAACTACAATGTTATCAGTTCACCAAGGTTGTTGGCTCGAATTACGGAGTTGTCACCAAAAATGCAAGTAATAGTTTTTTTCCTAAGCATACATAGTTAATTTAACCGGGAAAAATTTTTAATATATTAAAATAATAAAAAAAAATTATTAAGATGATTAGAATAAATAACGGAAACATACTCAAAAAACTATTTTTCATGAGCGATTTGGTTCTGGGAAATGAGGTAGAACTAAATTGAGTTTACTCACAATTGACCTGACATCCCAGAAGGTTGTTTTTAGCTAAACACAGTTGTAAATTTGTGACGGATTAACGTTTATTAATCAAAAATTCAATTAATTAATTAATAAAAAATTATAATATTTTATTGTTAATTTGCATAATATGTATAACACTTTTATAACATATTTATGTTAGAAAAGTGTTATAATTAATAACCACTAGTATGAATTTATGAAAAATTGTGGTCAACAAATAAAAATTTTTAAGCAGGAGACAATAAATAAATTTTATTTTTTAATTATTTATTTAACTTGCAGTATATGTCTGTTCGGGTGGAATCATAAAAGTTAATTTAGAAGCAGATATCAACTGATTGAGCTGAAATTTTGTGTGTGACTTTATTCTAAATTTAACGTAGTGGTACACCCAAGATGGCGTGATTAGTAATTTTTAATGGACTCCTACAATATACGTTTCAAATAAAAGGACTTGCTCTAACCGTCCGGAGTATTTACTTACTCCGCGATAACTAAAATGTAAAAAATAAATTATATAAAATACCTTTTTTAAAAACAAATGTTCCTTTCGAATTTTACGCTTCTTTACAAATTTGAGCTTAGTCGAATATAAGGCTGTATTTGATGCGCAAAAAATGCTACCAAATTTTTAAAAATGTACACAAAATTCATAAAATGTTTACATTACTTGAATAGATAGATGTTATTACATATACGAAAATACCTCTTAATTACTATACAGTAAATATGATTGAAGTTTGTGTAACTTATATAATGCTCAATTTAGTCATGTTTCCTATACATGGGACATTTTAAATCACTTATTATTTTAATTGTAATTTTTTAAAATACTATGCATGCATTATTATTATAAATAAATATCATACTTCTTTAGACGCGTTATGAAAAATCGATGATAGTGAAATTTTAAGATGCACGTGGATCATCATCACACAAAAAACACAGGTATAAGCTGTCCGCAAAACCGCTCATTAAATATCATTTTTTTAGTTATATTCCACTGATGGTAAACTGATTGGAGTTTCGATTCACTGTAAGAAAATATATATTTATTTATTTATTTAAACTGAGCTTTAGTGTTGACTATCCTTCTCCTGTCCTATAATTATTTTATTCATATTAATTATTGGTAATCAAATAAAAATTGTTTTATAATGATGCCAAGGAGTAAAACTTCTGACGCGCGTACATGTATACGCAGCCATTTTTTATAATAAATCATTTTAAACTCTTTAGTTGCAGCTTAGTACAATTTAAACACTAAATAAATTGTATTTATTGTTAGATTGTTTTATTGATTGTAATATGTAATATGTAATATGTAATATGTAATATGTAATATGTAATATGTAATATGTAATATGTAATATGTAATATGTAATATGTAATATGTAATATGTAATATGTAATATGTAATATGTAATATGTAATATGTAATATGTAATATGTAATATGTAATATGTAATATGTAATATGTAATATGTAATATGTAATATGTAATATGTAATATGTAATATGTAATATGTAATATGTAATATGTAATATGTAATATGTAATATGTAATATGTAATATGTAATATGTAATATGTAATATGTAATATGTAATATGTAATATGTAATATGTAATATGTAATATGTAATATGTAATATGTAATATGTAATATGTAATATGTAATATGTAATATGTAATATGTAATATGTAATATGTAATATGTAATATGTAATATGTAATATGTAATATGTAATATGTAATATGTAATATGTAATATGTAATATGTAATATGTAATATGTAATATGTAATATGTAATATGTAATATGTAATATGTAATATGTAATATGTAATATGTAATATGTAATATGTAATATGTAATATGTAATATGTAATATGTAATATGTAATATGTAATATGTAATATGTAATATGTAATATGTAATATGTAATATGTAATATGTAATATGTAATATGTAATATGTAATATGTAATATGTAATATGTAATATGTAATATGTAAATATGTAATATGTAATATGTAATATGTAATATGTAATATGTAATATGTAATATGTAATATGTAATATGTAATATGTAATATGTAATATGTAATATGTAATATGTAATATGTAATATGTAATATGTAATATGTAATATGTAATATGTAATATGTAATATGTAATATGTAATATGTAATATGTAATATGTAATATGTAATATGTAATATGTAATATGTAATATGTAATATGTAATATGTAATATGTAATATGTAATATGTAATATGTAATATGTAATATGTAATATGTAATATGTAATATGTAATATGTAATATGTAATATGTAATATGTAATATGTAATATGTAATATGTAATATGTAATATGTAATATGTAATATGTAATATGTAATATGTAATATGTAATATGTAATATGTAATATGTAATATGTAATATGTAATATGTAATATGTAATATGTAATATGTAATATGTAATATGTAATATGTAATATGTAATATGTAATATGTAATATGTAATATGTAATATGTAATATGTAATATGTAATATGTAATATGTAATATGTAATATGTAATATGTAATATGTAATATGTAATATGTAATATGTAATATGTAATATGTAATATGTAATATGTAATATGTAATATGTAATATGTAATATGTAATATGTAATATGTAATATGTAATATGTAATATGTAATATGTAATATGTAATATGTAATATGTAATATGTAATATGTAATATGTAATATGTAATATGTAATATGTAATATGTAATATGTAATATGTAATATGTAATATGTAATATGTAATATGTAATATGTAATATGTAATATGTAATATGTAATATGTAATATGTAATATGTAATATGTAATATGTAATATGTAATATGTAATATGTAATATGTAATATGTAATATGTAATATGTAATATGTAATATGTAATATGTAATATGTAATATGTAATATGTAATATGTAATATGTAATATGTAATATGTAATATGTAATATGTAATATGTAATATGTAATATGTAATATGTAATATGTAATATGTAATATGTAATATGTAATATGTAATATGTAATATGTAATATGTAATATGTAATATGTAATATGTAATATGTAATATGTAATATGTAATATGTAATATGTAATATGTAATATGTAATATGTAATATGTAATATGTAATATGTAATATGTAATATGTAATATGTAATATGTAATATGTAATATGTAATATGTAATATGTAATATGTAATATGTAATATGTAATATGTAATATGTAATATGTAATATGTAATATGTAATATGTAATATGTAATATGTAATATGTAATATGTAATATGTAATATGTAATATGTAATATGTAATATGTAATATGTAATATGTAATATGTAATATGTAATATGTAATATGTAATATGTAATATGTAATATGTAATATGTAATATGTAATATGTAATATGTAATATGTAATATGTAATATGTAATATGTAATATGTAATATGTAATATGTAATATGTAATATGTAATATGTAATATGTAATATGTAATATGTAATATGTAATATGTAATATGTAATATGTAATATGTAATATGTAATATGTAATATGTAATATGTAATATGTAATATGTAATATGTAATATGTAATATGTAATATGTAATATGTAATATGTAATATGTAATATGTAATATGTAATATGTAATATGTAATATTCAATATGTAATATGTAATATGTAATATGTAATATGTAATATTGTAATATGTAATATATACCAGGGAAGTTAATTTTTGAAAAGAAAAAAATTATAGTAGAATGAAACAAATTGGAAACGGAAGATAATATAATAAAAATGAAAGGAAAAATAAATTACGGGCGTTCGGAGTTTAGTAATTAGAAGGATGTGAGTGTTTAATGGTAAAATTATGTTTATCTGAATATTCGGCAAAACTACTTATGGAAAAAAGGTAAATGGCAAAGTTTTAGGTAATAAAAAGATCAACAGGTTTTGTATTTATACTTTTTTTTTACATAACCTCAAAATTTATGAGAAAATTCAAATAACCAAGTTTTTAGTTTTTATCTTTGACAAAAATTTTCTCCACGAAAACTTACCTTTTTATGTTCCAAATACACTGTAATATTTTTTATTTAAAATATCAATTTTTTCATCTTATTTTGAATAAATTTCGAAAAAGCACCCTAATTTTTAATCGAAAATTTCTAGATTATGTGCAAAAAGTGTAAATATAGAAGTTGTAGATCTTTTTATTACCTACAACTTAACACTTAACTTTTTTCCATAGGTCTTGTAGTTTTTCCGGAAATCGAATTAAACTTCTACTTCCCGAAGTCAGTTCGCCTGTAATTTATTTTTCCTTTCATTTTCATCATATTATATTGCGTTTCCAATAGGTTTCATCCTACTAAAATTTTCTTCCACTTATCATTTTTTAAGGCTTCTACTCTGGTCTAATATAAGATAAATATCATTACTTTTTTACAGAGCGACCGGTTACGTTAACGGAGTCGCGAGTTCAATGGTTTTATAAATCTCAAGAGGTAAGAGGTTCATATCTTATGAACAAAACAAGAAGAATAAGAGACATGTAACGAGTACATATATTCTATATAGTGATACATATTTTTATTCACGTGTCATCTTTATAATAATTTGTAATTATAAATAATGAACGTTAATATATTTATTTAAATAATTGTGATTAGATTGAATTTAATCTCAAAAGTACTGCAACAGAAGATTTCTTATAAAATTAAAACAAATACATTAAGATTCGAACCACGGTCCGTTCAAGCTCAAGGGCACCTATGCTACTCATAGGCTTAATTCTGCTTTAAATATTGTGAGGTTCGGTAACGTTATGTTGACGGTGTCGCGATTTAAATGGTTTTTTCCATCCGAAAAATTTGTTATATGTCTTAAAAATTTGTCACTTCAAAAATATACTCGTCGACTTGAAAACTTTGTTTTGTCGTCTGTCGAAAAAAGCTATCAGCACTATACCGAGGATCAGTCGTTCCGATATTACTTTCAAAATACTCAATGTACATTCCTTTTTGTATACCTGTTTATTTCGAATTTCGCTTAAAATAAGAAACATATTCTTATAACATAAAAAAAAACTAAAAACATAATTAAAAACATTTTTAATACATATGTAGTAGCTATTCTTCTTCGAAAAGAAAATGGCAATAGGGCGGCAACAATGGTACAATATTGATTTGGGAAGTAATATAATGAATGTTATTTTATATTTGACAGGAGAATGGAATTTATTTTGAATTGAATACAGTGTTGTTAGGTATATTATTAACAGGTACTAAATATAATTGGAGTTTATAAGATTTACCATAACATAAAACATTCTAAACACCATATACCTACACACATTTTCGGGGTGGCTCTATTGTAATTGCAATATATATATATTCAGTTGTTTGTATATGTTAATATTCTATATTATTATTCATAGACTGTATAAATTTGTTTAAAAATGAAAACACAAACCGATATTTATTTACGTGGATGACTAAAATGTAAATTCAAATAAATATTAATAGTGCACCTTATTCTATATTTGATTTCATCAATAGAGTTGTTGCTGCATATTTCAATCTTCTCTCCGTAATACATATCCTTATGGAAGTGACTTTTCTGCAGACATCGAATATGTTTTAATCTTTAATTTGAATTAATATTGTTTTTATTTATATATGTTTTTAAATTTCAAAAACCAGATACCTGTTGACGATACCGGTCTTCCCACTCCCATCATTTGCCCCATTCTTTTATTTTCACTTATTTTGTACACTTATGTATTGTTCAAAAGAAGAATGAATAAAGAATTGAACTGAAAGATTAAAGGTTAAGGTAAATTAAATTAAATCATGGATTTTACGTTATAGCTATTTATAAAAATCGTATTTTTGACTGTAGGCTTTTTGGCTGTATGTAATATTCACTACACTTTATCCTTTAAAGTAAAATTTTAAGACTGTTAATTTTGAATACCAAGATAATTCATTATGGTGAAATCTCTTTCTTTCTTTGATGTAAATCGCATTTATTTACAATATTATTTCAATATAAGTCTAGACAATCGTTAACGCTTTCTTGTAGCAAATCTGGTAAACTATAAATCATATATATAATAATATTTTAATTTAAATACATGTAAAACAAAACACGACACACTATAACGTGTCGGAGTTTTTTAAATTGGATTTTGAATTTTGCCGCGTCTTTGTCGGAGTACTATGATGTCTACAGGTAGAGATACGCTACACCAGATGAGAATGATTTACCAAAAAAAGAAGTAAACACTTGCTGTGGCAAAAGATAATCTGAATAAAAAATTATAAATAATATTATTTGAATAAGAAAATATAATTTGAACTAAAGTGTCACTAAGGTGATAAATAAACATAACGGGAATAAAGGCTAAACTTGTAAATACAACCCATACATAAGTTTAATAAAACTCGTAATTTTAGAGCAAAACCAATTGGTTTTTATTTTCGTATTTTCCAGCATCACTCATACTGTGATATGGAAAAAAACTTATTACATATATGATATGTTAGGAAATATGATTCGTGGGGCATTTATAAATTATATTATTAATAGTATTAATACGGGTAGTTCTTTTTCGCGATATGGATTAATTATAGGCAACTTAGTCATTGTATTTATCTTGCTATAAATTATTTAATCCTTTAATTCTAACTTCACTCTTTCTTTTTTTATGTTTAACATTCTCTTTAAATTATATCACTACTGCGTAATTTAAGTTTTTTAGTCGTAATACACTGAATTAATCAAATGATTGTAATCGATTTTTAATTCAAATTGTGAAAAAGTCGGTATATTTCTGTAAAATTTTGTTAAAACGACCGATCATTTTTAAACCTTTTATTTTTAACATGCATTACATGTCTGTTCGGATGGAATCTCGAAACTAAATTTTAATGCAGATACCCACAATATAGGTATCAAATGAAGAGGATTGATAAGAATAACAGAATAACTCGAAAAAAAAAGTAACGTCACTGTAAACCAAAGTTTGGTTTTGAAATAGATCAACTATATGTTATGAAACGAAGTATACCATACATTCAGTCCAGCCATAACTAAAAAGAAAATATAATAGAATAGTAAAAGAGCCTTGGAGATAGACGATAGATTTAATGTTTATTTCCACTCGAACCCAAACGAGGGAAATGTTTTTATTACAAGCTCCCACGAAGTATATTACAAATCCTATTAGCATCATTTTCATCGGAACCAAAATCTAAATTTGAAAATTTATTTATCTCCTCTTACTTGCAGTATGTCGAACTGTCAACTATATAACAACTTTATAAAGTTCGCACATCAAATCGTTCAAGTTTCACTAAAATGGTAAAAAAGATGTCACAGTTTTTGTATAATTTTTTAAAATTTTCATTAATATTTACAAACAAATATCGGTGCAACAATTACAAAATAAAGTATATATTTTTGAGTTTTTAATTAACCTTAATACTTAACTTCTTAAACTAAAGTAAGAATTTCTAAGTAATTTTGACTCGGCGCCAATCACGGCGCGTATCACGCTTTAATTTATTTATTAATTTGCTTGTTTGATGCCTCAAAATTACTTAAGTTTAAGAACTTATATATTTAGTTTAATAAATATGTCAAAATAACTACCATACGTGTTTCTGGAGGTCTATATAGTTTTCAATAAGTAAATTAGTATCACAACACGAGGAATCGGATACAGAGGTACCGAGTGCACACCAAATACTGGGTGCTACACCAAAGACCGTGTGACCCGCACAAAATACCGGCTATCCGATAAGCAAGAATTTTCCACAATTCTACTCTAAGCGGGTAAAAAACTGGTACAAAGTTTGTATGGAACAACGTGATTCCTTAGTCCAATCTACATAAAATTTTGCATACAATCCATCGTTTGAGAAAATGGAAAAATTGTTTTATCTAATTGTTTAAAACAAACATTCAAAATTTATTTGCTCTCTGGATTGAATATAATAATTGAAAGTAGCATTGGCCATGGAGAATCTATCGTCCATGTCTTCATATTGTGGGATGTACGGTATGATAATGATATAAGAAATTATAAATGGATTCAGTAGATAGCTTGAAAGCTGTTTGTTTATTTTTATTTATCATATTTCGATTTACGTGCATTTTATTATGTTACTACCATCCAATACCATTACTCATTTCTAACCATTACTTAGGTCCTTGCAGCACGCTAGTCAATGTTAAAACTATTGTGCTTACGGATTTATTATAAAATATTTGGAACTATATATCTATTCGAATTATTGTACAAAATCGATTTTTTCATTATTATATTCTCATGTAAATGTTATACGAACTTGCTTTTCCATTTAACTCATTTTTAATAATTCCAATCAAATAATTTTTATTGATTTAAGCTGGAATTTGAAAGATAAAATTTAATTTTCCACTTATTTTTGTTTGATTTACTGTAATGGCGACATTCAAATTTGTATATGACTTATTTATTGTTAGTGCAACAACTTTTTTCTTTCTGAAAAATCAAAAAAATTGGGCGTTTTTTTGAGACGCTTAAAATTTTCGATTCCTCTACAGGCTAGAAATTGACGAAAAACTTTTTTAGTTTTTTCTTATTGTTATATTGAATGATCATTTAAAAACACATAAAAAAATGATTTTCATCAACATGTGACCAAACGGAAAATCCTTTGCCTGACAACAGCAAAATTTCTATTTTTCACAATTTTCAGGTTGTCGGAAATCGGCCATTTAGTTTTCTAACGTGGCGGATAAAATGCTTTTTACATTTGATATTGTATTATTGTATTAGTTGTTACACTTATCATCACAAAGCCATATGTAAATTATTAGAAGTGTATTTAATTATGACTTAATATGATTACGGTCACGCAGCCTAATAAAACTTGAATACACTGACCAAATGATTTTTCTTTGTATCTCTTCCGTTGTTCAACAAAATAAAACTTTTGGATTTTATTAAAGTGTTACTTGAAAAATTGAAAATATTGACACAAATTAAATCATCTAATCAGAAATCATTATTTGATGTAGGCGAATGGAACTAGGTAGGCAATGACTAGCTGCGATCTTCAGCAAATACAGTTGTGTAATTTTACACGAAGTATAATCCGTTTTTATTACCCAGCAACCTTATAACTTCGACACAATTTGGGATATTGCCAAAAAAATTTAATAAATTAAAATCTTCTTGTGGCGTGTAGTTTAATTTACTTTGAGGGGCATGTTTTAATTAAATTAAATAAATATACTTTGCAATGAAACTGAAAGTGTGTGAAAATGACCGAAATATGTCACAACTTTTTTATTCTATTTTAATTTTTATTAATATATGCAAATAAATATCGTTGCAACAATTGCAAAATAAAGCATACATTTTTGAGTTTTTTATTAACATTAATACTTAACTTCTTAAACTAATAATAAAATTCTTAAGTAAATTTGATTCGGCGGCCGCGTATCACGCTTTGCTTATTATTTAATTTGCTTTTTTGGCGCATCAAAATTACTTTAGATTAAGAACTTAATTATGAAGTTTAATTAAAAACTTAAAATCATTACAAAAAGGTATACTTACAATAGTTAAGAACTTAGTTGTTAAACTTTAATTAAAATTGTTTATTCTTTTTTGCTTTTCAGTTTTTTCAGAGGTTTGCTTTACAGTTTTTTTGCGGTTAATTATTTTGTTAAAAAATTTTTATTTTTTATTTTTTGTAATTTTAATAACTAATTCATGTTTTATTTTTGATTACTCTTAAAATAGCTACCTATGTTACTTTTCTGTTTTTGTACATTGAATTTTATTATAATTTTTTTTCCAATTCTATAAATTTATCAATCTTCCATCATTTGTTTTTATCCTGTAAGTACATTAGTTTTCTTGGTAAATTTACACATATTTTCATATAACATTGGAATAAATATTTCTCTTTATCTTATGTTATTATTAACGTTAGAGTAGGAACTTGTTTTCCCTATTTATATGGGACCAGCTTCGGGGTATAACCTTTTCAATAAAAAAATAATTCTCAAAATCGGGCCAAGCTATAAAAAATTTTGCGTGGTCATATATTAAAAAAAGAATATAAGCTTCGATTTGAGATCCTTGTTTGTTCATCGGTTGGAAAACAAATCACGTTAATAGATAACTAAAAATTAAAAATTAATTTTAATTAAAAATTTATTTAGCTAACGATAAGATTGGCTCCGACTTCGAAAGGTAATTGGTTACAAAGAAATTATTTATAGAAGTTTTTAATTAACCATTATATTTTACTTTCCAGTTAATTTTTTTGAAGGTGGTTCTTTTTTAAAGTTTTAATTTTTTAGTTTTAAGTATTGTATACAACCACGAAAAATTTTTCATTTTGATGAAATTTAATTACATAAAATTGTGTTCGCCCCTTCTTTCCCATTAGAGACATCCTTTTCTACTAATATCTTGGTTTTCTTATCACGGTACACTCCTTGGGATATCTTCTTTCCATTAAAAAGTGAATTCTCAAAATCGGTTCATTAACGACAATGCTCTCTGCGTGCGAACAGTCATAATAAAATATATATACGCTGCCGAAAAAAGAAACCGCTTTTTTAAAGGCGGTTAGGCAGAACATTGCAAACGACTATGAGAAGCTACGCTTAGCTACGCTTTTTATTACGGTATAATGAAAAATTGTATTACTTAATAAAAAACAAAATAATTATAATTATGATTAAAAAAAGCCATATCACGTACGTTTAGTTTTTTAACGTTTTAAAACAACCGATCGAGTAAATCTGTACATGAGATAGACCTGGAAAATTTATGTTGGGTAAGGGACACCTCGAAATAAGGTTCTGTCATATTTATTAAAACGTTATTTACACACACTGCAATCGATCGACTTGAAATAGTGTATGTCGATGGTATTAAAATATTTCACATAATTTACATATTATTCAGAACATAATAAAATAATTAATATAACAATAACAATATTATATTTAGTGAGCGATAGATAGGCAGATACATGAAATTTTCAAACGAGAACAAGCAGATTGAAAACATTGCACATGTTGTATACACGATCGATATGAATGAAAACACAGTATCATATTTTAAATACAAAATGTTGTTCGCATCTATGTTCTCTGTACAATGTTCTAGGAAATTGTATTTTTACCGGATAGTTGATATTGTTAAATAGAAACTAAATATTTTGAATATTTAACATTTCAAATCTATACATGTAAATAACTGTTGATAGGGTAGATTTTATACAATGAATATTTTTTCAAAATTGTAATAAATTTCAATAATAAGACGATAGTAGGTGCAAGCAATCTAAAAAATTTCTTTTACGCTCCGATTGTGCTCTTTATTGCCATGTCCACGTCCAAATGGCCCGCATTTATAAAATACAAATTCTAAATGACGTAAATATAAATTAATAATGTATTATGTATTTATTTTATAAAATTCCATTTTTATAAAATAACATATTAACTTCGTCTAATTTTCACCTAAAGAAACTTTAAAATTACAAGTAAATTTTCGACTTATTAAATTATTATGAAGTTATGAATAATGTTTTCTTTATTATCCAACTACGGCAAAGCCAAAAGGTTGGGTTATGATTTTAGTAGTCTATGAATGTGTGGGTATGTACCACCATAGCAACTAGACTAGTTTACTGATTTACTTGAATTAATCGATTCGTTTATATAGTCCCGATAATATAGACTTTATAAAATAAAAGTAAAATGAATATGGTGGAAGTAAGAACAGAAAACGTTGAGATTAAAAATTAATTTTCTTGTTGGGTAGAAAATGAAAGTGAGCTCTTTCGTACATTTCAAAACCATATATCTTTATAGCATTTACTTAACCCTTAAGGGTTTTAAACTAGTATATATGTTGTAAAATGATTTTATGTTAATCATCTGTTCCCGCATAACCTTTAAACTAATTATAAAAAATCATCAAATGAAGAAGCGTGAGAATTTTTGGTACGTTTAACGAGAAAGGTAAAAAGAGTTTAACAAATAAAAAATTCTAAGTTCGCGTGACCGTCGCCCCCAGGTGTTTTAGAACTGTATCAAGTCTTTATTAAAAACAAACCATTTCCATCGAATCCAAAATCAATAAAATAATAAAAATTCTAAAAATGTATATATTAATTTTTCGATTTTGAATTATATATTTGTTGAATAATTAATTCACATTTGAAGCAGTAATGATCATTGATCAAAAATTGCTCTGAAATAAAGATGGATTTGATTTTTAGCAGTGAATGTAAGTATAATATGTATAAGTATATGCAACGGATGAATTTACGTTTACCATATCTTTCCATTCATTTTTACGATCCGAAAAACTTACATTTTATGGCCTACATATTTTATGAGAAAATTTGTATGACGGATGATCTAAAGGTAGGGGTATCAAAATTTTTTTATTGAAGTATGTCCTGTATGCGGTGTGAAATGAAAGAGGCCTCACTTACAATTAATATTTACATTGATCATACTCATTTACTAATGCCTAAATATTTTAAATAATGATCTTCGTTAAAAAAAATCATGCTACCTATAATATGTATCGCTATGCAAACGACTCTTGATAAAAAAACTAACTAGTCGTTTATATAAGAGATATAATCTTTATAAGGAAACTAGCAGATCTGGACAAGCGTTGCTGTGACAATTATCACAGAAAGAAGTTTTAAAAACCATTTTCTCATTTTATAAAAGGATATTACATCGACAATTAGATCGACATTGCAAAATTTTAAGTAGATTGATTGAACGAAGGAATCATGTTGTATCATCCGAGCCCTTTGCACACGGTACGTGCAGTCGTACTTATATACTTGATGAAAATTATATGGATTTCCAGAACCCCAAATAGCAATATTTGAACGATAGTAGACCATTCGACACATTCTTGTGAAAGATAAATAAATTTTATTAGCTATCTTGACACTCGGAAACTTTATATATATAGGCCTCGCGATACCATAGCTTTGACGGAATTAGAGAGGCCAAATATTCTTGATTTCGCTCAATAATCAGTAAATTTTTGAGAACATTTGCATCTCATAATCTTTTAAAATTATGATAAATATTTGTATTACCTATAAATATTGAAATTTAAAATTATTAAAACCTAAATATAGTTATATAGTTATAAAGCGTCACTTTGCACACTTTAGATTAGAAAATAAAATGATTTAAAGAAAAATCAGTTTAAAAAACTAAAAACCGAATATAGAAACTCGAGCTTTGAAAAGTACTAAATAAAAAATTTACTTGTTTATCATTCTTATCTACAAACAAAAAATTATTTCATATTTATCATTTAATACGTAAAAAACTTACATACATTTTAATTTAATAAATATTCATATTCAGAGGATAGCCGTGGTCGTATGGCACTTTCCTTTTTAACTATAAAAAATTCTAAAAAATTTCCGTTGAATACTTTTAAAAACTAGAAGCAATCAGATTCCGAAAAATTGAAATCGTTTATGCAAAGAAAAATACTTCGATCTTCCGATGACTCGATATTGTGCCTAGCTTGTCATAAATGGTTTCATAAACAATTCACTACATACACACGGGGGTCATTATTTGTGATTTTCGTTATGAATAAAACATTTTCTTCTTCATATTTTATAAAAACAAAACAAAATTTTACATTAATTTATAATTGCCTTGTAGATAATCTTAATAAGAACAATATAATGGTTTTGTTTACTGTTGGGAATAAAGGTATTTTTTTCAAATTATTAATTTAATTATTTTTATATTTTTAGTCAAATTATAATAAAGAGAATGTACAAAAACTTCTTTTTATAGTTACCCTACATGCATTAGTTACCCTGTGCAAACGGTCAAGTAAACACATTTTATTTGAACGTTCGCTGAAGCGTTCACTTAAACATTGATGCTTAAGCCAACGCGTTTCTTTATCCCATATGATTGTGAAAATTTATCATTCTTCGTTAAGTGAATACATTTTGTTTTTTTTTCTACTATATCGTTAATTATTAAAAAACGGCATTTTTTTGCATTGTTGTATCTGGATTGAAAGCCTACAGAATATGATGCTATTAGTAAATCATATTTTTGGTTTCGATGCTTTTATACTTTGTACGATGAGAGCCTTCAATACAAAAGTGCGAAAACTTTACCATACTGACTCTATCCAAGTTTCTGTGTGTATTATTATTTACAATTTGATTGTGTATTCCATTTTATCTTCTAAACATATTCTGAGTGTAAACCCATTGAAACTCTATCTGTAAGTTCTCAATTTAGCACAACGGTACTTTAATATCATTAAATCAGTAAATAAACTGACGCATCTTTATTATATCGTAGAGTAGGGTGTTATAAGAGTACACAGGCGATAAGAGTACGCAGTGAAGCTTGTGATCAAACGGAATGTCACTTGAAGGTAATTTTAGTTGTGCTTAGACCGGTTAAAATCATAGTAGTGTATCACAAAAAGAAATCGAAAGTGTTGTAAGACGAAGAACTTAGGTAGGTCTGAAGTTTTTTTTACAATTTGTTATTTATTTTTATCATTTTTAAAGTATTATAATTCGAAATCGAGATCTATTTAATGTAAAACGATTATTATTTTCGTATGACACTTTTTAAAGGTTAACAATAACATAATTCCGCCATTTGCGAGTAGATGACAGCAGCTGGTGTGTTTGTATAAGAAGGTGCTGTTGTGTAAGATGACGCAGTGCGAAGGTGTATTGGAATGCGGACGTACTCTTACACCACAATCTTATACACAAGTGTAATTTTATTTTTAAATTTCAGCATGACATGATAGAAACGGAGTACAAATCGAAATTTATGGTCGATTGCCGATCTTGAAAATGCAAGACATCGAGTTAATGATGATGAATCAATAAGGAGCGTAGCTAGAAGTTAATGAAGCTACTCTTCGTAACAGACTTAAAAAAGTGACGCCAGTCACATCTCTTGGGAGGTATGATACGATTTTTTCACCGGTGATGGAGCAAGAATTATGTGAATATATTTAAAAAATTGATAAAATGTTTTATGGGCTAGCTTCAAAACGACTTAGAGAACTAGCATTTCAATTTGCGTAACAAAACAAAATACCACATCGTCTTAATGGAGAGAAAAAAATTACTGGTAAAAATGGGCTACGTGGTTTTCGTAAATGATATTCAGATTTGTCAACTCTTATCAACTAGTATTGCTCGTGTCATTGGCTTTTAAAGCCTTTATGCGACCGTTTCTTTAAAAATTGTCTGGTTGATTATAAATCTTATGGGTGTCTAAACTTTCCCGCCTCATGCTATATTTAAAATGGATGAAACAGGAATATCAACAGTCCCTAATAAATTACCGAAAATGATATATACTAAGGTTGTTCATAAATCTGGTTGATTATAAATCTTATGGATGTCTTAACTTTCCCGCCTCATGCTATATTTAATATGGATGAAACAGGAATATCAACAGTCTCTAATAAATTACCGAAAATGATATCGACTAAGGAAAAATGTTGTGAGAATAAAATTTTAGGCGCTGAAAGAGGAACCAACGTGATTCTATTGTGGGCAATGAGCGCTAGTGGATCCTTTCTTCCTCCGGACTTTCTGGTATTCGCTCGAAAAAGAATTAAAACTTTACTTATGAATGGCGTTCTACCTTCTGCGATTGGAATAGGGTCCGATACCAGTTTCATTAACATTAACATTTCCGGCCCGGTTCTTGCATTTTAAACATCATGTAAAACCATCTGCTGATTGTTCTTTGAAGGCTGTGCGTTTTATCCGTAAAAATTATATACATGCATTAATATTACCTCCTTATATCAGTCACCGAACTTAGCTGTTGAATCGCTGTTTCTTCAATAGTAGCTTCTATATTATCAAGTAGCTTCCATACGAATACCTGCTTATTTTAAGGCTCATATTTTGGCTAATACTGTGGGAATCTTCAAAGTTACAGGTTTATATCTCTATAATTGGGATGTATTTAAGGGAGAAGATTTTATGAGTAATCAAGTGATTGATCGACTAAAATGACGTAGTTTGTATGTCTCTTAGGTATTTTGATAAATTATGAAGTGTTTACATAATCATCAACATGGTTGTTGCCATATTAAACAGGAAAATCAAAGATTCAAAAATTAAGAAACACGGGTTCCCTTATTTATTTTGAAGGATATATTTATTCAATCTCAAGGTCCTAAGTTGTCTAGATCTCGAGATAATGATGGAAAGTGTGATATTGTGTGAAAAATGTTATACTCTCGTGTTGCTCAGGAAAACTAAAAATCGTTTAATTAAGTTTGTCTTAATATAAATATAAATATTAATTTACGCATTTGTATTTAACAAAACCTCTATTTAAGTTATTAATCACTTACAAATTATACTTTTAAAATATAATTATTTAATTGGGGAGGAATAAATTATATAAAAAAAAAAAAAAGAAATACTTTGTACTATGGTTATTTTAAAATAATACTCTTATGGGTTATAATTTTATGATTTTAAGTAATTTGATGAGTAAAAATCAATGGTTTTGCTAATTACCAAAATCATCTATACGGTCCAAGAACTGCATGTATTGGATTGCCACAAGGAGCAGTTCTGAGTCCCCTTCTTTCCAATATTTAAACCACTGATTTGCAGGCTGTAAATCAGCCTCCAAATCCTACAATACGCAGATGATCTCATCCTATGTACATTTTCTCAATCCTTACAAATAGCTATAGATAATATCTCAAATTCTCTGACAACACTACACAACTATTTAATTTCTATCTTTTTAAAAATATCAGTTGCCAAAAGTTCAGCAATCATTTTCACTAGGCGTAGGTGCAACATTGAATCCATTCCCTTCCTCAATACTTCTATTCCATGTTAAAATTCTGTAAAATTCCTTGGAGTCATTTTTGATAGGAAATTGCAATGGAAAGCCCATGTCGATTATATAGTAAGTAAATGTATGCCACGAATTAACTTTACTTATGATATATACACTTGTCATTCGCAGTTTCATCGATTATGGTTCTTTCCTTTTATGTTCAATATCTAATCAACGATCTTATAGCTTAGATAAAATCCAATTTCAATCCTTACGCATTGCTCTTGGACAAATGCTCTCCTATCCAACCGATTTCTTACTGATTGGGGCAGCGGATGGTCCACTTACCGTCCGTCGTCCGTATCTAGCAAAAAAAGTTTTCCTTAACCAACTCTCCAACTCATCTCACCTCTGAACCCCGAAACTTATCCAACTGAATACCCTCTGCACCAACTCTCTTTACTGGAGAAATAAAGAACTACCCCTTCTCTTGGTGGCTTATCGCGTTTTTGCTCAGATTCCTATATACCGTTCTTTGCCTTTCATTTTACATCCCGATATTCATATATCACGGTATATACTGATTGTGGTCTTGGCAAGGAACATGCTAAATATGGTTCAAGCTTTGTCAATTCCACATTTAATAATTGCCTAAGATCCATTGTACCTAATTATATCTATCTCTTCATAGACGCCTCCAAGGTGAGTCTAGACTCACGTGTGGGAGTTGCTTTTCACTGCACATCTAGTGGCCATTCTGCTACTCTAAGTATTTAAGAACATTTCTCTATTTTCTCAGCAGAGTGTGTCGCTATTTTGGAAGCTCTCTCATACGTGGAGTCAAATGGCATTAAAAGGGCAGCTATAGTATCTGACTCACTAAGCTCTCTATCACTGCTTAAACAAAAATCAATTTCTTCAAAAACTCCTTTGCTCATAGTATTGATTGCGTTGCCTTTGTTTGATGTCCATCACACATTGGTATACGTGGAAAAGAGTTGATATATTGGCTAAAGACGCAGTTCAAAATGGTGCCGAGGATACATCACCTCCACCAACACAAGATCTTTGGTCACATAGCAAAAGATCTATGTTACAAAAATGGAATCAAATATGGAGTACATCAATTATATCAAATATCAATTATAAGCCGCATCAGAACGGGACATAACTCTTTACCAGCACATCTACAACGTATACACTCCTCAATCAGCATAGACCTATGTTTCTATGTTCCCTAGCCCGTATGGGTGTTTTTGGTCCTTACAATATTCCTCATATTCTATCTCTTAATAATACAAAAATCCTTTCTAGTAGTTGCACCTTTCTTAAGAAGTCCAAAATCCTTATTTAAATTTAATTTGATTAACTCAAACTATTTTCAATTTTTGTTTTTTAATTTTCTCTACTATTAACTTATACGTAAACTCTATTATTAACCTAATGTGCATTAATGATACAAATTTTGTAAATTTTTTTTCTTTATATATATATTTTTTTTTTTTGTTATTATTTTATGTAAGAATACTTTTAATTTTAATTTATTTATGTAATGTATATAATGTATGTATATATTATGTATATTGATTTGTTAACTTTATGTGGTTATATGGCTGAATTAGCTGAAGCCAGTTTTAATAAATTAAAAAAAAAAAAAAAAACTCAATGGTTTCTCCACTAACAGTTGTATGACATTGGCAACTAAATTACAATACTCAAACTTAATATGTATTATGCGTCTTCAGCTAAATAATAATAATTGTTAATAACATGGAGAATTACTTATATACCAGAATTAAATTTAAAAAAACGTTTTATAAAATAAATATAAAGAAGCGATTTTACATAATGGAAATACGGTTTAAAAAATTAATTCCATATATTTAAATCAAATATTGAGAAACGATTTTGAAAAATTACAACAGTAGTTTGTGAATAATCAATTATAAATTATTTGCAACGAATTGAAAACTTTGAGCCAAATTTACTAACCTTAACAAAAACGGAAAGCCATTTATTTGAAAACATATCACACACACATGCGTGGCAAATATTTAGCAAGAGTTTTAATTTAATCAATGATGCGTAAAAATTATACCTATCAAAATGATGTCAATTTGATTTAAGGTATACAGATATGAATTGCTCTCCAGATCATATGCATTGTAAAATCCCTCCGAGAAACGCACTTTCGCAGTTCCAGGGGCATCGAGAAAAGATAATTGCGGGGAATTGCGTGGTAATACAATTTTCAAGTCATTATGATTTTGATAATAATTAAATTTTCAAATACCCGCAGAGACAATTTCGATCAACTGAGATAAATCGTAAGTCAATTCACTCAAATACTTACGGTTGTTAATAACATTAACGTTACAGTAAGATGTTATGAGAAGGATAATATATTGGTTGTAAATTATAATATCTAAAATCAATTCAATATTTCTTCTCTCTCTCTCTCTCCGTTCGCCTTCTTATATCTTCTGACATAAATTCCTGGCATTTTTCCCATATCTTCCAGATACCTGATCACCTACTGAATACAAATTTAACATAGCTGTAAATAACTCTTTAATTCTATACGGAGAATATAAAATCGAAGCTTCTTGTAAAGTTCGATCCGAGTATCGTCTTCCAATAATCCAAGTGCTCTGCAAGCTTCCATTAATTTGGTTGTTATTCCACCATCTCCTGGAGACCGCTTTCGATACCGAGGGTATCCATATTTTCTTGTTTGAGAGTTTCATTTAAGAAAAGCTTGAGTATCGCTTAGTACAGACACCAGTTAGCATACACGATGAACTGATGTGGACACAACACAGACCACAATCCATCGTTCATTTAATAATTTTACGGATAGTTGAGTACTGATCAGGGTCAGGGAGTTCAGTCAATATAACTTCATCAATGGATTTAGGTCTTATTTTATCTTTAAACGATAGAACAATATGAACATGTGGAAGTCCAAGCTTCTGCCATTCCACCGTATACATGTTATACCTAGTTTTACCAAAGATACAATATTTGGTCAGAAGATTCATCATATGCTTAACTTTCAAATAAAATACCCTCGCAATGATGTAGTTTTTATCGTAAGATAAAAATCTTGCATTAAGAGATCTTTGATTTCTGACCGTTTGGGATTGGAAGTGAATGTAATGAATAAATCGGGACGTCCAAAATGTTTTACGTATGTCATAGTGTCTGGAGTTGGTTCATGCATGTAGCGAGGTCCTTCAGTGAATGAATATAACAACACAATCATTTTACCGAATTTTGAACCTTTTATATCTGCTTTTGTCAAAGCGTTGTTTAGGTTTACATATTCTAAACTCCAAAGTTTTACCTGATGCCGAATCCAATTAAGCAGTTAGGTTTCGATTTTCGCATACATATGGACCCACTGATATAAAGATTACGAAAGAGAGCCAAATAATTGATTTCAACACTACGCTCCATTAAACTATAGCTATAGAATTCGGAAGCTGAGTCGGTCTTATTTATAGAAACCCTAGCATGAGCATCACATTTTGAAATATTTATACAATATCTATCTTTCCCACGAGGAAACATGAAAGAAGAGCGTCGTTAGCATGAAGCATTTCACTAATTCGTGCTAAATTATCGTCTTTATTGTTGATGATATTTTGTGATATACTTGCCCTTCAACTTTGAATTTTTATTTAGTTTGAGACTTTACCACACAGCATTAGGTAAAACGTAGAAAATAAGCACTTCCGTCACCTAATATTTCTACAATTTGGAAAGGGGTATACTGCCCATCTATTATTTTTTTACTTCAATATTATGAGTATTATCAATTTTTGTGAGTATTTAAGTAAAATCCGTTCAAAGTGTGTGCCTGCACCGCAAAACAAGTAAAGTTACTACATTTCAAGTCAATCGGACGTATAGTTTTAGAGATATCGTAAACAAATTTATCAAAATATGTCTCATGTTGACAGTTTTTAAATGGTTTAGGTCTACTGGGGACCCGCAATGTAAAATAAAGGGAACGAATCTCACTACACACTACCTCTTATGGGTGTTGTGGAAATCTATGTAATAACAATTGAGATTACCATTATCGATTACCAGTTTAATCTAAAGACCCTAATAGCATTCTACTACATATATAGAGATTTGTAGACAACATAATTTATATTGAAATTCAATTACTTGGCATTATATAATCATATTTGTAACATACCTCTAAGTGAGAATTTTTAAAGTACTATTACGTGTGTGGGGTTCTCATGTTTTTCCGAGATAATAATACATAAGATCCTTTAAATTTCTGTACACTATTGTTAGTGAAACCAACTTTTTATAAATTATTTGTTCTTAATCGAATCTAGACAGTTATTTAGAAAGTTAAAAAATTTTTAAAAATTAGTTGTGATAAATTAAATCCAATTAGTCATGCATAAATCCTTTTCAAAATGTTCGTTTGGTTTAAAAGATTAAATTTTAAATTATGGTAAAACTGTAAATTTATTCATGGTCGATCGCCGAAATTATTTCGTTTCAGAATTTAGAGATTCCAAATAATTTTGTAAATATTATATATTGGTTTCGAACTTCAGAGGATATATTTAATTTTATTTAGTCATTGAGTAAATTTCAAGTTCCGATTTCGGTGATCATCCATCGAAGCATTTCGGCGATATTGAAACATACTCTGCACATAATATTATTTTAAACTGGTTTAATAAAATAAACCTGATAAATCACACGATACGAATTTTCATTTTAATTTTTGAAATGATTTACATCTGACTCCTTCACAGATTTTTACGACGTAAATGTTGGTGTGATTTATAATTTTGGTAACACATATTTAAGTCTAATTAATAATTGGTTTATTTTGATGTTCAAATTTAACTCCATTGATTTTTTTTTAACATCAATCTATTTAATTTATTTTTATTTCTTTGAAGAACTATCACTCAACCATTCAATTATTTTAATATTTTTTAAATTAACATTAGGTGTATTTCAGATAATAAATATTTATTTGTAAAATCCATTCTTATGGAGCGTCTACGTCGCGAAACGAGTCACTATGCAGAATTTCAAGCGAATCGGGTGAATAGTATTACATATAGATGGTAAGTTTAAATAATTTGGTGTGTATAATTTAGAAGTATAATTATTTTTTTGTTTAATCCACTTGCGATTATTTTTTTACAGACTTTGAGAAAATAGGTTTGCCAATTCGACAGCGTATATTTCATTTGTTTATTTGCGTTCGTTGTTTTTTTAATATGAGTTCGCCGATTTTTTTTAATATTCACCTTGTGTGTTCGTCGTTCATTAACCGATTTGGATGATTCTATTTTTCTTGGAAACGAAAGGAAGGTGAACTGGCAAAGCAACTAGTATTTGATGTCCTGAAGAGGGGGGGGGAGAATTAATAAAGAAAGTGTTTTCGCAGATAATTCGTTTATTTATCGATCTGCCGTTTATTTATCGATTTTCATAGAAGACTCCAATAAAGTAAAAATAAATTTTTTTTAACTGAACCACTTTCCATAAATTGAACTAAAAAATAAAAAATATTTCTACTTTTTCTTGTGACCATTTACCTGTCGAAGTCGATGTCAATCTTATTATATTTAGCTAAAATTATGATTGGTTAGCATCGACCGAGAAAAGTAATTAGTTGCTAAGAAAAATTTAAAATTATCTTTTACTGTTTTGTCCATTTTTTAAGGACGGTTATTTTTAAAAAATTTTTTATTATAAATACGGAGAGTATTTCGTTACCCCCACAAGCTCTGCGAATGCTTGGTTGCAAATTAATGGGATGGAAATCTCAAGAGAATGTTTGTGAAGAAAGTTTAAACTGTCCTGCGAAGCGGGGAATAACATATACTTCTTTATATTAAAGCTGTACAGGATATTAAAATTAGCGATCAAGTTCTTCCTGTTAACAATGCGAATATCAAAATCTATTTATACCGCCATTATGTTTTTTTCAAATTTGTATTTGGGAGACTTAATTTAATAATTATAAAAATATTTCATAATATCTGTTTGTTATTACCCTAATTTTAAAATATATAAGGAAACTATAGTGAAATTTTGATTTTAAATTATGTAAAATCTTGTAAATAATCTAGAGTTAATATTTGACAAATTGTTTTCCCATTTTACCTCATTCTTTCTTGAAACAAAGTTCCTAATAAGACGATGGGGAGGATTAACCGACAGAAAACGTCCGTAACGAAAATGTGTGAAATACGATTTTTTGTTTCCATCGGAACAAAATTCTTAGTTTGAAATTCAAAATAAAATTTATTTATCTCTTCTCACTATTAGAGTTTCGAACTGATAATTATGGAAAGTGTGTATATCACATCATAAAAGTAAGACCGGGATCATTCGTACTTCTAGAGGCCCTTTTAATTTTCATCAACTATATGAGTACCACAGTACGAAGTATGACATATGTAAAATTCTGTGACAAGTAGCGAAGGCCGAATGCCGTAGTTTTTGATTTCTATCGATAAAAAAATCATAATAAAAAACTTTAAACCCGAATAAATATTTTCTTTTTACCTGGACTAGAACTTGAAATGAATGATTATGTAATAAAGTATAATTTATACAATTCGTTCCTGCTTGGTGTTCCACGACATCACACGGTAATTTGAGAACACAAATAAATTAAGTGATTGTGATTTAATATCGAAAGACATTTAGACATATTTTGGTATAATAAATTATTAAGTTGCATAGTGATTATACTTAATTATTAAGATGTTTGAGAGATTGTTGCTTAATATAAAAATAGTTTCACTAGGAATTATCATAAAATATATTCAATTGGGTTTTTCAGAACAAAACCAACTAAATAAAAACGTAATAACGACAGTTTTTTCTTTTTTGAAAAATTGGAATAAAATTGTGGTACGAATGTTTATTTTAAACATGTTACAATGTCTACAATCTTGACGTTATTGTTATTATTAAAGTGAGATGTTTATCTGTCACTGTCGGGTTAACGATTTGTCACATTGATAATTGTAAAACTTAACACTGCATAAAGGAAAGTATACAGAATATACAATGATAAATAAATGTACAGTTTGTTATTTTCACTTCCATATGCGTAAATCGAATCGATGTAGAATGGAAATCGATGATGAGATGAATACTTGATTGTATTTGTACAAAAAAAAAAAAAACAAATGCATTCAAGCCTTGAAAGCCTATTAAATGATATGTACGTTGCGTCCAACCAAATATGTCTTCAAAAGTGTTTGTAGAGTTTTATGCTTGGATTTAGGACAATCACACTTTTCTATGATATTCATTCCTAGGTTTTAAGTGTAAAATTAGTTCTAATATTGTTTTCGTATCTGAATAATGTAGTCGAGGAATTTTATACACATTTAACATATTCCCTATTTATCGCTATTTTCCCGCCAGAATGAAGTGTTTTCTACATTTGCCTTCTTATGATGAGACCAATAAATTCTGAGTGTCTCTTACCATTCTATTTAATAAAATATTTTTTTTTTTTTAAGTTTTATTTATCTTGCAATTTATGTATGTTTTTTCAGTGGAATCTTGAAATTCAATCCTGAAGCTAATTTAGCTGAAATTATGTAAAAACGTTCATGTTGAATGACAATACATGAACTGTGTCACAAGATTTTAAAATCAACGTGGCGGTACATCCAAGGTGGCTGACTATTTATTTTTATAGCACTCCTCCAATATGGGTATCATATGAATGGGGTTGCTAAGACTAAATGGGATTCGAAAGCCTGAAACTCAGTTTTGAAGCAGATATCTTCAACTATAACTGAATATTATGAAACGCTGTATATTTGTATATATAAATATATATTTGTGGTTTTTGAAACTTAGTTCCTTATGGGACGATCGGGATGGCTAGCCAACAAAAAAGTCCGTTACAAAAATTGGTGGAGTACAGTCTTTTGGTTTCGAAATTTGAAATTCAAAGTAAAATTAAGCATTTAAGTTCAAGAAGTATATATGAATGAAAAAAGTAGATGGCTAGACAATATTCACTTGGGCCCGTTATGAACGTCGTCCGAGAAATATTAGGTGCAGAAGATGGTCCTAGAATTAATTTTGTGTTTGTAACAATAAGTCAAACAAAAATGAAATTAAAAAGAAAGATTAAATTTGGTTTAATGAAAAGACTTATCAATATTAATTTAATGATTATTCACATTTTTACATAATATAAACTAAATGATTATTCACCTTTTTATGACTTACAAAAATATATTACAAAAATACATAACAAAATACAATAAATCAATGATATATATTTAAAAGTTAAAAGTTGGCATATTGAAAAAAAAAGTAAAAACAAATTAGAAGTAAAAACTTTTTATAAAACAAGCTTTTATTTAATTGCCCTACTAGCTAAAAAATAAGAAATAAACTTTTATTTTAAAACTTTACTATCAAGAGATTTACTTCTGTAGATAATCGCCAAGAAAGTTTGCAAAGTAAATTAAGTGCATTGCATTATTACATTAAATATTAAATATAATTAAATATAATACATACTACCTAAAGTTATGGGTTATAAAAAAATGTTTTAATTAGTTATATTTGAGATGGAATATATGAAAACATATATTAAACAAAAGTTTTTTTGACGCTGCATACAGATTTTTCATTTTATTTCTTATGTGTAAAAGTAACCAAAATACGATTTTCCAAAATATAATAAGTCACTTTGCCCAGAATCTGATGGTCACGATTTTGTATAAACACGTTCATACGGTTTCTTGAATCAAAATTGCAGAAATTGCATGACACTAATAAACCAACAAATGTGCGTATACATACCTGTGACCTCAAAACCTGAAAATATGACAAGATTACCAGTTTTTCATTTCGATGTTATTCAAATACCTTCACTAAGAAAAAAGTTAAAATAACTGGTCTTAAAACACTTTACAAGTAAACACCTAATATTTTATTAAAATATACAAAGGGTTAGTATGTGCATGTGAATTTAAACATTTTATTCAAATAATTCACTTATTAGCAATTTTTATAAAACAGAAATTTGTATAATAAGGTTGAAAATAAAATAAGAACAATTTTAAATGTACTTTGTTTTTATAACGGGCTAAAAATTAAAAATAGTTTCTCTAATTTCAAACAAAGCGCCTATGCTGCTGAATGCCGCAAAATAAGTTGAGCTATTAATTTATCAATTATCTGCTGCATATTAACCCCATGCTTTTCGTTGGAAATTCGAGAAATTATTTTATACATTTTAGTCTGTTATAATGGAGTATTGAAAATTATTTTTATTTTATTATTATTTTATGCATTTTTAGGTTGTATGAATGTTTTTTTTTCGCATAATGAACGTAATTTTTTTTATTTCCGCTGTTTTGTTCTCTTTTTTTTTTGTCTTTCTCGATTTCTTCATCTGCCAAGGGAGGAGAGCCTTTCATTTTTCTTTTTTTTCACATTTTACTACAATGAATCATTTTACGGGTATTCTACCTAATGAGCAAAAAACGGAGCCAAGTTTTTACTTTTAAGCACTTGGTTTTTTAAGACGAATGAAACGTTAACACAAGTGTCGAAAGCCATCCAACCATTTGTAGATAAAGAAACTTACAAATATACACACACATATAGGCGCATTAAACATATAATCTCCATGGCAGTCGGTAAAAAATATTTTAATATAAACAGATAAATCACAATAAATCAAAATACATTTGGACCCCCCACTGCCGTAACGTAATAACCGATCTCAACCGATCACTATAATTAAGCAGACATAACAGACACAGTACGAACATGGATGGGTGGACATCTAGGATTGCTGTGTACTGTAGTTGTATTTGTATAGATTGAATATATACTCATTGAAGTCACTTTATAACTTTAGTTGTTGTTTAGAAAAAGTTGGAAAAATTGACTTAAAAAAAAAAAAATCAAAATACATACAGGTGTTAAACGTACTTAACAACAGAAAATCTCTTAAAGCAGTTATAAAATCAATATTTACAATTTATACAAAACAAATTAATATTTATTATTATATTCTTTTAATTGTATACTTTCAAATAGAAAATTTTTTATAAACAATTAAAATTTAATTTTCACAATGAGGTGGTAAATAATAATGATTGTTGTCGTAAATTCATAAAATAATTAACTATGGGCATTTAGAGACAATCGAAAGAACGAAAATTATTAATTTTACAATAAAAAAAGAAATTATTGTTATGTTTCTACTAGAAATCAATCATAAATTTAAAAAAAAGTCGGTAAAAAAAGCTGTAAAATGTTTCTTAATGTATACTGAATAAGTGTAAATTTTATATGAACAAACTATGAGAACACAATTTCCAAGCATTTTATTTGACTCAGTAACACATTATTTGATTTCATAATACCCCAAGCAATCATCTACAAACAAAATTCAAAAGAAAATCATTAAGATGGTGTTTAGTTATGTACACAGAGGTCTTGGACGATCACACAACAGTAGTATTTAGTTGTGTTGCTATTTCTACAAAACTTTAGAAATAAATGTTTTTGTTTAGTTGACAAATTTATTTTCTTCCTATCTATACTCTCCTTTTTTACACATTTTTGTCAGAAAACTAGCTTTTACACTACATTCATATGAGCAAAAAATTATTATTGCCTATGTTATTTTGAATAAGTACTGTATACAAATACGAAAATATCGGTCAATCAGTTCGTTACATTTTTATTCCAAAATTGTTATTATTTTAGTAATTTTTTTGAAACAGCGAACTTAAGAAGAAAGGGTCACATAATCTAAAAATAACAAGGATTATCATTTTGTTAGAGAACTCCATAATAAACTACCTATTTTCGCTCAAAAATTACTCATATAATACTTATCTTAATGTAATTTTTAGTATACACAATCTTGGCAATAAAACGCAGGGGTATGCAAAGAGTTTTCTTGGAAACATTTTTTAAAGTAATAATAAATACAATGCAAATAATAGACTCACAACTTCCTTGTTATGCATGAATGTATTTTTATTTAAATACCTGTACATTCGGTTTAGCATTTAATTCAAGATAAAAAGCTTTCTATAATTAATTAATGATGAGATATCTGGAAAATTAATTGTTCAATTGGACAATCAAGAATGCTTCCACTTATTAATAAATAAAAATTGATAAATGAGTATCGTATATATATATATATATATATATATATATATATATATATATATATATATATATATATATATATATATATATATATATATATATATATATATATATATATATATATATATATAAAACTCTGATATTTTATAATATTTATTGTGAATTATATTGTTTCACAAATAATAACCACAATCTGATAATATTAGTCTCCAAAATGTGAAGTATGCTGAAATACAACTTAACGTTAGATTTTTATGTTTAAAAAACCACTATCGGTAATTATAACTATTTATGTAATTAGCTACATCTCTGTAAATCTGTAAAGGCTTGGCGAATTCACTGTTCAGTTAATTGACTTTATATTTTACCCGTTTATTCTTGACGATTTTCGAATTTTCATTAATAACGAAGATTGTGAATAGTCGATTAGAATACAATATACTACAAAATAGACCTACATCGTACATTTACAAATAAAGTCTCTTAAAAATCGGATAAACGGTAATTGAGCTATTAGCATTAAAGTGAAAAAAATATATGGTAAAATGTAATTAATGAGATTTTTCTAAAATGGGACGTCTCGAATACCTCAACTATTTTGCGCCAAAAATTTATTAATATTGGTCAAGTTATTTTGGAGTTCGCGCATTCGTGTAAATAAGTATTACAGACCGACAGACCGATTTATTAAATCACGAACATAATAATTCCGATATCGTAGAATTAAAATTATCTTGGAATTAAAATTTAATATTTTGTTGATTATGCATGAAACTTACACATGTGTTTTTTTATTCAGTTTTCGACATTTACTTACGTTGTATGGAAAAATTTTTCAGCCAGATGATAAATATTGTATTTTCGGTTAAAAGAATGAATATTTTATTTTTAAAGTTAACAATTTTCTGTTTTTATAGGCTAAGGCTTATTTGCTGACCAATTTTAATAACGTTAAAAATAAATAAAAGTCTGTGCATTCATGGTGTATACTATGAATAAAAATTCGACATATAAATGTCCATAAAAATATCATGAAAATAAATTCTCTTTAATATTATTCAAAGTTTAAAATAGTAGGTACAAAATGTTTTTATTTACAGATGGGCAATTCATAAATTTCTTCACGTTAAGTATTCTTACAAGACATAATTTCAAAAATTATTAAATAATATTTAAGAGACATAATTTCAAAAATACAAAATTGCTTGCATTAGTAATAACTGTTACACTAGGCCTAGCGAATATTGATACTCGACATAAATAGAATATATCAGTGTGTATTGTTGTGAATGTTTCTGGATTAGTTGCCAGTGCTTTGAAAAATCCTGTTACAGACTTGCAATATCTACCACAAGAAAAAAGTAAACACAATGTATAAGTAGAACTTCAATAATTTTAATTGAACTTGGAACAATACGCAAATAAAAGTAATAACAGTAATTTAATCAGCTTACCAGGTTGGTACATTTAAAACATTTAAAAAGTTATGTATTTTCTTAGAAATTGTTATGTTCAAAATTCTAATGAATCTTCTCAAATAATCTTAAATTAATTATTATATTTTAATTCAACACCACAGATCAACAACTCTTGACTATTATTACTTTTTATTTACATTCTATTAATGTTAATAATTTAAAAAAAGTTCAAGCATTGGCACTCAATCGTATGCCGAGTGCATAAATAGTTAGTTGATATTTTCACATTCTACACTTAGGTTTTTTTAAATTTATTTGGTTAAAAACTCCAAAGAATTACGCATGTTAAGCTAGCAGTGTCCAATGGGCAGAATCACTTATAATATAGCTCATTAATTAGTGCTCATTTCGTGCTTATTAAATAACATAATTAAATTTAATGCTCAAGTGGTTTCCCAAAAAATGAGAATTGTGCTAGCTTTATATTCATTTTTCAGCAACGGGCAGAATCATTCAAAACATAGCTCATTAATTAGTGCTCATTTAGTGGTCATTGAATGCCATAAAATAAAATTTGACGCTCAAGTGGTTTTCCAAAAAATGAGAATACTGTTAGCTTTATATGAAGCTAGCAGTTATCTACTTTAAAAAATGGGCAGAATCATTCAAAACATAGCTCATTAATTAGTGCTCATTTAGTGCTCATCAAATGCCATAAAATAAAATTTGATGCTTAAGCGGTTTTCCAAAAAATGAGAATTCTGCTAGCTTTATATAAAGCTAGCAGTTAACTACTTTCAAAAATGGGCAGAATCACTCAAAACATAGCTGATTAATTAGTTTTATATAAAGCTAGCAGTTTACTACTTTCAAAAATGGCCAGAATCACTCAAAAAAGAGCTGATTAATTAGTGCTCATTAAATGCCATAAAATAAAATTTGGTGCTCAAGTGCTTGTCTAAGAAGCATACTGTTAGCTTTTAATTAAGGTAGAAGCTTACGTCTGCATAATATGGCTTCAGGGCTATACAGTATATAATTTGAAGTCTAAACTACTAAAATTAATTGCATCCAATAGTTAGATATCTAGGTACAGCTGGCTTTCGCCATAACTTAGTCCACATTTTAATTAATGTATAACCTATTTCTTTAAGTTTAAATACAATAACAATTTTAAGTTTAAATACAAATTATTTTATGGCATTTAATGAGCACTAAATGAGCACTAACTAATGAGGTATGTTATAAGTGATTCTGCCCATTGGCATAGTAAAACTATGTAAAGAAGTAATACAAATTGAAATACCTTATTGTAGAAGATGTCATTCACCCATCTGTTTCGCGGGTGGAAATCATATTGTAAAGGCTATGATCAATTCGAAACATACTATTCTATTTTTATTGTTATTTGATTTTTATTATTTATGACATACATGTATGACATGAGAACATGAGAATAGAAGACATCTATTCCTATGAGTAGTAGTAATTTTAGTGCTTAAAAGCTCAAATAAAGTAATTGAGTATTTTTAGATCAAAATGAACCCCAGATATTCTTCCTATGAGTAGTAGTAATTTTAGTGCTTAAAAGCTCAAATAAAGTAATTGAGTATTTTTAGATCAAAATGAACCACAGATATTCTATTAGAATTGGAATATAGAAATATTTGGGCAAAACTTTCACAACACTTGGAAAAAATGCCCCAAGAGAAATGAATATCGTATAATTTTGCATAAGTAATTTTCAGTGACTCAATAGCTATCATTAAACACGCAGATTCGATGAGTTTGACATTATTGTGATCACAATACACATGCACATCAACTTTTTCGTGTTCTTTGAATGATAAATAGTATTAGGTGTGTTTGGAAATGGCAAAGTTGTTTAGAATTTAAGATGGTAATTACAGCTATTAAATTATCATCAACAAATAACGCTGCAGTGCACAGACAGGTCCACTAGTAAATTGTTTAAAAGTGAATTTTGGAAATGTGATCTTATAAATGTAATTTTAGTGTGTAAAAAAAGCTTACTCGAATGATTGATAGCGGAATTTTTTTGCTTAAAAAGTGCGCTATTTCTACCGATCAACCCTGAAATTTATAAACTTTTTAATACACAAATAAAATATAGCATAGTCCGTGTTCTTTAAAAATTTTCATCAACTCATTACACCTCCTATACTTTGCTATGGGGCCAGTCCGACAATCTAATAATAGTGGGATAATAATTGTCATACTAACTGAATGCGGCATGCTTTGTTATTTTAAATACATATTATATTGTGCATTCACATACTTATTACAATTTCAATTTTCATTTATGGAACACTTAAAAAACTACGAACAAAGTCAACTAAACTTTTGTTATATTGTGTTCATAAAATAACACAATCAATCAATATAACTTATTTAATTTAATTTAAAAAAAATGATAAAATTCTATATTCATTTACTTTATAAAATAATTTAAATTCTATATAGGTATTAAAATATAAAAATTCTTTATTGATTTTTCAGTGTCTAAATAAGTTTAATAAAGCAGTAAACTTCATATTCGGAAATTATTCAAGTCATGAAGTGTTGGCAACTGCGCTAGGTGTGCAGACCTATCAGCCAATGGCCAATAAAAAATAACACCGATCCTCAGATTGACCATGAATAAATGATCTGATTAAAGACGTTCAGCAACTTTGTTACTACTATATTTGTCCTGAAAATATTTGTATTAAAAATTGGAAAACTACGAATTTGTAATAATTTTAATGTAATTAAGTAATAGTTTTTTTTAACTTAAACTAAAAATAACAAAATAACGGTGGAGTGTAAATCTAACAATTACCTCTAATCAAAACTAACTTAACTGTATATAAATAAGTACAAGTAGATAGCGATCAATAACAACTAGAAATATTTTCTGGGGAATAATATATATTAATACCTAAAGTAGAACAATTAAAGCAATCTATTTTTGGTAAGTCAGATTTTATGCGATCGATGCGGTGGATTCGTGAGAAACTCCAGAATTTTTATGATATTGTATAATTATGTAAAAATGTCAAATAGTATTTGTGCATAGAAATTTTGTGACCTAGCCAAAATATGGAAACTCCTAACTTGCATTTGTGCATAAGAAAAATACATTTCAGAAGTGAATTTTGAAGTAGAAAAATATTTAAATTGTGATACTTGGTAAATAATGGTGAAAATGAGTCCAATTTTGTTGCATAGGTGTTTTCGGTGTCGCTTGAATCTGAACAATGCCGAACACGAATCTGAGAGCCTGCGGAATAATTGGTGCCGACAGTGCGTGTTTTTACGTCTTACTCTGGATTATTGTGACAGTTTATCATATAATTGGCCTTAGATCGTTAAACGGAGGATTTCGAGGTTGCTGAACAATGATAAAATATCGGCGAAGAACGACGAAGTACCTGTTGCGAGCTGCGAATGTTCTAAACGTCTTTCTTTGGAGCATTATGACCATTTATACTATACTTGGCCCAAATCATTTACTCGGATGTTTTTGGTTTCGCTGATCAGGAATACAGGGGTTTTCTAGGACACAGAATACGAATCAACGTAGGAGTATCTGGTGCTTGCACAGGATGTTCTAATCGTCTTTCTCTGGAGTATTATGACAGTTTATCATTAAGGTATTTTTGTGTTTCATTTCTTCGACTACTAACCACAAAGAAATATTTAAAATTTGCATCACTAAGTTGCTTGAAGTTTCATTCTAAAGATTGTACAGTTTTATTTTTTTATTATATATTCATTAAAGTTTAAAAATATTAAAATAGTATAAGCATTGAGTATGGATACAGTCATAGAAACTGCATACTATTATACAAAGACATAGTAATTTAAAAATATAAAAAACATTGCATTAGATTTGGCAAGAACGAGACTTACAGAGATTTAAAGTTTAAAAAATCAGCTTGAAAATATAAAATAACAAAAAGTAGAAAATGTAGAATAGAAAGTAGAATAGTAATTTTATAAATTTTAATACTAATAACTTAAATTTTTACTTACGCTTCGAAATATATGAAAGTATAAAAATTTAATTTAATACCGAACAAATGGCTGAAATTACGATTAATTAACTATTCCATATTTTAATCAACGATATTAGTTCTTACGATAATCAGATGTTCAAAATTGCTTGTGGGCACGCAGCTCACAAATTCACTGTCATCCAAACGCGTTAAAAGAAGTACAACTTCAAAAACTAAAATAAACCTTCGCACACCGGGTGCAGATAGAAGTGAAAGCTTTAACAATCACGTGTTTTGTTCAAAAACTACAGTTGATTGATTAAAATTTGTCATTTTTATTATATCGTTATTTTTGTATTTTCCATCAATTTCTGGATTTTTAACGGACTGTAATTTATTTACTACTAAAGTATCAATGGATTTCCCGAACATGTAAAACCACTGGTGCAATTTGAAGTTCATCCAAGATTTCTTGCTCGTATATGTTTTGAATACATATGATTGTTTGGTATTAGAAGGATAAGGGATTATCAATTTTTTTATAAGTTGTTTTATAAAAGGGTTCTTAATTTGTTTATATGTTGATAACATTTTAATAACACCAATTATTTTTAAGTAATATAACTCCAATGTGCTATGGTTTACGTTAGTATCAATATCAATTGATTGTCTTTGAAAGTAGGCTTAAAATTCAAAAACTAACTAAGCTTATTAAAAAATTCGAAAAGTAAAAAACAATATTGTTATTCAAATTTATTATGGTTATTATTGTATTTACAAAAATTAAAATAAAAATTATATTACTTCAGTTGATATAGATAGTTGCATACAAATTTGATGCAATTTGTTTAATAATTTAAATAAATAAAAATCATCAATTGTGACCTTTGACCGTTGACATATTGTTTCAAGTTTCCAGCAAACCAGGATTCAAATAACAAGTGAGACATTGAAATCAATAATTGTACATTGTAAATTGTACATGATATAAAAATATAATTGAAATTAATAAAATAATGAAACTCTACTGTGCATAAAGAGTAAAAATATGAATTAATTTACCTTCTTTAATAAAAGACCTGAGTTCTTGCAAAGAAGTGGAACATTCATTATCGGCGGTTAAAAGTAAAATATCTACCTATAACGTACTCTCTGTACTACACTAACGATCGTAAGTCTCGTCTTCACCAATGGGTCAGAAAATATGCGGTTTTGTCGCAGTAAAATAAAAAAATCGCAATACGTGCATAGTAGAACGAATTAGTTTCCACTGTGTTCAAATTTCAGCAAGATACAATAAATTGGATTCTTGTTCAATTTCAGTAAATGCTACCAATTTCTGTTTGGATCTGTCAGATGGTTATATAGGCCATTAATCATTTTTATTAGATATCCAAATGTAGATGGTTTAATAATTCCGAAGGAGTCCATGGGAAATGCGATCAACGGGATTGACTATCAAAATGGTATCATTTTTTTCCAACTTTCCAGATTATCCAACTCAAAACTACAGAGTTATCAGAAAATAGATACATCGACTATAGAAATGCGGAATCTATATGTTTCCAATACTTAATTTACTAGGTTTGAAAGTATATGTGCTGAGCATAGTTCTAATCTGGAATTAGAAATTGTTTTCTTAAGGGAAACCATAGATTTGACACAAAGTACTGTCACCTTTATTTGATTAGATGGGGTTATAGTTTGGAGGTAAACCACTCCTCCATAAATCTTACCACTGGCATTGGCAAAAGAAATTAAAAGTGTGGGGCTATTTCAATAAGACACACGTTATGATACTTGAAAATTACCATGTAATCAAAGTAAACCATGTAACTCCAATAATCATTTTTAATTCATTTTTCATTTGCACGATTTGTGACTCCGATATAAAATGAATATGGGAATCGTTTGACGCCAATTATTCGATGTATTGGACCGGGTTGATGATATTCATCTGCTAGAAATAAATTTTGAAAAAAAGTCATTCCGTGTTTATTTGAGATTATTGGTAATTTAGTTATAATTTTGTTCGCTATTAAAACGTTTTATAGTATATGATTTTCATGGATCAAACCGAGAAAAAAATTCTAAATTTGCTTGTTCATGGGCTAGATTGGAATTGGAACCTACTCCGCTAATTGAATAACGATAGATATTTTACTTTTAACCGCCGATAAAGAATGTTCCACTTCTTTGCAAGAACTCAGGTCTTTTATTAAAGAAGGTAAATTAATTCATATTTTTACTCTTTATGCACAGTAGAGTTTCATTATTTTAGTAATTTCAATTATATTTTTATATCATGTACAATTTACAATTTACAATTATTGATTTCAATGTCTCACTTGTTATTTGAATCCTGGTTTGCTGGAAACTTGAAACAATATGTCAACGGTCAAAGGTCAGAATTGATGATTTTTATTTATTTAAATTATTAAACAAATTGCATCAAATTTGGATGCAACTATCTGTATCAACTGAAGTAATATAATTTTTATTTTAATTTTTGTAAATATAATGACCATAATAAATTTGAATAACAATATTGTTTTTTACTTTTCGAATATAATTTGTACATAGGAAGTGAAAGACGTTTGCGACAAATGATATTTGCCCATTAGTGATTTCTGAAATATTGGATAATTTTCTGAAATTGAAAGTATTACAGAACTAATATTTAAGGCACTTGCCTTTAATTTTGCAGTCAAGTAATGTATTCTATCCGTGTCATTTAATTTATAGTTATCATTAATCATACTGTTGAAACACTGGTAAATGACAGGCCACTATAAAATATATAGGTGGTTGGAGATTTACTACTGTTGGAGGTGCAGCTTTATATTTCTCAATGATTTTTCTATTAACAAAAAGATATGTTATCGCATAAATCCTCGAAACTTTTCAAAGCATAATAATTAACTTTAAAAGTTATGTTCAGTTTTAATTCAAGGGTGTTTATGGAATTTTAGTAGTTTTTCTAAATAATACACTGGTTTGCTCGAAGTCTTCGTATAATTTATAAAATCTGAGGATGTTCTTCGAATAAAATCCAATGTAACTCTGTTTGTCACAGGGTTGCTGCTGCAATAAATATTTTGAAATATATAGCAATAATGTGTGCAGTTTAAATGTTTTTTCCCATCTAAGAAAAGCCCAATATGCCCTAAAGAAGCACTTGTGTTTCATTAAAAATTAGTATTTTAAATAATTTTTGTATAAAAATGAAAAATAAATAAAATAAAATAAAATGGAAATAATTGCAGTAGGATTTGCACCCAAGTCTTAATATAAATATTTGTTTTATTTATTATTAAATGAATTTTTAACCAAATTATAACACTGAAAGGGGCATTCAGTTTAAGATAAATTAAAATGTGGGCATTCAACGTCGAATAATACATAAAACGTAAGTACGATAAAAATCATTCAAATGAGTTGTCGTTGAAGTCGTTAGGTGGAAAGATGGAGTTAAAATTATATCGTTTTTCAAAATTTTGACTAAAATTTATTATTTTAGATGTATGCTAAGCTAGCAGTGTCCACTGGGCAGAGTCACTCATTACATACGCCATTAATTAGTTCTAATTTAGTGCTAATTTAATGTCATAAATTAAAATTTAATCCTCAAGTGGATTTCCAAAAAAAAGAGAATAGTGCTACCTTTATATAAAGCCAGCAGTTTACTACTGCCAAAAACGGGCAGATTTGCTCAAAACCTAGCTTATAAATAAGTGCTTATTTAGTGCTAATTGTTTACCATAAAAAAAATTCGAAGCTTAAATGGATTTCCAAATAATAGGAATTCTGCTTGCTTTATATTAGGCTAGCAGTTTACTACTTCCAAATATAGACAAAAACACTCATAACATCGCAACATAGCGTATTAATTAGTGCTTATTTAGTGCTCATTTAATATCCATAAAATTTGATGCTCTAGTGGTTTTCCAACAAATGAGAATACTGCTTTTAATTAAGTTAGGAACTTACGACTGCATAATAAGGGGATTTATAGCATATAATTTCAACTCTCGGATTTTCTCATTAGGCGTAATACTGGTGAGAGTGAATTCATTTGAGATGTTTGGTGATGTTATCGAAGATTACATACAGTCGAAATGCCAATTTAACAGTCTTGGATGTTCTCAGTATATAAAAATGTAAACATTAAAATATGTAATTACAATACTAAGAAAATGAAAAGAAAGGTTACAGCACAAAAAATGGCATTTTTACTTGTATAAAAAGCTTTTAATGTTTTCAGGAGTTTATGGTATTTTTTGAACTGTACCATGAAAATGCACCTCTCCATTTAACTGAAAAAGTTTCTTTATTTTGAAGTTCCTCACAAAACAGTCTTGAGAGAATAAAAATTTTTCTAAATCTTCAACAAAAAAAGTAATTTTATATTTCCACATTTATATTTAACCGAATATGCGCGGCGCGGAAAACTTATTGATATGAAACTGATTTTTTATGTGTTGTTAAGATTTATTTATATGTTTATTTTTAATTCGATTTTATTTTACTTTTTTTCCTTCAGTTTTACTGACAATAAATGTTCTTATATTAATATGGGGCCATTTATAAAAGTTATATGTAATCATGCATTATTTATAAAAGTCATTAGAATTAATTTTTGATAATGAATTATATTTTTCAATAACTTGTTTTTTGTTTTTTTGTTGTTTTTTTTTTTTAATTTTCTGTTAAATTAATACCACTTACAATATTATTTTGTTTTTGTTAAATAAAAATGTATTTTCAATTTTATTTATTGTAAAAATAATAATTTCATAAATTTAATTCGTTTATAATAGTCATGTGGATGCTTATATAGCTCTTTACCTGTCTTTATATTTGTAAAACTAATATTTAAGAATTCTGAAACATTTCCTAAAATTTTTCTTTATTTATCCTCCAGAATTTATACTCACACAAAAATAGCCGATAATAGTTTTTACAAGCAATTTCTTTTTATAGATAAGCCTTGGAAAATTAAAAATAAAATTTTAATATTTGTAATACATTTAATTCGTAAATACCTAAATTTAATGACGTATAAAAAAACCTTGGATTAGGCCGACGATTTATTAAACTGTATGTTTTCAAAACTGAGAATACTATAAGACTTATTCGGATAAATGTTTCTATTTGCTTATTTAGTACTAAATAGTTATTCCCTTCAATTTGCTAATTTCAATACGCAAGAACTGTTATATAAGCTATAGCCTGTTTTGAGTAAAGGTATAAGTGGTTTTAAGTAAAAAATCTAAATATAATTTATTTTCACTTATTTTTCTTGTTGTAAAGTCAGCACTATTTGTGCACTTAATAATTATTTCCTTCAAATGTAATTTTTATCTCCAGAATCCGTAATTTAATTTTGCTGCTGTATCGGCAGCACTAATTATCCACTAAATTAGTAGAGTGGAGATTATATGTTGTATAGCCCCGATGCCTTATTAAGTGGAAAACCACTAGACCATCAAATTTTATTTTATGGGATTAAATTCGCACTAAATCAGCAGTAATTACTGAATTATGTTATGAGTGATTGTACCCATTTTTGAAAGTAGTAAACTGCTAGCATAAAATAAAGCTATCAGTGTTCTCTTTTTTTGAAAAACCACTTTAGCATCAAATTTTTTTTATGGCATTAAATTAGCACTTATTAGAAGAGCTATGTTATGAATGATTCTGCCCACTGGACAGTAAGCTTAACATACCTTTATTTTAGTCAATAACATTCCCACAAGTATTGTAATTTTTTACAAAACATGTTATTTTATCTATGTACCAAAATATTTGATTTTAGATGTCTCTTTTACCGTTAAAATTTCGTTGTAAGAGCAATATACTCTATAACATACAACAATACTTTCATACGAAAAAAAAACTATATAAATACGTAAATAAAGATGTATGAGAATTTTTGAAACAAAATTTGTTTGTACGTTTATCACTTACCTGAAAGGTCAGTCGGTTAAGAATTGTATCAAGTCTTAATTAAGCATCATTTTCATCGAAACCAATTATAAAATCAATAAATTTCTAAAAAATGTAATCTTCGCCCTCGTAAAATGTTGCGAGGTATAATATAAAACCCTTTGTTTTTCGTTTTTAAACAATAAGTTACTCGTATAATTATTTAACATTTGACAATTAAAATTTAAAAATTGTTTGAAAAAAATCAGTGAATATTAAATTTTTGATAGTGAGATAGTTATTTTAACAGATAATAAAATTATTTAAATAATGATGGTAGTTATGCGACAAAATCCAATAAGTATTAACAGTAAATTGCTGTAAAAAAAAAATGTTATTTATCCCTATAAATAAATTTAAACTTTCCAAAGTTTTACGTTTCAAGGACACTAGTACCCAAATCCAACAATTTTAAAGAGACGGCTTTTTATGTATATATGTGTGTGCGCGTATGTATATACGTTCGGAATTGAAAGTCTCGATTTTCTCGAGTACAAATACTGATATCCACATACATAACATAGAACTCAAGGAAATTTCAGCAGAATTAGTAGAGTTGTTTTTTGTTGAGGGTAAAAAACATTTGAAAATGATCAATCTAAGCACATTTCCAAATAAATAAAAACCTGTCCCTTGAAGTATGTTGCATATCCGATTACATAAAGCGAAGTTACTAATTAAATGAACAATCACAGATTATTAAATGAACAATCATTTTTGGTTAATTATGATTGATGTGAACAAATAAAATAAATGGAATGTATGGTATAGAAGTTTGAAATTTAATATTTTTTAAGTTTTCCAAGAAAACGTTGCGTTATTTTATGTATTCCTGGCAAAATATTCATGGTCGATTTGTACTTTTTAAACATTTTCCAATTTTGCTTCGTTTCGCTACTAGAATGCATTAAACTATGCAATGTTTTATTTTATTATTTAAAATACGCTCTAGCTACAAATCATCGGATGTAATCGCCAGTTCAGGAGTGCAATTTTTAAGAAAATCTTTCGCTCTACAACTTGACTCCATATCATTTTTACCTAAATGTATATGTCAGATGTAAAAATAAAAATTTGTCAAAAATGATGAATGTTTTTTAAGACTTTTTTTTAAGATTTCTTCCATTTCTTACTTGTAGCTTGTAAAATATGAATTGTTGGAAAAAGTGGTTAGTGTAAAAGTTATGGAGCACAAAATTTCCTGATTTAGTAAATTTGGTTTGAAAAATATTCTGAGAATAGCTACCCGATAGACTCATATCTTTGGTTTATACTTTTTAGAGCGTTCTGGTAGCAAAAAATGTATTTGAAATCCTTATTTTTTTTTTAAATTTTTTGAAGTTTTATTGCATAATAAAAGTGGACAATGTAAAATTCGAAGCACAAAATTTCCCAAACGAAATTGATTTGATAATAATGTTTCAAAATTACTTATAAAATAACGTAGTAATTTTGCTTTGATGTTCAAAAGTGGCTTTCAATAACGTAAAAGTAACCATAATGAAGACGTTTAATTTAGTTAAAATATACTTATATATTATACTGTATTTTTATTTTTATAAATTTTAAACGAAATTATAATATTCGTTAAATGATTTATTAAATAAATAAAATATGTGTGACGATAAAGCTATGCATAAACTTTAAAGGATACTTTTTTGTCTATACAAGTATTCTCAGAATTTATTTTGATTAAAATATTGTTGCAAAAACAATGATTTAAAATTTACTTAATAGTATCTAATAAACAGATATATAAACAATTTCGTAAATTATATTTTGCGAATAACATTACAAAAAATTAAAATTATTCTGAAAAACTAATACTAAATAGTTATTAACGACTTGCGTTTACTTTGTGATAAGAACCTTATGGACCTTGATGATGACTTAGGTGGAAAAAGTATATCTATTTTTCATTAGTAGAAAATATAATAGTAAGTAGAAAAGAAATGACCGAAAATTAGCTATTGTTGAAAAGTACGTGAACTCGTCCATTCGACTTATTACTCCGAAAATCGCATCAAAAAGTTTGTAAAAGAAGATGCAAGAAGGATTTAGAAAATTTAGATTTTCCAAACAAATTTTTCATTTGCGGCAACAGTATTCCTGGTAGTATAATTCGAGCCAAGAAAAAAAAATCAAGAACGTAGAATGTAATGTTATAAGTGATAATCTACTTGAAATAGCCAGATAATACAAAAACGAATGGAATCTATTGCTGATTTAGTCACAGCTCAAGCGAGGTTTCATTTGAATATAAAATTTCGTTCGTTCAATCCTAAAAATTCTAAAACATCCAAATTTACAAAATTGCTGAATGACTTTAAAAATTATTTCGAAGAACATGATGACGAATGCTAGTTCAGATATAAAGATGTCTGTGCAACTTTTGATGGTGAGGCTTAATGTAGTAAATATTTACAAATGAAATTTTGAAATTTTTTCCGAAATAATATCGTAATTTTCGATCCTATGAAAGAAATGATAAGAACTGGCACAAAAGATAAGAACTCGTTGAACTGGCAAGTAAAATTATATATCAGGTTGTAAAAGAGAAAATTTTTGAATTAACACCATATTAAGCATTTGAAATCTTCTGTTGTAAAGTTGATAATGATATCAGGGTTTCTCTGATGTTTGTTTTGAATCAATTGATGAATAAAAAATAAAAAGGGAAATATTGATACGAAATGGAATACCAAAATTCTTGCTGCTGCTCATTCACTCAATTCGACCACGTTCATTTATATTGCACATGTTATTAGATATTAGATCAGCACCAAACTGAAAATTTGGTTTGAAAGATTTAATTGACTTCCTTTCAATAGGCTTTTGTTCTTCACATTATGGACTTCAATTATTTGAGAGTTCCGTTTTGCTTAATATAAAACCATCTCAAATTAATGGCTATGTGCAAGAAGTTTCGGGTAATACCGATTGGAATACACGAACAAATCTTGGTCGTGGTACGTTTAATGCTGTTGAAACTGTTTTGTTTGTTACACCTTCAGGCTCAATTAATGCAGATTATCGTATTCATATGCTTAAGGAAGTATCCAGGGCTGATGCATTTTAAACCACGGTGTCATACTATTAATAATTTCCAATCCGTTGGAGGAAATTAAAACAAAAAAAGTTGTAAAAGACATATGTATTGTAAATGTTATCGAAATTGATGTTACATTAAGTGAGTCTGATTTTTTATGTATAGCTGCAAAACACATGAGTAATTTTCAATAATTGAGTCGGGATAGTTTTATGAAAAAATTATTTACTGAAGAAAAGTAATTCAAATCGAGAATATGCTAAAGTTCAGCAGATAAAGGCTCGAGAATGAAACGAACTGAACAACATTATAACTCGTTTGTAAGGAAATGTGGCTGTTTGAAAGAGGTTCTGAGTACTGTCTATGCCAAAAACCCAACAAAAAGATTTTTAGAAGGCATTTTTCTTAGTATCTCTGATCAGAAAATAGAGCAGATGTAACTGAGACTTAAAATTAAAGGGAGATTAACAAACCACGTAGTGACAGAAAGCGTTATAGGAAAATGGATTTGATCTTTTATTTCTATGGATGAAAAAAGGCAGCATTAATGAACGAATTGAGCATTGATTTTCACTCATCATTTGAATACTTTCAAATAAACTATCATATCCCTTCAATTCAGAAGTAACATCTTTGAGTACTGGGTTAAAGAGTTTCAAGGCCTATCGTATTGCTTTCGAAATTGGGCTGGGATATTTTAAAGGTGTAATAAATAAAATCTGAATGTTAAGACTTTTTTGGGCTTTAAAAAGCTTTAAAAGCGTTTTTTTAGCAAGCGTTTTCGTAAGTTTTTAAAATATGAATGCGCAGCTGTTTGGACTTTGCTCTTCGATTTCGTTTTTTCTATCTTCGTTTCTTTTTTGGCGATGTTATTAATGAAGGATATCTCATTTGGTGAGTCATTTGGTGAAGTGGCAATCTGGCCCAATATTAAATAATACAAAAGACGAAGCTAAGCCTACTAAATAAGATAATTTTATGCCAACCAAGCCCAATCGAAAAAACGACAAACGACACCATTATCTTAATATTTTTTTTTTTAACATTTGAAAATTTTCGAGATTTTCCGAAAACAACGAGATTTTTATCACATTGGCGGGGTTATTCACACAAACAGATGTGGATTAAATTTCTTTTTCGGCTTTGTTAAACTTGTAACATATATTTTATATGGCCGGAGCAATATTATATCGACACTGTTTTTCCACAAAATAGCGGAGCGTGAGTCAGGTCAAAATATAGATCCGTGCCAATATGCATGAAAAAAAGACGACAACATTTTGAGCCCTATATATTCGGATGAGCTGTAGATTCCCGAAGGCCTGTATAAAACGTTTCACTGTTTTTGTAAAACGCGTTGTACACGCAGATGTTCATATCAGTCACGAGAACTTAAGTGCAACAAGCTTTGTACGGCATGTAAAGGATAGGAATATGTAAATATAGAAAATCAAAGATTTATGTCCGATATCGTAGAAGCAGAAATGAGTGAACCAAATATAGAAAAAGTCCAAATCATCCCCGACATTCATTGTAGTAAAAACAGCGTGGACAAAGTAATATCACCAAAAAGACAAGAAACTACTTTTTAACCAAATGACAAAATTTTTTATGTTGGTTTTTAAAAATTAAACTTAAAACTTATGTTATAATATCTTTTGTACTCTTTGTACCTGTTTTTAACTTCTAGAAACAAAAACATGTATTTCAGTTAAAATAATTATCATTTTTATTAAGTCATAATTAAGTCAATTTTAAAAATGTGAATTGATAAATTGATATTACAAATTTCACAAAAGTAATGAAATAAGTATAATTTTGGTAACAATGGAAATAATAAAAAAATAAATATGAATTTATATCGTATACTGTAGGGGCCATTCTCGAATTCGTTTTTAAATCGAAAAAAACACTCCACTTGTAATTTTTTTGTTCTAAAACTTGTAACTTGTAGTGCTTCTTTTACATACTAAAAAAACTTCTTAACATTTTTGCCAGTTATTGCGATTTACGGGAAAAATAAACATTTTGGGTGATAATATTATAATATGAACAAAAATTGTAGAACGTAAAATTAGTTAAAAATCGAATTCCTTTAAACTGGAAAATGTATTCAAAAATTTATGAGCGCGTTTCAAATAAAATATGTAAAATAATAAAGATTAGTAAAATAAAAAATAGTGCCGATTTCTTACCAAATGACAAAGAAAAAACATGCCCAAAATTGGCTTTCAACTGCCCATATTTCCAAAAACACCGCAAGGCCTACAAGACGAACTTCCCACTAAGGAGACTTAAAAAACATAAAAAGATTATAATTACGAAATTTTAAATATTTTATTTTTATATCAAGTTTAAAATGCGTTTGCTTTTATAGACCAAAATTAAAAATTTTCTTGATAAATACATACATATGTACATATATATTTTCTTTTTTTTTAAAGTTAATTTCAATTAACTTTAAAAAAAAAGAAAATCTTTATTCACAGGTCATTACAAATTCTACATGAAAATGCCTTTTACAATATTCACATTAAAGTGACTTGTACAATATTCAATATTCGAAAGTACCTAGCTGATATACTTCATGCCTTGCTTTTACACTGAATTTTATACTCATTATTAGTCATTAGTCATTGGTATAATAGTTTGGTTTACATAAGAATACATAAATCAATTTATTATATATAAAAATGATATAGCATTAAATAAAAAATGTTTAGTCTTTAATTTGATAATTAGACTAGAGTAGAAGCCTTAAAAAATGATAAAAATGTGAAGAAAATTATAGTAGAATAAAACCCATTGGAAACGCAAGATAATATGATAAAAATAAATGGAAAAATAAATTACGGGCGATCTGAGTTCGGGAAGTGTGGAAGGGGTGAGTTTTTAAGGGTAAAACACGGTTTATTTCGATTTCCGGAAAAACTACAAGTCCTATGGAAAAAAGTTGAATGGCAAAGTTGTAGGTAATAAAAAGATCTATAACTTTTGTATTTACACTTTTTTCACATAACCTCAGAATTTTTGGTTTGAAAATTTGGGTGCTTTTTCGATATTTATTCAAAATAAGATGAAAAAATAAATATTTTAAATCAAAAAAATTACGGTGTATTTGGAACATAAAAAGATAAGTTTTCACCAAATTTTGGAGAAAAAAAATAAAAAACCAAAAACTTGGTTATTTCAATTTTTCACATAAATTTTGACGTTATGTGAAAAAAGTGTAAATAAATAAGCTGTAGATCTTTCTATTACCTACAACTCTGCCATTTAACTTTTTTCCATTAGACTTTTTACGTTTTGCCGAAAATTCAGATAAACCGAATTTTACCCTTAAAAACTCACCCCCCTCCTATTTCCCGAACTGAGATCGCCCGTAATTTATTTTTACTCTCATTTTTATCATATTATCTTCCGTTTCCAATTAGTTTCATTCTACTATAATTTTTTTTCTTTTCAAAAATTATCTACCCTGTTATAAATATTATATAAATTGTTATATCTTTTTTAATAAAAGAAATAATCACATAATGTGTCATATCCAATTACTACAAGAGACTTATTCATACTTTGGTAATATTTATATTGATTCTTCTATAAGAGAACGAATATAAAAACGAAAAAATTGAACGATGCGACATGCGCACATTATATAGTTGACCGTTCGAAATACTGCTAGAGAGAAGAGATTAGTAAATTTTACTTATAATTAAATTAAGATAATAAGATAATGGATATTTAAACATAATTTTGTAAATATTTGTAAACTAATTTTTATGATATTTGTGTTTTTGGATTTATATGTATATGACGAAGATAAATCCAAAAACACAAATATCATAAAAATTAGTTTACAAATATTTACAAAATTATGTTTAAATATATATATATACAATATATATATATATATATATATATATATATATATATATATATATATATATATATATATATATATATATATATATATATATATATATATATATATATATATTTATATATATATATTACAAATCCAATTAGGATCGTAACCATTATCTTATTTAAATGTCCATTATCTTATTATCTTAATTTAAAATTATAAGTAAAATTTACTAATCTCTTCTCTCTAGTAGTATTTCGAACGGTCAACTATATAATGTGCGCATGTCGCATCGTTCAATTTTTTCGTTTTGGAAAGTTTTCTCCTTAATAAAAATGTAATGTTACTTACAGAATTAATAGTCAGCAATACCAGTTATATATTAAAGAAAATTATATAAAAATAAGGTTGTAATTGTAAGTTGTTTATTGGACTTGGATTAGAAAAAAAATTAATTACTTTACCTTACTTACTTACTTATCGTTCAATTATCCCTGGTACCGTTCATGGTTCTGGAGATCTATGTACTTTTCATTAAGTATATTACTACTAGAGCATGAAATACCGGTTGCCTGGAGTACCACCGAATGTCGGGCATCGTATAAGAAATGGTTTAACGAAATTTTACCCTTAAAGAGGTGAAAAATGTGAGTAAAGTTTGTATGGGATACTGTTATTCCTTTGTTCAATCTACTTCAATTCCATTGCATGCAAATTGTTTTTGCAAACTTGTCACAGAGACGTGTAAACGTATGACGGGTGCTTGCTAGTTATAAATAAAGATATCAATATTCTATATATAATATATTTCTCATTTACAAAATTTCAATGATGTTGGTCTCATGGTTCTTGATATATAATAAGTCATGACAAATAAAATACTGTTTAATTAAGAAAATGAACGTTTGACGAATGCACATCTTTAATAAAGCAACCTACCACCACCATTGTAGGTAATTATTTTATCAAGTAATGTTATTATGAAGTCATGTTAATGAATTTAATCGCACCATAACCTTTAATTGATTTTATAATGATTGTTGAATGTAGTAAGTTATATTTAATTCTTAGTTATTTAGTAACTATATGCAGCAACATTTACAGTAGTAATATTTATTGTCGTGTTGCTTCAAAATGTATGTAGTTGATAAATTATGTAGTTGAACATGATTGCATAATTAATTAGTATGAACAGGAAGACGATAGTAAGTAGTAAGTACTTTATGCGAATGCAGTACCTATACATTATTTCATTCTAGAGTTATAACGTAAACAGTCGTATATATATATTTATATATATATATATATACTTTGTATTTAATTTATATTAGACTGAGCCTTAATGCGGCAAATTATTTTCAATTTTCAGTTAAATAATAAATTTATTTATTTGAGAGTTTTAAATTAGATCTAAATTTTGATGAAAATTCTGATGAAATTATAGTATGGCATTACTGCATTTTCGTCTCTCTGCCTCTCTATGTATCATGAAGATAAAACAAAAATGAAAAACAAAACAAAATTGAACAGTATTTTAAATATATATATATAAAATTTTTCTCTTGAAATGAAAAAATCTTTCATCCTTGTCGAAAGATAATAGTTGGTCAGATTTTCACCCATTTAAAATCCTTCTCTTTTTTTGTGTAAGGATGTGCGAGATTGGATAAGATTGGATCTGAAAAGCGTTACCATTACTTCAATCCAGTCCATGATACGTCTTTTGACCATTTCATGTTTTACTATATATATATACGAATTATTAGACAATATGATTATTTCGAATAGAAATTGGTACCAACGAAATAATTTGTTTTTTTTTTTTTATTCATTGAATTAAAAATAATTTCTTACTATTTAAAATAATTTATTACTTTTATCTTTGTTTATATGAACATATTGTTTGTATGTATGCAAATATGATTCTATATATATATATATATATATATATATATATATATATATATATATATATATATATATATATATATATATATATATATATATATATATCTTAATATATGTAAATTACATGTCACATTGTTTGATCGCGATGGATTCCGAAACTACTGAACCAATTCGAACGTTTTTTTTTTTTTTTAATGAGTGCTATGCTCCAACTTAAGAGATAGGATAGTTTATTTCTTAATTTGAGATTTCAATTTTAATTTATTGCGAATAATTGTTTTTTAAAAATTTTAATTGGCAAAGAGATATAGTTCGGTAATATAATATTTTAACAGATGGTAGTTAAATCTAACAAAGATACATAGTTCGGTAAGATTCTAACAGATAGTGGTAGTTCAAATCAGTTGACCTGGTTTAGTAAGTATCGAATAGATGGCACTGTATAAAGAAGTCAGTTGATTTGATTGAGTATCCAATAAATGTGTTAAGCAGTGTTGCCAATGTTCGGGTAATTATCCATTTATCGGATAATTCGACGTTGAATGGGTAAATAAGCTAGCAATTGGACTCAGACGGGTAAAGTCGGGTAATGGTTTTTTATTAAAATAACATTTTGTTAAAACGTTGAATAAATATTTTGTATGTATAATTTAAATTCACATTTTCCCGCTTGCTTTCATAATTTGAACTTGCGCATTACCGGAACATAAAGAGTGTTTCACAACTTGGAAATAATTTAATAAATTTTATTAATAATTAATAATTGTGTACTTTTTATTTTAAATACTTCAAGATTTAATATTTAGTTTCAAATTTACCGCGCTTTTAGCAGTTGGTAACACTACCTTTCAGTGTGCCGGGTAAAAACGGGTAATGGGACTTTATGGAGTTGGTAATTTTAACTTGAGCCATCGGCAACTCTGGTGTTAAGTTAAAAGTACTAACGCTTTAAATAATAAACTACAATTCATCAATATAACCGACGACCTTTAAAGCAGAAGTGTCCTGCTGCCACGTATTCCAATGATACCGTCAGATTCTACCATACCCTTTAGAAGGCCACAGTTTCCAATTCGTTTAGCTTTTGCCATGTCTATAAATAAGTCTCAAGGCCAAACAATGTCCATTTGTGGTTTGGATTTAGAAAATCCATTTTTTTTCTCATGGGCAACTATATGTTGCATGTTCACGTGTAGGCAAACCATCGAATCTATTTGTGCTACCTAAAGGCAGGTTAACCAAAAATATTGTACACCGATTAGTGCTAAATTAAATTGAAATTAAAAGTATAAATATAATTCAAAATAATAAATATTATTGTTAAAGATTTAAGACTATCTGCCCTACCTACCTCATTCATATAATTTAAGTGTCACATGTTCTTTAATAACAGCTTTGTTACAAAATTAAATAAAAATAATAATAAATTTTAAAATTAATTCTTTTATGTAATCCCAATCCAGTCGATTTTTATACAAGCTTTAACATTTCCGAATTCGTTCCCAGATAATAAGTTCATTTTACTAAGGGGTTACGGTAGTAGAAAATCTGTCAACTGGTATCTATGTAAAAAGCATGTTGGTCCCCGTGACTGATGTTCTACTACCGTTCCTCTTAAATTGTTTACTACAATGTAATATAACAAAAATAATAGCCACAGCAACGCGTGGTCGGATCTGCTAGTATATATATATATATATATATATATATATATATATATATATATATATATATATATATATATATATATATATATATATATATATATATATATATATATATATATATATATTTAATATTAAAATAATAAATCTATTTCAAATAATATACTCAAAATAATCTATATCATTACTCCCCTCCCCCCACTGAGAGTAACGTAATTACTGATCTCAAGCGATTAATAATGTTAAGCAACATTATACACAGTTAGTTCTTCGATGGGTGACTATATATAAAATATAATTCCGATAGAGAATTTCCTCTTTACTTCTTCCATATGACACTGAGGGTATCGATAAGATTTTGTAAATATCGGAATATCATCCTTAGTAGTGATAGTGTGTTTGACATTGGATGTAAATGTCATGTTTAAATGTGGTTCGTAAAAATATCACGAAAGTCTATACACAAGTCTGTTAACTGTTTTTGATCTTCATGATTTAAGTGGTACATTCGGATATTATTTGTGATAACTTCGTAATTGTCTGTATAGTCAAAATCGTTAGGTAAATTTGTGCTGTTTATGTTATTGAATTCATGGTAGTTTGTTAGTATGTCAGCTTTAAGTGGTTGTGAAATTTCTGTTGTTTGCAGAGTTATTTTGAAAACATACTTTTGTATGGTAATCATTAGCTTGATAAATTCCGCCGATTGTTAATGTGATCATTTATTACTGTTGCCGGTATGTAAACGTCATTTTGTTTTTTGTCAATAGGTAATGTTACAAGTTTCTGTTCAAATGGTTATAGTGTGTAGACAGGAGTTTTTATACATGGTTTATAAAAAATTTTGTTTCTAATGGTATTAAAAAATATTGAATCATTGGAATAATTTGTTTGTGTATTTAACTTTTAAAGAGTCTGATTTCCTATAATGCCATCGAAAAAATGGTGAAATTTAAATACTAAAAATTCCAATGGTTCACAATTATTCAATTCGTTAATATAATCTACTTCAATTTTATTTGTTATTAAATGTTTATTCAACGCAATTGTTATTTCTTGGTAAACCGGAATTAATATTGAGTTATCTGTTTGTTTAGGGTCAATAAAATTGTCGTCAGAGCTTGTATTTATTAAAAATCTGAGTTGGGTATTACCGCTACGAATGTGGATATAAGGTAATTTCCCAAATTTGTGGATTTAAGGTTTGTTGAAGTAATTAATTGAAAATTTTCGTCTTCAACAATATTAATCTCGTTTAGATCAACTTGATTATTTTCGATAACGTCTGGTGGTGTGTCGAAATAATCGTTATATTGTGAGTAATCTGTTGAATAAGCACCATATTGGTCATATGGTTCATTTTCATAATACGGAACATTTGTGATATTGTGGTCGATATTAAATAATTCTTGTGAAACAAAATTTCGAGGACCAGATGGTTTAAACATATTGTTATGATATAAACGTCTAGTGTTACCAGATGATGTATCCATTGGTTCTGGTTGCGGCAAAGCGGGTTTGATAGGTTGTGGAGTATTAAATCTATTAATGTTTTGGGGATTTGTTTGCGATGAATGAGGTTTTTGATGGTTAAATGTATTGTTAACTTGAGGTATATATTTAAAACAAGGATGATTACCAAAATAATTATTGTATTGAGGGTTCATTTAATATGGTTGAACTGGATTGTTAAACCGTGGTTGTGTTTTAATGTTGTATGGTAATTGGTTAATGTTATATGGAGGTCTACTGGAGTCGTTCATATTCACATTTCTTATAATAATTTTTAGTTGTGGTGAATTATTGTTAATTTTATAGGGGTTTTTTAAAATTGACTTATGAAATGTTTATAGTAAACATTTTGTTCTCGTTTAAAAGCGTCGGAGAGTGTTTTCGGTTGGAACGCCCTGACAATATTTCCTATATTCCTGTTCAAGCCAGTTAAAATGCAATCTAAAGCTAATTAATGGTAATATTCTATTTAATTTTTCCTAACATCTTCACTTAATTGTTGTAAAGCTACGTTATTTATAAGTGAAGCGAGTACTTCGTTCACTTTACTAAAGAAGTTTTCAGCGGAAAGATTTCCCTGATGTAAAGTGTGTAGATCTTTTGTTAAACTATATTCGTCCCTTTTATTTGCGTAATGGTTTATTAATATTTCCTTAACACTGTCCCTAACATTCTCTAACCCTACCGTATTGGTTAAGTACGTCATTAGCATTACCAATAATTTTTTTTTAGAATTTCGTTATTATAAATTGCTTTTATATTATTATCAACTAATGGTAATAATGTTGAAAATATCGTGTCAACACTATCAATAAAATTAAATAAATCAGATTTATTTACGTCATATTGAGTTATTGTTTTAATAAAATCGGGTATTCTGAAATTATAGATTATTTGATCTAAGCTAGCAGTTTGTGGTATTTGATGTTGAGTTGTCATTTTGTTTATGTCTTTTACTTTTCCCGTTAGCTCTCAATTTGGTAAACTATTGTCGGATTCACTGTTCGATAAACCGTCAACCTTGTTAGTGGTATTAGAAAACGATGAACCGTCGTTTAATTTAGCGTTTGTTCTGCTGCGTGTTGATGGATATTTAATCGATAAACCATCGATAATTTCCAGTTACCAAATATTTCAACCATAAAACTCCAATAAACAGTTAAAGTGTACCAATCCACGAATATGTTGTTAAACCAGTGTATTTCTTGCCGTGAATTATACTTTATTTTTTTGTTTCGTAGATTCCGTCCCAAAGTATTAAAATACACTCGTAATTTTTGACAATAAACCGTTGTTAAAATTTACGATGGACGTTAAAAGTAGGTGAATTTTCACGAACTATCCTTCTCCGGCTGCGCCAAATATAATTCCGATAGAGAATTATTCGAAAAAAATAATTTTATTTAAAGAAAAATACACAATTATTTAATTACAACCAAACAAATTAATTACAATTGAATATCGACCAATAATTATTTTAACAGAGTAACAGTAATAATTAAGTAATAAAAACAGAATATAATGCTTTACAAACAACGCTAGTTTATATAGTTAAAAAGTAGAATTCTGCTAGTTTTGCTAAAACTTGTAGGGTTGAACATCACCTGATGTCATATATATATATATATATATATATATATATATATATATATATATATATATATATATATATATATATATATATATATATATATATATATATATATATATATATATATATATATATATATATATATATATATATATATATATATAGAAATTCAATGCGGTTACCCATCCAATAACTAACTATGTATAATGTTGCTTAACATTATTGATCGGTTGAGATCAGTAATTACGTTACCCCCAAGGGGGGAGAGGAATTTGTACTTCAATAGCATACAATCAGGCGAGATGATCGACAATGGTAAATCAAGTGAGTTATCGGATCATTATTAAAATAACCGATTGGTTGACGCCAATTGTTCGTGAAAATGATATTGATTAACATTGGTTTTAATAGGGTTCACTATTGCACAAATCTTTGTTACAATCGATTTTTTGAGGAGGTTTCATTGTCCCTTGGTAAATAAAATGGTGATTTTGATTGTACCTTTAATTCGCCTGATATGACCTTACAACGGAGTTTTTCTTATGAAGTACTGAACTTCAAAGGTTTATACCACGAGAATAAGGACCCTTTGCCAACTATAGACTAACAAATGCCAAGAAATCGAAGATATTGGCGAAAAGATTGGAAAATTCGAAATTCTATGGAAAATGTCAAAAAACGGGTACACTAAGCCATTAAGGGCGACGATTTCATCTAAAATTAGGCAATAAAATGTTGTTTTTATAATTTATATAATAATTATAAAAATTTTTATAATTATTAATGAGAACTCTAGGATTTTTCGAATAAATTTAGATTTTTCCCCAATTTCCTAGATCAAATTATTTTGTATTTTATAAATACGTATTTCGACTACAAAGTAGTCATCATCAGTATGCATTAGCTAGTTGTAATGATTCTCTGAGGAGAATTTCCTCGTTGCTTTTAGTGACGGTTTGCACGTGCTTCGTAGTCGAAGTACGTATTTATAAAATACAAAATAAATTGATCTAGGAAATTGGGTAAAAATCGAAATTTACTCAAAAAAATCACAAAACATTCAAGTAAATTATTTCCAAAAAACCACAAATTTTTCCTAGTCCGCAATATACCATTAAATTAGAATGTGTATTTTTCGTCCTACATTTATGAGTTTCCAGCATATCTAAGACATTCTGTTTTTCTTTTACTCTTCCATCTTTTAGACATTTAACAACTTTTATAAATCTTTTAACATTACCAATATATATTGTTCATGTTTCTTGATTTTAAAATATTTTTCTATCATAAATAACAACATATTTTTTGTGAATTTAAAAAATTTCACTAATTATCATTTTGATTTTTCTCGGCACTAGTTTATCTAGGAAACAAAACTATCCATCATAACGGCATAATAAATTAAATTTACTTTACATTGAACGTATTGTAGAACTATTCAGATTTCTATTATTTGAGTAAATGCAAACAGAAATAGTGTGTTTCACTTATGTGTGTAATCAGTCACACCATCAGACCATTAAGTGATCAAATTTGCATTCAATTAGTTACAACTGTTCCATCACATCTCTATTAGGGATGTATAAGTAGATCATTTCTATATTATATGGGCATTATAATCATGCATAGGATACCAAATATTAATTCAACTTATGAACACATATATAGTCGAATAAAATTGTATATTTCATTGTTTTTGTGTCCAAAAGATATTACTGTCGATACATACTTTGTCACTACGCCAATCTTTTTCCACCTTTTAACTAAAAGTCTGAATATTTGTTAGTAAATATCCACTCACCTCAATTATCATTTAGTATACATCCAACTTTTCCTCAAATATATTATTTAAATATATTTCTCTTTTTCAATATTTTCCTAAAAACAAAATATAATAATAAAAAAATACGAAATTACGAACTAAATTAACGATTAATACATAGTCTCTTTTTCGGCTCAGATCTTTAAGCGGATAACATTTGAATCTTTGTTAATGGTTTCTGACCATATGTTGTTCTTTAATTTCAAAAAATTTAAATTTAAATTTAAATTAAATTAAATGGATTAAATTAAATTTCGAAGAATCGAGAATTAAATCGCCATTAGGTTTTTTTATGGAAAAAAATAACTATTTAATTATTAGTAATAATTTTTATACATCTTAAGGTTGATAACTTCTTGAATTTATTCAAATAATCGAATGTTTACATTAAAATTGGGTTCACTTTATATGGTGGTTTGCGTTGACAACGTTTGTAACACTTCGAAAAACCTCATTTGAAAGTGAAAAACTTTATTTATTTATTTTTATCCGATTAGAATCACATTATTTTAAATAGCTTGTATTTTTAAAATAATATTATTATATTATTATATTATTATATTATTATATTATTATATTATTATATTATTATATTATTATATTATTATATTATTATATTATTATATTATTATATTATTATATTATTATATTATTATATTATTATATTATTATATTATTATATTATTATATTATTATATTATTATATTATTATATTATTATATTATTATATTATTATATTATTATATTATTATATTATTATATTATTATATTATTATATTATTATATTATTATATTATTATATTATTATATTATTATATTATTATATTATTATATTATTATATTATTATATTATTATATTATTATATTATTATATTATTATATTATTATATTATTATATTATTATATTATTATATTATTATATTATTATATTATTATATAATTATATAATTATATTATTATATTATTATATTATTATATTATTAAATTATTATATTATTATATTATTATATTATTATATTATTATATTATTATATTATTATATTATTATATTATTATATTATTATATGCGAGAAGTTGGTTCGGGTAACATTTCTGTTTTCGTGTTTTTCTTTATTTTAAATGTCTGTCAACTGTTAAGTGAAAGTTTTTTGAAATTTATCCGTGTTAATGCATGTCCAAAGTTGTTTATTTATTTATTCAATTTTTTTTGTTTTGTTTTTTTTGTTTTTGTTTATTTAAGCTTATAAAAAATAATAATTATTGAAAAAGTGCGGATTACTTTGTGACAATTTTTACAAATTGTAATTAGGTAAAAGTATATACTGTAAAACAGAAATATATTTATTTAAAAAGTGACATATCAGACAGCGAAAATTATCAGCTGGAGATATAAAAAGACTAATATAGCAGGATGATGGAACAGCTTTTTGGAGAAGCAGAAAACTGCTAGGCTCACCTATTAAAAACAGTAATGGCGGAGATTACATAACATAGGAGACGCTTAGGATAATGTTGTCTGAAATTTAGGAGATTAGGTGAAAAAATGGATATAGAGACAAAATGGAAAAGCTATAAATTGAAGTGAACGAATTGAAGATAGAATTGATAGAAACGCGAAAAAAAATGCAATATGAAAAAGAACAACGAAAAGATAATATTATTCCAGAATTTAATTCAAACAACAATATATATATATATATATATATATATATATATATATATATATATATATATATATATATATATCCATTTTGTATATATATATATATATATATATATATATATATATATATATATATATATACAAATATATATATATATATATATACAACTTTGCCCTTTAAATTTTTTCCATAGGACTTGTAGTTTTATTTTATTTTTCCTTTCATTTTTATCATATTATCTTGCGTTTCTAATGGTTTTCATTCTACTAAAATTATATATATATATATGTATATATATATATATATATATATATATATATATATATATATATATATATATATATATATATATATATATATATATATATATATATATATATATATATATATATATATATATATATTTATATATATATATATATATATATATATATATAATTTTAGTAGAATGAAAACCATTAGGAACGCAAGATAATATGATAAAAATGAAAGGAAAAATAAAATACGGGCGATCTGAGTTCAGGAAGTAGGAGGGGGTGAGTTTTTAAGGGTAAACCAAGGTTTATTTCGATTTCCGGTAAAACTACAAGTCCTATGGAAAAAAGTTAAAGGGCAAAGTTGTAGGTAATGAAAATGAGTACAGATTTTGTATGTACACATTTGTCACATAACCTCAAAATTTATGTGAAAAATTAAAATTACCAAGTTTTTGATTTTTTATTTTTTTTTTTTCCGAAATTTGGTGAAAACTTACCATTTTATGTTCCAAATACACTGTAATTTTTTTGATTTAAAATATTTATTTTATCACCTTATTTTGAATAAATATCGAAAAAGCACCTTAATTTTCAATCGAAATTTTGAGGTTATGTGGAAAAAGAGTAAAGACAAAAGTTGAAGATATTTTTATTACCTACATCTTTGCCATTTAATTTTTTTCCATAGGACTTGTAGTTTTGCCGGAAATTGAGATAAACCGTGTTTTACTCTTAAAAACTCATCCCTTCCACACTTCCCGAACTCAGATCGCCCGTAATTTATTTATCCTTTCATTTTTATCATATTATCTTGCGTTTTCACTGGGTTTCCTCCTACTATAATTTTCTTCCGCTTTTTATCATTTTTTAAGGCTTCAACTCTGGTCTAAAAAGAACATATAAAATATTTTATTCCGGAAAATCATTTAGTTAATGTGGACATTACATCTGCGTACAGATTAAATGATATGATGTTTATTGTTCAATTGGTGAGTTTTGACGAAAATATTAAAGTAATGGAAAGAAAAAATAAATTAGGAAGCGCTGCAGGAGGTAAGATTTATATCGAAAACGATCTTAAAGTAATGAAACGGGGAATCTAGAAAAAGATACATAATATGGCGAGGTAAGAATGACAAAAACGGTATAACGTAAAGCTTGGATTCAACAAATGATTAATAAACGGTATAAAATGGGTATGGGACAAAGAGATAGATAGAGATAGAAAAAGCTTATTCAAAAAAGTTATAATTGTAAAAAGTAAAGTGGGAGTTAAAATAAATTCATGTGGCAAGAACACACAATGGAAATGAAAAAATTACGGGTAGGAAAAGAAAAAGTAAGTCTATAGATCATATCTTAAAAGAAAGTAAACACTTCAAACTGTTACCGATGCATGGACCTATAGAGCAGCCCATGTAAATAGCGATCATATAATGTAAGAGAAAAGCAATTGAAATGAAAAACAGTAGAGAATGAGAAAAATTACAAGTTCCCAAGAAGAGTTGCGAAAAAAAAAAACAAGCAAGCAAAGAAAAAGACTATTTTTAATAACAAAATAGAAGTAATAGAAAATCTCGATTATAAAGAGAAATTAAGAGAATTTTTACCAAATAGTCAAATGTTTAAATCGAAATGAAAAAAGAACTCAGTATTAATTAGAAATGAGTAAGGCGACTTAACTGGTGAAGTCAACGAATAATTAGGCCGCTTAGAAAAGTATTTCTCAAGTTTCCTCAATACAGGTGAAGAATACATTGAACAAGTTCACCCAGATGATCAAGAATTATCGCAAGAAACTGCTGGTCTAATGGAAATTAAAACCTCAATAAGTCACCTAAAAATAATAAGTCGTCGTGTGAGAATGGTAAAACAGCAAAAATGCTCAAGGAAGGAGGTGATTCATTGCAAAATAGGAAGCTATGCGAAGTGTGAAATGAAGAAAAAATGCCATCGAGATGGAATGAATTAGTGGTAACTATAGAACTATAGAGGAATTGCACTGTTAGACATAGCTTACAAGCTTTTGCACTAATAGATTAACTATTGACCAAATTTTTATTATAAAGCAGATACAAGACAATAGTAACGATTAAAATCTTCCACTTCACACCCCTTTCATTGATTTTAAACAGGCATATGGCTCCGTAAATAGGAAAAATCTACATTAAGCGCTGATAGTTCTAAATATACCATGAAATTGGGTAAGGTTGGTGAAAATGACAATGAAATCAAACTAAAATTCTGGTCGATGGTCACATATACGAATGTTTATATGCCAAAAAAGGGCTAAGGCAAGGAGATGCCTCTCCGATACTCTTTTTAAAATACTTTTAGAAGTCGTAATTCGGGAGGGTGGTATATACACCAAAGGGCCTATGTATGACCATCGGAATCAATGCCTGGCCTACGCCGACGACATCAAAACCCTTGCAAGAACAAAAGTAAATCTTGTTAACATATTTTAAAAACTCGAGCGGACACCGAAAACTAAATGATTGATAATTAATGAAAATAAATCAAAATATAAGAGGCTTCAATCAACAAACAATAAAAGCAAGGCAAGTGTTTCAAAGAGATATCTAGAAAAAGAAGTAGTGGGAGACCCAGAGCCAACTGGATAATATTAACTGAGAAAGGCCAGGAAGAAGTTTACATGCAAAACTGAAAGGGGGTACCTCAATATCAAAAGTGTATAATAATTGTTATCAGTTATGAGTTTAAGTTTATGTATTTGTTATTTATTAAAAGCAATTGAAATATTATATTAAGTGTCAAAGTTCATATATTCAATGATTAATTAATAGTCTGTGAAGTGTTGATTGTTGATTCTTCTTAAATTAATGTTTTTCAGATTTCTTATCAAAAATGTTTAACCTCATGTGTAATGCTTTTTGAAAGTGGAAGATTGCTAAAAATACAGTTTCATTAATAGCTTTTAGATCTTAAAAGTGTATTAACTGCTAAAGTTTCATAAATTTTTGATTTCTAACAGAAAGTGGATTATAAATGCTTAAAGCTTAAGGATGGTTAATTTTTTAGTTTTAAGTTTCTCATTTTTATCCTATAAGCTGTTATTTGGTAGAAAATTAGGGAATTTTAAGTGATATTGCATACAATTTTAAGCGATACAAAGAATAGAAACAAATGAAGATAACTCTCTTAAAAAACCAACGGCCTCCCAGTCCTGCACAGCTCATATATATATTATTATAATTAAAAAAATTTTTATAATTACATTTTAAATTTTTATATTTTTATATTATTATATTATAATTATTTATGTATATTAAATTTTTATACAGAATATTTACAAATACATGCTATTTTTTTAGGATAATAATATTGATAAATAATATGTTCTTACTTTTTATTTTTGATTAAAATTATATTTAGTATAATTAATTTATTTAAATATCAAGCATATGTTTTTATAACCACATATTTATGGTCTATTATTTTGACATGTCAATAGTTCTTGTTATTTTAATATTGCAATTTAAGTATTAAAAATTCAAAAGGCATTAAATTATTTATATAATTTTTTTTAATATTTGTATATGTATAAAATATATTTATAATTTATATTTAATAAGTCTTAAAAATGATGACTTAATAGTCAACAATTGTATAGTTATTTAGTTTACCAATTTCACTATTTTTACCATTTAAACGAATTGTATCTTATTCAATAATTTACCCAATTTTACTATTTTTACGATTTTTACGAATTGTATCTTTTACATCAATATTACCAATTTCACTTTATTTTACCATTTTTATGAATTGTATCTGTTTCATTATTTAATCAATTTCACTGTTTTAACCCTTTTTACGAATTGTATTTTTTCATTATTTTACGAATTTGACTGTTTTTACCATTTAAACGAATTGTATCTTATTCAATAATTTACCCAATTTTACTATTTTTACGATTTTTACGAATTGTATCTTTTACATCAATATTACCAATTTCACTTTATTTTACCATTTTTATGAATTGTATCTGTTTCATTATTTAATCAATTTCACTGTTTTAACCCTTTTTACGAATTGTATTTTTTCATTTTTTTACGAATTTCACTGTTTTTACCATTTTTACGAATTGTATCTTATTCAATAATTTACCCAATTTTACTATTTTTACGATTTTTACGAATTGTATCTTTTACATCAATATTACCAATTTCACTTTATTTTACCATTTTTATGAATTGTATCTGTTTCATTATTTAATCAATTTCACTGTTTTAACCCTTTTTACGAATTGTATTTTTTCATTATTTTACGAATTTCACTGTTTTTACCATTTTTACGAATTGTATCTTTTTCAATAATTTTACCAATTTCACTATCTCTACCATATTTACGAATTGTATATCTTTCATTTATTTTACCAGTTTCACTATTTTTACCATTTATATAAATTGTATCTTTTTCATTAATTTTAACAATTTCACTATTTGTATCATTTTTATGAATTGTATCATTTTCAATAATTTTACCAATTTCACTATTTTTACCATTTATACGAATTGTATCTTTTTCATTAATTTTACCAATGTCACTATTTTATCATTTTAACGAATTGTATCTCTTTCATTAATTTTAAGGATTTCACTATTTGTATCATTTTTATGAATTGTATATTTTCATTATTTTTAACACTTTCATTATTTTTACCATTTTAATTAACTGTATCATTTTCATTATTTTTTACCAATTTCACTATTTAATCATTTTAACGAATTGTATCTTTTTCATTAATTTTACCACTTTCACTATTTTGACCATTTTTACGAATTGTATCCTTTTCATTAATTTTACCAATTTCACGTTTTTACCATTTTAACGAATGTTACCTTTTTAATTATTAGACCAACTTTTTCATTAATTTTAACAATTTCTCTATTTTTACCATTTTAAGAAATTGTAACTTTTTTATTTATTTTACTAATTTTATTTTTTATCATATTTGAAATTAATAAGAATTGTACACAATTTTTACAATTTTTACCAATTGTATCTTTTTCATTAATATTTCAATATCACTTTTTTTACGATTTTTACGATTTGTATCTTTTTCATTAATTTTAACAATTTCTCTATTTTTACTATTTTAACGAATTGTATCTTTTTCATTTATTTTACTGTTTTTACCATATTTACAATTATTAAGAATTGTATCTTTTTCATTAATTTTACCAATTCCACTATTTTTACAATTTTTACGAAATGTATATTTTTCATTAATTTTAAAAATTTCACTATTTTACAATTTTTAAGAATTGTATCGTTTCAATAATTTAACCATTTTTATTTATTAAATCTGTTTCATTAATTTTACCAATTCCTTTATTTTTACCATTTTTACAAATTTAATCTTTTTCATTTATTTTACCAATTTCACTATATTTACCATTTTTACGAATTAATAATAATTTAAATAATAATTTTAAATTCATCAATTTAAAAATTTTTACTAATATTACAATTTTTAAGAATGGTATCGTTTCATTAATTTAACCATTTTTATTAATTATATCTTTTTCATTAATATACCAATTACTCTATTTTTACAAACTAAATCTTTTTCATTCATGTTATCAATTTTAATATTTTTACCATTTTTACGAATTGTATCTTTTTCATTAATTTTACCAATTTGACTATTTAAAAAATTTTTCCGAATTATACCTTTTTCATTTATTTTACCAATTTCACTAATTTTAATATATTTACAAATAATATACCTTTTATTCAATTTACCAATTTCAATATTTTTGTCATTTTTACGAATTATATCTTTTTCGTTAATTTGACAGATTTTTACCATTTTTACGAATCGTATCTTTTTCATTAATTTTAACAATTTCTCGATTTTTACCATTTTAACGAATTGAATTATTTCATTTATTTTAAAAATTTCATCATTATTACGAATTGTATATTTATTTTTCAATAATTTACTAATTTTACTATTATTACCATTTAACGATTTCTTTACTTTTCCATTATTTATACCAATTTTACTATTTTTACGAATTTTTTCTTTTTAATCATTTTCCAATGTCACTTTTTTTACGATTTTTACGATTTGTATCTTTTTCATTAATTTGACCAATTTCACATTTTTAACCAATTTTTTGGAATTTGTCTTTTTCATTCATTTCACCAATTTTACTATTTTTACCATTTTTAAGAATTGTATCTTTTTCATTCATTTTACCAATTTCACTATTTTTACCATTTTTACGATTTGTTTACTTTCTTAAAAATTAATCCAATTCACTATTTTTACCATTTTTACGTTTGTATCTTTTTAAATAATGCAACCAATTTTACTATATTTACCATTTTAACAAATTATACCTTTCTCATTCATTTTATCAACTTTTAAATTTTTACCATTATTACGAATTATATATTTGTCATTTATTTTACGAATTTCAATATCTTTACAATTTTTACCAATTGTATCTTTTTTATCAATTTAACCAATTTCACTATTTTTACTTTTTTTCGTATTATATCTTTTTCATGCAATTTACCAATTTCACTATTTTTACAATTTTTAAGAATTGTATCTTTTTCATTAATTTTACCAATTTCTCTATTTTTACAAATTGTATCTATTTCATTAAGTTTACCAATTTCTCTTTTTTTAACCATTTTTACAATTTATAACTATTTCATTTATTTTACCAATTTCATTTTTTTTACCATTTTTACGAATTTTATCTTTTTTATGAATTTTACCAATTACACTATTTTGACCATTTTAATGATTTGATTACTTTTTCATTAATTATAACAATTTAACTTCTTTTACCATTTTTACGAATTGTATTTTTTCCATTTATTTTATCAATTTTGGTATTTTTACAATTTTTACGAATTGTATCTTTTTCATTAATTCTACCAATTTCACTATTTTTACCATTTTTACGATTTGTTTACTTTTCATTCTAATACCAATATCACTTTTCTTACCATTTTTACGAACTTTATCTTTTTCAATAATTTTACAATATTACTTTTTTACGATTCTTTTTTTCTTCATTAACTTTACCAAGTTTACTATTTTTACCTTTTCTCCTAATTGTTTCTTTTTCATCCATTCTACCATTTTCACTATTTTTACACTTTTAACGAATTGTATTTTTTCCATTAATTTTACCAATTTCACTATTTTGACCATTTTTACGATTTGTTTACTTTTTCATTTATTATACCAATATCACTCTCATTTCTACGAACTTTATCTTTTTCAATAATTTTCCAATATTACTTTTTTACGATTCTTTTTTTTTCCATTAATTTTAACAATTTTACGAATTGTATCTTTTTCATTAATTTTACCAATTTGACTATTTAAAAAATTTTTCCGAATTATACCTTTTTCATTTATTTTACCAATTTCACTAATTTTAATATATTTACAAATAATATACCTTTTATTCAATTTACCAATTTCAATATTTTTGTCATTTTTACGAATTATATCTTTTTCGTTAATTTGACCCATTTTTACCATTTTTACGAATCGTATCTTTTTCATTAATTTTAACAATTTCTCGATTTTTACCATTTTAACGAATTGAATTATTTCATTTATTTTAAAAATTTCATCATTATTACGAATTGTATATTTATTTTTCAATAATTTACTAATTTTACTATTATTACCATTTAACGATTTCTTTACTTTTTCATTATTTATACCAATTTTACCATTTTTACGAATTTTTTCTTTTTAATCATTTTCCAATGTCACTTTTTTTACGATTTTTACGATTTGTATCTTTTTCATTAATTTGACCAATTTCACATTTTTAACCATTTTTTTGAATTTTGTCTTTTTCTTTCATTTCACCAATTTTACATTTTTACCATTTTTTCGAATTATATTTTTTTCATTCATTTTACAAATTTCACTATTTTTACCATTTTTACGATTTGTTTACTTTTTCATTGCATATACCAATTTCACTATTTTTCCATTTTTACGTTTGTATCTTTTTAAATAATGCAACCAATTTTACTATATTTACCATTTTAACAAATTATACCTTTCTCATTCATTTTATCAATTTTTAAATTTTTACCATTTTAACGAATTGTATATTTGTCATTTATTTTACGAATTTCACTATCTTTACAATTTTTACCAATTGTATCTTTTTTTATAATTTAACCAATTTCACTATTTTAACTTTTTTTCGTATTATATCTTTTTCATGCAATTTACCAATTTCACTATTTTTACAATTTTTAAGAATTGCATCTTTTTCATTAATTCTACCAATTTCTCTATATTTACCATTTTAACGAATTGTATCTATTTCATTAAGTTTACCAATTTCTCTTTTTTTAACCATTTTTACAATTTATAACTATTTCATTTATTTTACCAATTTCATTTTTTTTTACCATTTTTACGAATTTTACCAATTACACTATTTTGACCATTTTAATGATTAGATTACTTTTTCATTAATTATAACAATTTAACTTCTTTTACCATTTTTACGAATTGTATCTTTTCCATTTATTTTATCAATTTTGGTATTTTTACAATTTTTACGAATTGTATATTTTTCATTAATTCTACCAATTTCACTGTTTTTACCATTTTTACGATTTGTTTACTTTTCATTTATTATACCAATATAACTTTTCTTACCATTTTTACGAACTTTATCTTTTTCAATAATTTTCCAATATTACTCTTTTACGATTCTTTTTTTTTCATTAACTTTACCAAGTTTACTATTTTTACCTTTTCTTCTAATTGTTTCTTTATCATCCATTCTATCATTTTCACTATTTTTACAATTTTAACGAATTGTATTTTTTCCATTAATTTTACCAATTTCACTATTTTGACCATTTTTACGATTTGTTTACTTTTTCATTTATTATACCAATATCACTTTTCTTACCATTTCTACGAACTTTATCTTTTTCAATAATTTTCCAATATTACTTTTTTACGATTCTTTTTTTTTCCATTAATTTTAACAATTTTACTTATTGTTTCTTTTTCATTCATTCTACCAATTTTATTATTTTACCATTTTTGCGCATTGAATCATTGTCTATAATTTTACAAACTTTACTATTTTACCATTTTTACGAATTGTATCTTTTGCATTAATTTTACCAATTCACAATTTTTACCATTTTTACGAATTGTATCTTTTTCTTTAATTTTACCAATTTGACTATTTTTACAATTCTTACGAATTGTATCGTTTTCATTAATTGTAACAATTTCACTATTTTTACTATATGTATCAATCTTATTAATTTTACCAATTTCACAATTTTTACTATTTTTACGAATTGAATCTTTTTTATTAATTTTACAAATTTCACTATTTTTACAATTCTCACGAATTGTATCTTTTTCATTAATTTTACTAATTTTACTATTTTACCATATTTACAATTATTACGAATTGTATCTTTTTAATCAATTTTACCAATTTTACTATTTTACCAATTGTATCATTATTATTAATTTTACAAATTTTACTAATTTTACAATTTTTAAGAATTTTATCTTTTGATTAAATTGACCAATTTCAGTATTTTACTATTTTTATTAATTGTATTCTTTTTAATTAATTTTACCAATTTCACTATTTTACAATTTTACGAATTGTATCTGTTTCATTATTTTACCAATTTCACCATTTTAACAATTTTTAGAATTGTTACTTTTTTATTCATTTAACCAATTTCACTATTTTTACCATTTTTACGAATTGTATCTTATTCATTAATTTTACAAATTTCTCTATTTTTACCATTTTTACAAATTGTATCTTTTTCATTAATTTTACCAATTTAACTATTTTTACCATTTTTACTAATTGCTTCTTTTTCATTCATTCTACCAATTTCAATATTTTTACCATTTTTACGCATTGAATCTTTGTCATTTATTTTACCAATTTTACTATTTTACCATTTTTACGAATTGTATCTTTTTCATTAATTTTACCAAATTCTCTTTTTTAGTAATTTAACCAATTTTTCGTATTTTTTACATTTTTACGAATTGTATCTTTTTCATTAATTTTACCAATTTTACTATTTTTACCATTTTTACTATTATTACAAATTGTATATTTTTCATTAATTAATTTTACCAATTTCACTATTTTTACCGTTTTCACGAATTGTATCTTTTTCAATAAAAACGATTAAATATAATTAACATTTATTTTGTTTAATTTTTGTAGTTATAGCTATTCTTGGGTAACCGAAAACCAATCAAATAGATCGAACTTTTTTTTACTTACCCTTCCACTAACACACTGATAACTGTCATATGCAGTTTTGCATACCCAAATTCCAGTTTTTTTAAATGCCATTTAGTTGAAGACCAAATGTATGATTTTTAGATTTCATTTTACCATAATTAAACATACGCTTAGATAATTTAAAAACATATATTGTAGATTTAGTTTATTAAGCTTTTACTAGTGATTTGTCCACACATGTTATAGATTTGAAAAATGCAACCTACTTGAGCAAGAATAAGTGTTGCAGCACCACGTGTTCTAAGTATTCCAAGACGTGTGGTCATAACTCCAACTTCACATAAATCTGATTTACTCCAAATTCACATAAATCCGAGCTATAGAACTGCAATTAAAATGACAGCCACATACAAAAGATAATGGACATAGAACAACATCAGGTCTCTTAGTTAAGTGGTAGTTTAAGGATCTTAGTTGATACTTTTCGCAATCACTCTAAGAATAATAATGAAAAAAATAGTATGTTCTTCAAAAAATCAAAAATCGAAATGACGCGAAAAAAAAAGAGAAAAAAAAATTAGGTAGATCGATTTTCAAAGAAAATAATAGCATAGGGATAATTGATTTGAATCAACTTTGCGTAAACTAAATTATAGATCGCACCAACAGCTGTGAAGGGGTCAGATAAATTCCTCGATCAGGTAGGATCAACAGTGGGAGGGGCTGAAAGGCAAATTATTGCTTGAAAAACGAAGAAATGGAAATCAAAAATTAAAATTCGTATCGTGTGTTTAACAAGGTTTAATTTATTAAACCTGTTTAAAATAAGATTATATACAGAGTAAGTTTAAATATCGTGGGAGTATTTCGATGGATGACCACCGAAATTGGATCTTGAAATTTAGCCAGTGACTAAACAAAATTAAATGAATCCACTAAAAGTTAAAAGCAATATAAAATATTTACAAAATTATAATTTAAACTGAATTTGAATTTCGAAATTTCAAACAAAATAATCTCTACGATAAACCACGTAATATATGTGTAGTTTTACAATAATGTAATATTTAATCCTTTAAACCAAATGAAATTTATTTTAGAACGAACAATTATAAAATCATTTATAATGATTAAATGGATTCAATCTAGAACAAATAATTTTAAAAATTTTATATACTTTACAAAGAACTAAATAGATTTGATTTAGAACAAATAAATGATTTTAAAGATAATTATAAATTGGTTTCACAAATGTTATAATTATTAATGAGAACTCTGGGAACTCTTTTTTCGAATAAATTTCGATTTTTTCCCCAATTTCCTAGATCAAATCATTTTGTATTTTATAAATACGTATTTCGACTACAAAGTAGTCATCATCAGTATGAATTAGCTGGTTGTAATGATTCTCAGAGGAGATGTTACTCGTTGCTAATTTGGTAACGGTTTGCACGGTACAAACCGTCACCAAAATAATTTGTTTGTTAATAAAATACAAAATAATTTGATCTAGGAAATTGGTTTCACAAATATTCCAAAATTTGAAACAAAATGCCAAAAATAGTAGAAAATTAAACACAAGCGCTTTGAGATTTTACGAAACAAATTATTTTTAATTTTGTTTAAAATAGCCGTGGTTTGTGGAACCGAAGTATGTGGCTTTACCTGAATATGAAGAAAAATAAATTGCGACGAAAGTGTATTGAAAATCGTGCATCGACAAACTGACTAAAAAGAAAATATTGATAAAAGGAATTTAATTTAAGTTCAAGGTTCACTGAGCAACGAATTCTAAATTTTATACATGCTTTAAAAAATTGAAATTACGAACCTCACCGAATTGTTCGAATATGAACTGTGGCAGCTACGAAATTAAAACATGAAAGAATTGGTACGCACAAAAAAATATATATCTGCCGCTATAAGAGAATCGATGCAACTTTTCAAATAAAATATTGAATAAATTAAATTTAATAAATCACCAAATATTTTTAAGGTTGAAAGAAATATGTTTTTAAATTATGATGTAATTATGATGTAATTATACCCAGTATATGTCTGATTCTTTCACAGTACATGTCTGATTCTTTCACAGTAAAAGTATTTGTAAAGAAGTGTGTTTGGAACTGTGCATCGTTAAATTGATTGAAAAGAAAGTTACACGTTTAAAAAAAAAATTGAAATCTAAATCACTTAGAACACCATCTTGTTCGAATATAAGCTGTGAGGGAAACGATATTAAAACATGAATGAATTGGTAAACCCAAAATTTTATAACTATCGGTATATAAAAGTCCACGCATAATTTCAAACACTTAAAATAAAAGTTGATTAATTAAATTTAATGCATCACCAAATAATTTTAAAGTTGAAACAAAAAATGTTGTTAAGTCATGATGTAATTATACCCAGTACAAGCCTTGTTTGATTCTTTAAAAATTCTGAACAAAAGTAATTTTTTATGATTCGTAATAAAACAAAATTACTTAAGTTTAAACATATATAAGTGAGAGTACACGAGAATGTACGATGTTTAATGTTACTGAAGTGACATCTGTAATGCGTTCGTAGTAAATGAAAGGAGTGTTTAAAACCATGATAACACTTTGTTTTTTATTTTAAATTAAAAAAATGCGCCGCATCATATTGTATCATATTCGTTAATCAAGAAATTTATTTGCCTATTAATTAATGTTGATATATAATGCGTCGCAGACAATTTGCTTAATAAAGTTTCGTTTCTTGATATTTTTTCATCGGAAAAGATTACTCAGTTTGTACTGTATTCAACATCTTGTTGAAACTGACTTCATACCATACAATATTTTAATTAAATGAATAATTAATAAATGTGCCTAAATATCTAATTGACAAACTATTACGGCGAATCCAAAAAGACGTTGAATTATTTTCCACATTTTCTGCTATAGTTATTACATTTTCAAAAATTATAAATCAGAATTGACTGAATCAAAAATAATATAAATAATTTTTGCTCATGCAAGTAACACTAACTTAAAAATAATGTGTTTAAATCAAATTAGATTATCCTTTGATAATTTGAATAAATTGATTACTCAAATTGAGGGATTCAAGGTAACATTAAAATTTTCTCGTAGCACTTATGCATACATATCAAATCTGCACATTTAAAAGATTCTTTACTTTCGGATAAGGAAGGATAAATTATTATTGCAATTATTGTATTAAATTATCATTAGAAATCTAACGATAAAATAGCATACTTTACTAAAAGAAAGCAAAATGAAAGTAAAAAACGCGAATCGAGTACGTTAAATACCAATTAAAAATACTAGCAAGTAATCCTAAATTTGCATTTCACATTAACTCCATCATTTTACCAATACAAACCATTTTTATTAAGGGTTTATTCATTTTAACATTGATTCAATTACATTAAAAAATAATTACAAGCCGATGTCTACAAAAAAGCAAATTTCAATGTACCATAACCAGGTATCAACTTATTAAAAATTTCATCAATGGTCAATCGACGTTATAAAATTGCACGATTTAGTTGGAAACAAAACTTTTGTATAATAGATTCTTTTGAAGCGATTTTAGGTGTAGACTGAGAAATTGTAAAATTACCTTCGATTTCGTAAATTCGGTAATTAAATTTCAATAAAAAGAAAATGTCGAAATTCCATTTTCAGGGTTCAACAATACCAATAAAATAATATCAAAAATTTGAGGAGCCAAGGTTAATATGAGTAAACCTCAAACTCAAAAATGAGATACATTATTAGCGAAATATAAATCAATTTTTTTTCGAAAATTCCGGGTAAAGCAAAAACTTGAGTAAGAAATTAAATTTAAAGACAATACAACAGTTTGTAAATTTCCATACAATTTATCCCCTGATAAACCTGAAATACTTGAACAGCATATTCAACAGTTGGTTAAATAGGGAATTATATAACAACTCTAATAGCAACTATACTTGCCAATTTTTTTAGTTAAGAAGAAAGATGAAAGATAAAGGCTAGGGTCGAACTATAAATTCTTAAACATACATATTGCTTTTGATCCTATGAGCTCAGGATATGTGTCTCATATTTTCGCTAGTTTGAGTTCATCTAATATATTTACATTACTATATATGAGATCGGTCATACTTCAGATTAAATTGCCTTACAAGGCAAAACATGATACAGCAATATTGACACAGTAAGCCACTTACGAATGGAACTACGTTATTTGGAATTTCTGTATCTGAGCAGGCGCAATCTCGTGTTTTAAGTAGTAACTTTGCAGAGTTTCGGAATAATTTTTTATAACTTAATATAAAGTATTAATTCTACATTCACCGGATATTAAGAACCATTTAGAACATTTGAGTTAATTGTTCGCAAAAATTAATAAACTTGGCATTATGATAAACAATGAAAAATCACGCTTTTGTGTGTCAAAAAATCGACATTTAGGAAGTTTAATATATTCATATGGAAGATACGTTGATTCTTGAAAGGTTTAACCAATTAAAGACATGCGTATTCCTAAAAATATAAAAGTTGCATTTTATGCAACTATGCTCTATCAATGGTATAAAAAAATGTCAAATTTAAAATTATTCATATCAATTTTCAAGCTAAATTTTAAAATTAAAATGATTTTAACGTCAGCACCGTTATTAAAATTTTAAGATTCTACAAAAGAATTCATTGTCTAAACAGATGGTACTACGTAGGGTATTAGCGCAGTCCTACTGTAACACGATGATGGTCAACATCCATTTCAACATCAATTCTTCGTGTAAATTAAATCATACTGAACTTAGATACAATTCTTTTGAACTGGAAATGTTAGCAGTAATTAATGTATTAGAAATATTTAAAGAATTTTTAATTGATCGGCATTTTAACTTACAAACGGATTGTCGTAGTTTATTATGGCTCTTTTGTGCACCGAAAAAATTAAATAAAATTTCTAAATGGGTTCTTATAATGTCTAAAAATCGATCCTGAACATACAAAAGGCGAACATAATAATATGGCAGACATCCTAGATCGCAAAAAAATTTTATGATTAAAGGCTTACTGGATAGAATGTCAACGTTAAGTAGTAGTGAATTCTATGATATGAATTTTGGGAAAATTCGTAAAATAGTAGATAGTGTTATATACAGATTTAGAGAAAATTTGCAAAATAAAACAAGTAGTACACGTAACACAAATAATAACAATAATATTAAATATTGTCGGTTCCCATATATGGCAGAATTATCACATAGAGTAGATAGATGTTTTACAGGAACAAATGTGAGGTTAGCATTCTATAACATCTTAAGAGTAAACTCTATCTATTCTAAGTTAAACGACCGAGTAAATAAACAACAGCAGGCTGGAGTAGTTTATAAAATACCTTGTTCATGTGATTTATGTTATATCGGACAAACCTAACAATATTTAGATTCCAGAGTTAAACAACATATTTACGATTGCAAAAACATTTACATATTAAAAGAGAATAAAACAGCATTAGCATCTCATTACTTTTAGAATAAAAATTTTAGAAATTTTAGATAAAGAAATTAATTGGTGGAAGCGCAATGTTAGCGAAATGATATTTATTAAGACCAATGATACTGTGAATAAAAGAACGGACACCAACAATCTGAGTATCTTATATAATGATATATTAAAAGAATATAAATCTACTAGAAGGAAATAATTATATATAAGATTAGAATAAATGAATTGTATATTATATTCTGAAAAGAATTTTTAGTTTAAATTTGAATTTGAAAATTGGCGCGCTTGACGGTAATATATATGACAGATGTTTTGATATTGTATAGTATATTATAAGTACCAATGTTTTGATGGTAGATTACCTGTTGCCATGTAAGAGTGATTCTATGTTTGTCAATTTTTATACTTTATACTTTATTTCTGTAACAACAATATTAGGAATTAACAAGTCTATCAATTTTGTTAATTTTATAATAATTTATATGACAAAGGCAACTGTGCAATGTAGGATAGTGATTGTTATGATTCGTATTATGGTAAATATTTGAACCATATCAATTACTGATTATTTGTTGGTTATTAACATGTGTAATTTTCAGATGCCTGAGGAAGGTCTAATAAATGACCGAAACGTTGCAAAAATAATATTGTAATTTATTATGATCCTATCTAGTCCACATTCCTGATATTAAAATATTCATTTGATAAAATTTATGAAAGTGGTAAAATGTTAAAAATTTTTTCAGGAAAGATAGTTTATTATTTTAATTAGAAGGTAAAAACAAGCCAAAATGACTGGTATTTTCTGAATCTTTATTAGATTAGATTTATTTCATCACATTACCATGACTCCAAGTATTCTCAATACACTTTAAAACGTACAGAAATATTTTTAGAACATTTTATTTTAAAATCGTATACAAAGTTGTTAAAGAATATATCAAATCTTGTAAATTTTTTTCAGAAAAGAAACCCTGTATTTGAGTTGAAAATTAAAATTAAGTAGTCAGCCATCTCTTGCAACATTTAACATACTCTACACTGATGTTATTGGTCTAATAATTAGATCTTCTGAAGACTACAAATAAATTTTTTCAATCATGGATGGGTATACGAAATATAATATTGTTTGACCGTGCAAAATCAAACTAAAAATACGGCAGTAAGAGCTCGACAGGGTTTATTTTTCGAAATGAGTTTCCAAGTATAGTCGCCCGTGGCAATAGTCAAATGCTCAGCAGTTGCAAGTTTCAAATGTTCCTGTCCAACAATGAGATAAAAATAGCTAATACTTCGCCGTTGACAGCTTCATCAACTAAAGCATAAAATTTGAATAACCATAGAAATTGGTGTAGATATTTGGGCTTTTCTATTTTAAATTATAATAATAGTTACAAAAATGTGTTAGATGCATCAACGGAAGAGTAAATCGATAAAACAATACGGCACCTAAATTTAAAATAATCCAAACTGTTATGGTTAAAAACCTAGCTCTAACTGTAAACAAAAATAATTCAGGGACAGTTTTTGTACCAAAATGTACTGATCGTACAAAATTGTTAAGCTAATGATTCCAACTTCAGTACAACTAATGTCTCCCAACAAGAAACGTTATTTCTCATCATCCTTCTATAATTTACGTCCTTATTTTCTAAGAAGTAAAACCTGAGTTCCAGTCCCCGTAATAATTTTATATAAAATTATCATCTATATAAGATTATTGATTTACAAATCTGAATTGAATTTTAAGATAGCGCAATTACTTTTAACAACAAACCACCCCATTCCCGCCCTCCTACTACGGTAGTAGACATTTTTTTTCATTACCGCATTGATTTTATTCTCGTCTCTTTCAATATCTTTCTAAATATAATAGTAAAAAAAAATGCGAAATTACATAATAAGCAAATGAAACTCCCATTCTCTTTTCGGCTTAGATCTTCAAGCGGATAACATTATAAGTTTTTATTTCTGGTATGGCACTGAAATCTTATTATGAATGATTTATAATTCAACAACAAAATCTTTATTAGAAATCAACTAGTAATTTTTTTTATGTTAGTCGAAATGTTAAACGAAGCTCTTGTTTCATGTTGTTTTCTTTGAATCACACGCTTAATAACAGCCAAAAATGGCGTACAAAAATGGCGTAAGTGTCGATTTCTTTTATACGAATTAAATTTCGGTTATTTGGCTTGAAATGTGTTCAAATTATAGTAATTTAATAAAAAATAGTAAATAAATATTGTGACTTGTTTTAAATTGTAGTATAAGTGTAACATAAGCAACCCGATAATTTCTAAAAACAAGTGTCAATAACTCGAAAAATAAGCAAAAACTCGAAAATTGGAAGTCTTCATTTTCGTTTTCTTTTGGCTTGTTATCGATGTACCATGGATATTGTAATCGAGCCGTAAATGCCTTTAAATTAGGTATAGTTTATTTCGTGATTATTAGTTTGCGTTGACAACATTTTAATACCATGAAATACTTTATTTGAAAGTGTTATTTAGCTTATATTTGTTAAATGTATATTTAATTTACAGGATTAAATATTCTCAAATGCATGCATAGTATGATTTTAAATAAAATATGACTTAACCACAATAGCAGGAAAGGAGCGTTCTGGCTAGTTTATTTGCGAGAAAATTATGAATGGTTGGATTAATTTTCTGATCCAGATAGAGTTTCATCTGAAAATCTAAGAGGTTTATTCGAGTTCACGATTCTGGAGTTGTTAAATTTGTGTATTGAGTAAAACTCTATAATTCTGATTTCTAGTGAATTACAATTATAAGCCAACTCTAATGCCTATGGACTATATAAATTATAAATGGACTATAATTTTCTAATAATAAATAGTATGAGTTTGTAGGATTTCATTATTAGGCATCTAAAATTTAAGTGGCAGTAAGGAAAATCTTATTATCCAAGTAAGCAAAACAAACTGTGTTTGTATAGTTTGTACAATCAATTCGTAGGGTTGATTTTAATTTTTCATAAATTTAATTCGTTCAAGGAAGAAAATTCGGTACTAGAGAAAAATCGGAACAGTTGCTATACAGAATAATAAATTTCGTATCATTAGTAAATAGAGTGCTTTTGATCCTTCGGTAAATCGATAATATAATATATAAGAGACAGTGTTGAGGAACCTTCTCAAAGACCGTGCTGAGAGATGGGAGTAGTCTGAGGGGTCGGTAGCTTGGATTACATTTTAAAGAGTATAAAATAAATGTATTCAGGTAAAATTTAAATTTTACCTATTTTGCTTTCTCTGATAATTTCTCTGATAATAAAGTAATGAATCACATTTATATATTATAAAATTGTTTACTCTTAGGAGATAATAATTATTATATAAATTTAAAAGATAGAAAACAGATAGAATACGTAACAAAATTCTTACGAATAAAAAATACCCACAAGATAATATTATTTACAGTGAGTATTGCAGCACACAAACTAAATGGTGTCGTAACCTAATTTTAACGTTGGCTATGTATAGGTTCCTAAAAATCCTAAAACATATTATCATTGATAAGACTGATTGCAATATTATTAAAATTTAAGGTTTTTTTCTTAAGCGAAATATCTTGTTTCTTTTTTTTCAAAAAAGCAGTGCATCAAAATCTGCAGATGGTTAATTTACCCCAAGATGTTTCTATTGTCTTATTGTGCGTTAAAGTACGAGCTTGAAAAGATGATTTAGAATGAAAACAAAGTTTTGTTCATTCAATAATTTCTACAACTTATTCAGAAATCGCTTAAATAATTCCGAAATGGTGTGTCATTATATACATCTTATCTGTAGAACAGAAATATATTTCAAAACTCAAAAAATAAAAAGTCGGCGCAATTCAACGAAACTTAACTATGATATACCGTGAACCATTCATCCGAATTTGATGAAATTTTGTGAATAAATACATGATGTACATTGATTTGAACTGTTTTGTTGGAACTGATTATACTGGATACAAAGGGGAAACAGAATAATAATTCTACACGTATATAAGACTATACATGTGGAATTTAATTTTTGTTTATCATGGATCGAAAAATATTTAATACAAATTCTCTATCCAATACAGTTAAGACAAAGATAATCCGACTTTTAGCGTGAAGTTGTGGCTTAATTTTAGCATACGCAAATTTTATAATAGATTGTGGGTATTATTTGTAAAGTATAAAGTGGAAAATAGAATACATTAAGAAACAATTTCTATAAGTTGAAATTAGTATAGAAGGACATGTAAGGTAGGATAGGATATTCTTGTTGAAAAACCTTTGTTTTTAATTTTTTTTATGTGAAAACTAAAAGACTAAAAGCACGTTGGGTATTTTTTTAAATCGGAAAAAACCATTAAAGTGGCGACGCCGTAATCGTTATCTTTTTTATGTAAGTATGTACAACAGCATTAGCTCTATGACTAGCATAGTTGGTTTTCAATTCAACGGATCTCAGTTCGAATCCTACTTCATTTATCATTTAATTTTAATTTTTTAATTATTATCATAATTATATCATAATTATTTAAAAATTATTTACTATTGCTGATTATTTCTTATTATTTGCTCATTTTTAATAAAACAAACATCTAATATACCAATGTAATAAAGCGGAAAATTTTCATGCAATAGAATGTAATTTTTGTAAAACACTCAAATATTTCCAGTTTTCACTTCTGTCGGCATTCCCGGAGAACATCTGTCCTTTTATGAAACAAAAACCTTAAAGCTGTAATTCAATGTGCGACTTCTAATTGCCACCTGAAACAATTATGTAGTAAACTGTTCTTCAAAAAACAAAAAACTTAAAATAATCACTTAAATCTCATTGACTTTTAAACAAAACAGTTTATTTGCGTGTTTTTAAATAAAAGAGTATAAATGCGTGTGCATGGTATTGTGTATTTTTAATTCTTTATTTAAAAAAAAAAAAAATATCATTCTTTAGTCCTTCTCTATATCTCCTCCGTCCGCCCAATTTTAGTAAGTAGGGGTACATAGTTTTTGCTTCAGGTATTAGAATATAGGTTAGTGAAATTCACTGTAACAAAACTTTTGTCAAAATAATACATTTTTGATGTTTTAAATCTTTTTGCGATGAATAAGTATATACATGCAAACATTTACAAATACATACATACATACATACCAGGTATGTGCCGGAACGTAAAAATGGAAATCAGTGACCAGATCCGCGGATACGGATACAGATCTTAATTTTCCAGCTCAAGCAATTAGTTTTTTCCAATTTCAAATCGAAATAAGTTTAGTTTAGAAGAATAAATGGCTCGTGTTTTTACATTTTTTTTCGTACGAGCATTAAATAAAGTATATGCAGAAATCTAAATTCTGGAGAAATTCCCACATCGGAACAACCACTGTTTTTGATTTTGTGTCTTCTTTGAAATATGGATTGGATTATTGTTTTTCTGAAATTGAGAAGGCGATATTGTTCCAACTAGCAACATTTTTAGAACCACGATGAAAAGGAAAATTCTTCAGTGATTCTACTTCCAAGGATATAAAACAGAAAATTTTTTCGGCTTTAACAACTTATGTTATTTTCGGAACGCAAACTAACATCGAAAAACAAAATACTGTTTAAAAAGCACATTGCAATAGTTTGAAAGAGTCTATGGCCAATAAGGAACGCAAATTAACATCGAAAAACAAAATACTGTTAAATAAGAACATTGCAATAGTTTGGAAGAGTCATTGGCCACTATGTTAGACAGTAACGATGATGATAAAATCAAATATTTAACATTTATTTAACAATGAATGATTATAACCAAAAATAAAAATCATCAAAACTCTGGTATGTTAACTATTTTTCCGCATAATTTTTTAACCATTTATAAGAGCCAATGAAGTAGCGTGAAAATATTCGAATTAAAAACTGGTTGGTGCGTTAAGCCCTGACAGAAGTAGTAAAAGGCGACTAAAAAACGCACGTTACCACCATCTAGCAGTTTTAGTGCTATATCAAATCTTCATTTAGAATGATTTCCATGGAAACCAAAACCACCATATTTGAAACTCAAATAATAATAGTCTTAATTTTACTATGTTTTGAGTTGTAACATTTATATTATTAGTACTAAAATTTACCGTTACTCGTATCATTATTTCACATTGAGAGCATTAATTGCTTCGAAATAAACATCCTCAATACTGTATAGTCAAAAAATCGCTATGTTTTATGCTAATAAAATCAATATGACTGAATAACTTTCAAAAAAGTAGGGCCCTCAAACACATAACGCCAAAGTATTTTAAATAAAAAAATTATTTCAAAATAACTAAAGCCCTACTACGGTAAAGTGCTCATAAAAGTACGAGGTAAGAAAAAAATCTTATCCGAAATAAAATAATGTTCAGAGAATAGCCGTGATTACATGTCGCTTGACACCTCTAATTTATATAGTTTATTACAAGCAATCTTTCGTCAACGTAGGCTCTTCTCTGAACACCACTTTATCTTATTTCAGTTAAGAATCTTGTTTTGGAGTATTAATAGCACGTTACCGTAGGAGGTATTTGTATCTTTTGAACTTATTTTTTTTATACAATTGTCATACATAAAATTATTTGGTATCAAATGTTTTAACATTTCATGTATAATTGACAATATTTAATTTTTTATAAAATAAAGTTTGTAAATACAAAATGAGATTTTTACAATTTTTAATTTTTACAATTTTGTACAAAGAATTTTTAGCATTTTATTATTATATTGACAATTCTCTTAGAAAATTTTATATTGTCCATTATATATTTAATATATCACCAAAAATAAAAAAAGATTAATAATACGAATATGAAACCAATGAATAATAAAAGTAAATGACGTGTAAATGTATTTGTCAATACATAAAAAATTTAATTAATTACAAATATCGGTAGCATAATTATTAGAACTCTATAAATAATAAAGAAGTGCCTATTATGCTGTTGGACCAATTCCTTGCAGATTAACAGAGTAGTATAGTTAGTGAATACGGTATCCTAAAAATGATATTACAAGACATTTCTTATTTAGTGACAATTTCGTGACATTTTTATAAATGTTTCATGTAATTTTATACATCAAACAAAAAACGTGTGTATTAGAGTAAATTAAAATTTGGTCCATAGTTATAAACTTCAGCAGTAAGTATGTTATATATTTTTAATGTTCATAATAAAGATGTCTTTTACCGTTTATTAAGTTTCTTAAAATTTTCCGTTTAAGTTTATTTCAATAATTTGTAATACATAAGTTATGATTAAATAAATATTGATCAGCGTTGTGTCAACATAATTTTGTGTAAAATTATTTTTAATTACTTGCGTTACATATTTGATGAGGAAATTATTACATTCCGTTTGTTTGTATATTTTCAGAGGTTTGGTATACAAAGTGGTTTACGAAGGTCAATTACCGTTGTTAGAAAAAGTCATAAATTTGAAATATTTAACTCCTGAATTAATATAACATAGAATGATTCAACACAGATTATCAAAAAATTAACGAAGATATTCAACTTTAAAAATCGTCACAATAATAAAAATCGAATATCTAAATCGTTACAATCGGTAGAAGAATAATAATATTTGTAAATTAATCATTATATTTTTATTTTAAAGATAAAAACGCACGTTGATGAAGTTTCTCGAAAATAATTCGTCAATAAAAACCTAAAAATTAATTGAATAGTAGTCCTTACAAATCATTTGTCTATGGTAGAACTCATTTGTCTGCATTATTAAATTAAAAATATAAATTTAACGTCATAATAAACCATCATAATGCATTTTTTTTTTTAAATTATTAATGAGAACTCTAGGATTTTTCGAATAAATTTCGATTTTTTCCCCACTTTCCTAGATCAAATTATTTTGTATTTTATAAATACGTATTTCGACTACAAAGTAGTCACTTGAGTTTGCACATCAAACCGTCACCAAATTAGCAACGAGTAACATCTCCTCAGAGAATCATTACAACTAGCTAATTCATACTGATGATGACTACATTGTAGTCGAAATACGTATTTATAAAATACAAAATAATTTGATCTAGGAAATTGGGGAAAAAATCGAAATTTATTCATCATAATGCAATTTTTAATCAGTTCTTACTCCTTTTCGTTTATCTCGTTGTAACTGCTTGTATGCTCTGTCGCAAAAATTTTATATCGAAATTTATATGTTTACAGTAAAATTTTGGAGTTTTTTCAACTTAATTTACAGAGAAAGGGAGTATTAAAACTTGGTCTTTATAGGTTAGTTTTTTAGTATTTTTGGTAAAAATATTGAATAGTAGTCATACAAAATATATGCCTGTGGCAGTACTCAACTGATTCCTTAATGGGCAATAATATTCGCGTTTCCATTACAATCCATACCTCTGCAAAAAATTCCACGACTATCTGGCGATCAAAATGTATGCATGCTCTATTATTTCCTTAGAGAAACAATCAATCCATTTATTTAACTATTATTTATTTAATGGCTATCATAATTTTTCTATATCTTCAGAAGTCTTATTTTTAAAAAGAGGATGGATTTGTAAATAGAAAATTTACAGCTATAAACATTCTTGGTTAAAAATTTAACGATCAGTACAAATTTCTAGTTAATTCATCAACTACTTTTCTATATAAATGTACCAAAACCGTGAATACAAGAAATGTTTTATTTTAATAATTACAACTTTTTTATAAGTAATAGATTGTTAATTACACCAGGAAATATTTATGGTTTTGTGATGCATGTACTTAAATCAATTTGTTTTAGTATTAAGCAAAGCGAGCTTGTATTCCACACTTCGTAGACTTAAACGTCGAAAGCCTTTCTTCACTACCCTTCCGAGCGAGGTAATTGTTGACGACAACGGCTGAAACCGGGTTAGAGACCGACTCAAACTTAAAGATATAATACCTTCCTTGAGAGCTCTGAGGACGAAGCTCACCTGCCAGTATGAAATATGTATTATAGAATTTGTTTTCACACTGAACGCTTTGTTTGAAAGCCTTAACAAAATATAAAGTTGCAATTTTCGATATTTTTTTGTCTGTTATTATCCACAAAAAAATGTAATATCATCTATGTATACATTTTAGAAAAAATTATTTTTCATTATAGAAAAATAAAAGTTTAATATTTTTTAAAAAGTAAACAACAATTTATATATTAACTTTAGAATACTTTTCTGTGTTCTTTTTTTTTTTGAGTTAAAACTTCCATTGGACGACATGCATTGGGTGATTTATTAAAAATATAATTGGAAGATAATACATTTAAAATTAGGGATTAATGTTCACGTCATTATCAAGTCAATATCTTGAACGCTGAATGATATACACATTTTAAACAATATAGCTTTATAAGTTTCAATGAATTATAACCGTAACAATCATTACTATTTGTCTACCATTTGATTATTCTCAATATTGAATTTTTTGATTGTTTTGAATATATATATGACAAAGAAACATTTCAAGTGTAATTATAGTTTGTTCATAAACATTCACCAATTTTGATTCAATTTTGATATAATTGTCCATGTTGTTTCCAGGCTGTAATAGTTATTCAAAAAGATACACAGTACTGGAGCATTAAAAATATAGTCAGAGTAATAATCAGATGAAATAATTATATGTTATAGCTTTTTTTTTCAAGAAATTTCGAGTTTCTCAGAAAACAGGCTATTGAAATTTCTCCGAAAATAAAAACCTTGAACGATATCACTTTTTCATGTCTTGAGATCATGCAAATCTGTTTCGTTATGATTTAAATTTTTTAATGCAGTAGATACACTACGATTTGGGGAAAATTGGTCAATTGGGTCCCATGGATCTATCATCTGCCTTTTAAACTATAAGATATGAAAGAGACAATTTTAAATAAAAACGTTTTATTTTTTAAAAAGAAACTACTTTGCTTGAAACAGTTGTCCAGAGAAAACTTTTAAGACTAATTATTAATTAGTCTAATTATATATATATATATATATATATATATATATATATATATATATATATATATATATATATATATATATATATATATATATATATATATATATATATATATATATATATATATATATATATATATATATATATATATATATATATATATATATATATAATTTAAGTAATACACTTTATTTTTTTATTTTCAACTGTCTTATAAAGAGAAGCTGATAGTTGATCGCGGATTTTTTCAGTTTCTTTATTAATAAATATATTCATTAATATAAGACTGAAACTATTTTATGCATAAAACATATTTTTTTATTACTGAATACAAATCATTTTTTGAGTTCTTTCAATCATAATAATAAACAACGTTGTAGACCTGGATGTGTACTTATCTTTTATCCAATTTTTTTATGAACTATTATAGATCTGGTTCTATATTTGATAGCTTTTAGGCTTATAGTGTCTATATTTAATAGCTTTTAGGTTTTTAAATCCACTTCGAATGGTTGATTTTTGCTCTTAAAATTCGTAGAAAATAATGAATTGTTTTTAACCGATATCCGGAAGGGAAGTTAACAAGAGATTCTTGGAGAATAGTTTGAATTGCAAATTGAGTGTGTAAGACAAATGTTTAAAGTAAGATATTTAGACAGTGTAATTGAAACATAACATGTTTAATAAGTTAATAAATGAAGAACAAAATATTAAAGTCATTATGAATAGTTCATAGTAAACAACGCAAAAATATAAACATGACAGAAAGTTTTCTTCTTTTATTTTTCAAAAATATTTGTATGCTTGGATACTTGTTTAATTGTTAGAATTAATTTGATTTTCCTTTTAAATTATCTTTGTAGTAAAACACTCGTTTTTAATTCAATCTATTTTATTGCTTAAAGCAGTTTCTTTATTTAAAAATTGTTTGATATTAAATATATATATATATATATATATATATATATATATATATATATATATATATATATATATATATATATATATATATATATATATATATATATATATATATATATATATATATATATATATATATATATATATATATATATATATATATATATATGTTTTTTTTTGTTAATTAAATTAATTTGTGAAACGGAATAAACATAATACACATTTGTCGTATATTTACAATCAAAAAGAATTTTACTAAGCGGGTATTTAGAAGTAATGTAAAACAAATGTCAAGTCATATAATTTAATATTAGGTCGACTGTTCATACACCAACAAAAAAAAAAAAAAAAAAAAAAAAATTATAAATTTACGAACTATTTGTGTAAAAACAATTCATGAAATAAAATTATTATTCAAAAAATAAAAAGAAATTTTATTTTTATTTTAAGTCTTTACCCATTTCTATTTATTATATTTCAAAGTCTTAACCCATCGAAAGAAAAATGCAGTTGAAAAATGAAAATTTTTAGCGAACGTTATTTCCCTAATAAAGGTTGTTAAAAAATCAAACTTTCATGGTTGAGGTTCAGATTTTTATATCCAGTGTCCACCAATTTTTATCGTATTAAAATTGCGTGAACCTGAGATCGAATTGTATTATTATTTGCATTAATAAAAATGTATTTTAAACGCATACAGAAATTTTTATTATAACAACTATTTGAGTATATTAGCTGAAATTTTTGGAAGTCTTAACCTACAATTTCCAGGGACAACCCATCCTAGATAACAGAAATGCCTAATTGTGTACAGTGGAATTGTAATGATATTAAACATCGCTACTGTGAACTGAACATGGTTCTGGTAGAGCATGCATTTGAGATTCTAGATTATATAAACGCTCAAAACCCCGTTTTTGTTATACTCCGACGAGAACGCATTTAAATTCCAGAACTGGAGACATGTCGACTATCGACTTGTCATTCTGTTCACCAGGCTTGGCAAATCAAGTGGAGTTGATAATCATCTTCGATTCGCATGGAAGTGACCACCTGCCCATTAAAATTCCGTTTTATCCACGAAGGTGTGTACACCTTCTGCAAGAAAATTTGATAGCTCTCAAGCAAAACATACAAATTCATATGAGAACAATAAGAGAGAAAAAATGGCCATCCTGGGAGCAATATGTTTCGACCATCAAAAACTCCACACCAACTTCGGAAGTATGGAGAAAAGTAAAAGTAATATTTGGAAAATCGTTTGCAATGATTGTACATGTCCTCCTCCACCCGGACGTTTTGTAGATCAAGAATCATCACGAACAACATGATGATCTTGAATTTCTCCTGATGACTCCTTCTAGTATGTATAATATAGAATTCACAATGAAAGAGTTACTGGAGGCGTTTAATAGGTCAGAGGATACTTTACCTGGCCCCGATACTAATCTTTGTGCTATGATCCTGCCATCTGCCATATCTTGGTAAGTGCAGATTATTGGATCTATACAACAACATTTTTGGAATGGCGTTTACCATTAACAATGGCGGGAGACCACTGTTATCCTGTGGCTTTAAGAGGGTAAAGATTCATCGAAACCATCAAGCCCACTATCCTTGACCTTCTGCTTCAGAAAGATGTTAGGAAAAATGTTTAATAGACGTCTCGTTTGGTGCTGAAAACCGAAAATATCAGGCGAGTTTTTTCCAACACTATTCGATGACAGATAAACTTGTTTGCTTAGAGAATGCTATTCACGACAACTTTCTGCAAGGTAGACACTTTGTGGGAATGTTCTGGAGAGAGCATATGATATGACTTAAAGGTATGTTATTCTCAAGCAGCTGCATGACTCGAGCTCAAGTGGATCCGTCCTCCAATTAATAAAAGGTTCCATGTGTGACCGCAAATTTCATATCCAGGTAGGTGGCACTGGCACTATCTTTGAGACCCATTTACAAGAAAATGGTTATTCTCAAGGGTCTACTTTAAGTGTCACTCTCTTTGATATACGGGTCCACCATACAGCAGCTTCAGCCCAAATTTTTCAATCTCTGTACGTTGATGACCTTGTACTTTTTTATAGAGCACGATAATTGATCAAGTTGAAAGGAGACTCCAGCAAGGTATCAGTGAAGTGGTGCTTCTGAAGAAGCTTCTGGTTTTAGGTTTTCAACTTTAAAGACTCAAGTGGTTCATTTATGCAGAAAACGTATGGCTCAACCTGATCTTGTTCTCTATTTAAAAGGATATCCTCTTGAATGTGTCGATTCGATTCGGCTTCAAGGACTTGTCTCGATTAAAAAACTTACGTGGCGTATACTCCTCAAATCTCTGGCATCCAACTGCACAGGGCACTAAATATGATTAAGAGATTGGCTGATCCATCGTGGGGTGCGAATCGGGAGATGCCTTTACGGCTGTATTCTTCACTGGTTTTAATCAGGATGGATTATGGCCACGTTATTAATCACATTATTATTCACTACGCAGGCCGACGACTTGCTTCAGGAGCCTTCTGAATGAGTCCCACGAAGAGTTTTTGTTTTAGGCTGTGATTATCCCCGTTGAGGTTGAGGCGCGTTAGCAGGAAAATGTAATCCGTGAGGCATACTGTTGATGAATTTGTAGTCTTCGAACCTTTCAAGTCATTATTATATGAATCAAACCTCTTGCGGAGACTATAGGGGTACAACTTCGATTTTCGTCTGAGACACACAATTAAATTTTAAATGTATTGTTTTATGTATTTTTACTTTTTTTTACCATAAGAATGTAGGCCCTTTTCAACCACGTTGTTAATTTTATTTAATTATTGTTTTAATTTTTGGTAGTGTGGGCCCTTTCTACACACACTATTGACTTCGTTATTTTGTTGGTTCGCTATTATACAGTTTATTTTTGTTGTTCTCCATACTAGTATAGACCACTTAGACCCATAGTGCCAGTTTTACTTTTTTATTTATCGTTTTATTGTAACAGTAAGGGCCTTATACACACTCGCTATCATAGCTTGTTAGTTTTTCTTTTTATTTATTTTTCTTATTATATTTTCTTGTTATTTAAAGTTTTATGATCTGTTGTTGCTTTTACTTTTTGTTTAGTTTTCTGTGATATAAGTTATTAGTTTCCTCTGTTATATTTTTTGTGATAGTTTATTTTTTTACGATACTAATGAGCAGGTTCTCGTAGCCCCAAAAGGGGATCTGTATTCTGGTTCTGTCCAGTGAGTCCGACACTAGCCTGGCTGTGCGTAAATTCTCACCTCCCTAACACAAAAAATTATAATAGTAATACTAATAATAATAATAATAATAATAATAATAATGGCATAGAAGACTATTTGTTGATAGATGATATAATTTTTTATTTTGCATATAAATTGAATGATTATCCGTATTTATTATGTTTTCATTGAATGAGACGTAGTCGTGGTATAACATTACATTGGTGCATATAAAATAATTTTATTTGTTCATGAAAACATTATCATGATCGCATCGTATAGCCGTAAACATTTTGAATGGCAGTAATAATAGTCGTAATAATACATTTATAACCATATTGTATATATCGATGTTTTAAACACATTTCTTTTGTATACAAAAGCATCAGGCTGATACATCATATAGTCATCTTATTTTACAAATGGTGTTAAATAGATAAATAACTTAAGGAAATTTTCTTTCGTAATTATTTCTTATCATTTACTAATTTTCAATGAAACAATATAATAAAAATTAAAAATTTAAAGCCACAGATTCTAATTTTTGTAAAAAGCACCAGATTGTTTTCACTTCTCTCCGCCCTTTTAATTTGTCACTATTTTTTTTAATATTGGCACATACTTTTAAAAACATACATATGATTTCAACACATGTTTGAGTTACGTCGCGTTATTTTTTGAACATTTTCATAGAATAACTTTTGTAAATGGTGAATTACTGATGAAATAATTGCTTAGGTACTTAATATTGGCAATGAATAAATATAAAAGTACAGCATTTTTAAGCAAAGCGTCGATATAGTTATCATGGATGTTTCAGTTTCAAAAAAAACATAGATACGATGTATGAGGGTCTAATAAATTAAGTTTAAAGCTCAAAACACTTAAACATTTTATTTGGATAACATAAAATCAAAAAGATGCCACGTGTTAGCATTTAGCACATTCGAGACTTAGACATTATTCATAAGTATAAAATATAAAAAAGGCATTATCATTCTGCTAAATTCATGGACTATGGTCCAAAAATCCATAACCATCTTTCTTATAAAAAACACCTTTCAGTGCTAATTGCATTTTAAAATAACACAAATAACTCTGCTAGGCGAATCTATTGCACTATGTTGCCGTTTAAACAAAAAATCAAAAATTTTCCTTTCTGTGATAAAATAAAACTTTTTCTTTACAAACAAATTCTCACTATGAAAAATAAAAATATCTCATTAACTTAATTGGTATCATGAAAAAGTATCATGCGAAAAATTAGGAGATATAACTTACAAGACAAAAATGGAGCAGCAATTTGAATATCCATGCTACACGCAAGTTAATTATGAATACTTTTCTCAATTTTTTGCGCGATTTATATACCTGTATTTTATGTATCTATGGTATGTATCTCGAATAACATTATAACCATTGACAGTAGGATGACTGTATAGTATACCACACTCAATTCTTTCTACGTCACGCTTTTGCAAAACCCACTAATATGTTGTATGTTCAAAAGTTTTATAAAATGAAATTGTAACCTCTCCCTATCCTAATTTGTGATTCCTTTTTTGTCATTTAAACTAAATTATTTTAATATATATAGAAATGGGACGGATGAGAACCTGTGGTCTAAGAATCTTTAAAGCGTTTTGTATAGCCGAAAGTAGAATACTGTTATGCAGTTTAATAACTAAGTTAAAATGATTGGGACACCAGAATAACAAGACAAATTAGATTTTAGAATTAAAAAATTTAGTTCATAATTTCAAAAACTGTACTGACCTAAAAGTTGGATTTCGAGAAAATTTCACACTACACCAAGAAATTTCATAGAATCCATCCTTTTAAAAAATTAGTAAAAAATTAAACAATTTTCAACATATACTTTTGTGATCGATTTTATATTTTTTAAGTTGGACAACGTCAATTTCACCATTTAATACAAGTTTTTAAGGCCCTTCAACTTTTATAATTAAGATAATTTCCTTTCAGAATTGTTTGGTGACTTGAAATTTTTGTACACCCAGTATATGACACTTTTGAAGAATCATTTGTTTGTTTGTTGTTACAATTCTTATTTTTAAGTTATTTTTGATAGTCATATCCTGTTTATATCACCAGGATATGATGTGATTGGTTTATGATATGATTTATTTGGATGATTAAATTCTGTTATATATAATTTATATGCACAAATAACAATACTTTGTTGTATAGATATAATACATAGATAGACATTATACGTTTCACTGGTAGTAATTACTGGGAGATGGAATCAGAATTCACTCAATTGATTTTAATCGGTTATGCCTCCAATTTGAAAATGATTAATTGCTATTATACTCTACTAGCTGATTCTCGCCTCTTCACTACGTAGAAACTACAAAAACACATAAGATTTAATAATATTTATATTAAGTGTCAATTCTATTTGTTACTTTTTCTTCGAACACTTATACTCAAGATTCAAATAAGGGAAAACTTTCGACTCTTTTTCAACCCTGGCGATGATTTTCAATAAAATACAAAACATGTCTTCTATCAATTCTGGAACAGTATGTTTTATGTAAAATTAAAAGTTGAATGGACCAAGGAAAAACGTTGTCTGTACAAACTATATTCCTGTTTTTACCCCTTAGATATTGAATTTCCGAAAATCCTTTCTTATCGGTTACCTAAGTCATACAAAGAAAAAGTAAACCCTCCAAGTTTCAAGTCTCTATGAGCAGAGGTTTAGACAATACGTTTATCCGTTATTGAGGCGATTAGGGCAAAACATTTAATATTTAACTATATTTGGTCTCATTCTCACGTTGATTTGCAGCATTTTATTTCTTAGTCTACACGAAAAAATGTTCGATAATCCATTTCACATAAATTATCTCTTGAAAAAATTTATATGGGCACCACTACTGTAAAGCTAACTCTGGAATCAAGTATATTTTAAGTTTTTAAGGGACTGTTAGACAGCCTCCTGTATTCATATTTTGCTGAGAGTTAAGACGATTTCTATTTTATAAATGGTGTCTTATTAATATACTTGAAAAAACTGTTTTTTCGAATATATGCAATAATAAAGTCATTATTCGTTGCAACCAAAATTTCTCACGTTAATTATTAATAGTACTGTGATATAGGAAAGGGAATTTGAAATTTAGACTACATCTTACACTTAAAAAAATGCAGTATTGGTCAGATTTTTCAAACAGTATCTGTACAACTAATAAACGTCTTTATATATTGTATCCTTCAAATATGATAGTTACTTCAAAGGGCCAGGAATGAATAAAAAATTATTATATTAAATTATCAGGCCAGTAGATAATTTAGAAGAATGTAAATCTTAATCACGGTATGCATCAATGCAAAGTGTTAGTGGGAGTCGTTTATGACTTAAAAACTAATGTGATATTAAAAAGACATCGCTTCATAAGTACACAGCTTCCTTTCGTTATTTTTATCTGTTAAAAAACATCAGTGGACTGTCCAGATATTTTAGTCTCAAAACGTGCCTAAGAATGGTTACCAAATGAGTCATTCTTCTAATGGAAAAATGTAAGCCAATTTAATTGAGTTTTTTTTACGATAAGTTGAAAATTTTCGGACGGATAGTATTTTCACAGATACTAGTATGACTTAAAAGTACCAGGATTGGTCAATGAAACGAAAAATGTGCATTGTTAATTCAAATTCATGGCAACACCTTCAAAGAAGATTCTTTCGGCAATAATATATGCAATAATAATAAATAACTTACCAACTAATAAAAAATAACCTCTCATTAAAACTTTTTTAACGCATTTTTTGGAATCGACTTCAACAAATAGCCATGAGAGTATTACGTTATCGTAGAGCAAAATCTATGAGTTTTCATTCCACACATTCTACAAATTTTGATGTATAAATTCTTGAAGATGCTGACACGAACTTGTTGCGACCTAGACCGCGATATTTGAAAAAAAAAACATCAGCTCCATTTTCACAAGTTATTGACTTAAATGTGATTTTTTTGAGTATTCAATAAAATGTACCAGTTTTACAAACGTAGTTTTATAGTCAATTTTCCACTAGGATTTTGTAAAATTTATAGCACTTCGGTACAAGAAATTTGATTTTAACTGCAAAATTTAAGAATCTTTTTTCGATATTTTTGAACACCCAAAAACACACTTCATATGAATAGATAAAATGGCGCAATGCAAATAAACTAAATGACAGGTGTTCAAATATAAAGGAGAATGGTCACTTGTTGGAGAAATGGTGACAAAAATAATTTCCAGCATACCTTCAAGCTATTTACAGCTTGTACATAGAGTTGCTTAAGGTTACTCTATGTATACACAAACGATCATCGACAGAAGTTTGTTTTGATCATCTCCCAGTAGATGTATGGTTATGTTTTGTTGTAGTGATGTATATGATTACCTCTCACCAATAATTATTTTCTACATGTATAGATAGGTGGTAGATAGTACTATTTTACCAATCAATGTGTACACATTCAATATATACCATCATATACTTAATGCTATTCTGACCATGTGCATATTTAGTGATACAATGTTATGTATAACAACTTACTATTACAACAGATTGCACTAATGCAATTCAATCCGCATTAAACAACCAAACGAGTACAATAATGTCTACTTTCTCTACTTTACACACCATCCATATATTAACAGGAGTAACTTGGAAACCAGTATATTGTCAAATTAGTACATTTTTGCAAATAGGCTTTTGAAAGAAACATTTTTTCTACTAAGAGGAAATATGTTTAAGTTTTAGGAAAAAAAAAACAATAAGTACTTTTTTTTGTTATAATTAAATTAATAAATTCGTTATATCAAATTTAAAAAAATTTTTAGATGCAGTACGAAACACATCCCGATACTTCACGTACCAAAGATATTAATTCTTCAAATGTTATTAATATTTATCTAGAATGATCCTGAGGCCACTAGACCTTTATTATTCTCTCACAAATAAAATGTGTGAGGCACGGTAGTGCTATTTTGTACTTTTACTGAATCCACACTTGCAATATTGTGTCTACGTCTATTTTACAAGAAAAGGTTGCTAAAAGGAAGTAAAAACAATACTCACTTTTCTTATGTTTCAGTCTGCCTTAGGAATGATTTTCATGTATGAGCAAAAGAAATATTTTTAAAATTCATACTACCAGACCTTCTTCTTTTGTTGGAAGCTTTAAGACGTTTGGCAAAGGTTATCGCTGAAAATTTCTGGCACTACGGATTATGAATTTTTTGAATATTCCTTGAATATTCCTTGAATATTACAGATACCCTGTATCTGTAAATTGGCTATCGGTACAAGATTGCAAGTATGCATACGGTGGAAGTACATACAAGCACTACCTTGCCCTACACATTTTATTTTTGTGAAAACAAGTACGGTTTGGAGGCCCTGGGATCTTGGACCACATATTAATATAGTATTTATAAGGAACGGATTGAAAAACTAAAAAAATTTTACTTACTATGCTATGGCACGTTTTTAAATTTTTAAATTTTATAAGTTTTCAAGTATTCATAAAATTTTTTTGTATAATTTATCAATATTGTTTATTATAAATTTTTTAAAAACATTTTTTTTTAAATTGATATATTTTTGGAAAGTAATTTTGAAAAAAAAATGGTAAGTAATTGACCAAGCGCTATCAAATATAAATCAGAAATACAAATTTTGAATGGTCCTTACGCGTCTTTGTTTTGAATATTATTGACTTAATTAACCTAAACTCTGATAAAGCACGCACTTGATTGATAATACACAAAAAAAAAAAAAATATAATTGTAATAATTAGATCAATAAAAATAAAAATACAATATATAAGATTTTGATACCACAAGGAACGAGAAACACTGTTTTGTCAGAGAGGAAAATTGAAACAATTAATTAAATTTAACGTTAAACGAAATATAAAAATTTTTCAGGATCTTGGTGTTGAATGTTTAGCGGTAGCTTAGTTCGTTTCTTCCTCCAGTTTGATGTCATGTTCTCTTTAAATGTATCTTAAATATCGCAATTTTTGGCTGCCAATAACGCAATTTGATTGTTTTACACTACATGATCAAGATTGATCAATGATCAATGACTGTAACCAAGTATATCGTCCAGATTTTTGTTCTTTAAATAACATTCTTCACATCAAGCTGATTGATTCTATTGATTGCATTTGAGTTGCCCGTTAAATTTTTTTGGTATTAAAACGAGTGCCACCCATAGCTATATAGATGGATTTTTTTATTCCATCACAATCCATCTCTTCAACCATCTCTTTTATCGCACGTGGATTTACATTGGTGTACGTGTATTACCGTAATATAATGGAGGTATCCTTTCTATAGTAGGCTGTAATATCTATATAATTTTGTTCTGTTGTTATCCAAACATTAAGTATGTCGCTGAATTCATTATATCATTCAATCGTCTTCAGCTTTCTTGGGGCTGAATTTAGAAGTCGGCCAGGTTATATAAAACAATCATTTTATCTCACTTTTCTACGAATATCAACTCATATTCATAAATGAAATATAAATAATTTTATAAAAACAAAAGTCATTTTTACAGAATTTTTGTTCAAGACAATATAATGTATTTAGAAATGAATAACATATTTATTTGAATTTTTGCAAGTAATATTTGGAAGATCTGAGAATTATTTGAAAATATTTTGAATATTTATAAAATACAATATATCATAATAATTTGGTAGTCAGAACTTTAAACGTTGCTAATTAAACTGAAATGAGTGAAGCAAGCACTAAGGATGGAGGGTAATGCCAGTCCGTCGGTCTGAAATAACAAAGTCATAGTAGCTTTTATTTTGCGAGCGAAACGGGCCCCTTGCCCCACGGCCTTGTTCATTTCCCTTGCAAATGATGCGAGCATTCACGCCGGAGGTAGACACATCTTTTCCTGTGTCAAACCAACTAAATTGAAATCGATAATTAAACTAAATATTATTATATATCTTTATACTTATTCAGGATCGATGCGGCGAAAACCAGCTAGTAAATAAATAAATAAACTCCAATTTTTACACATTTAATTCATGATACTACATAATTCTAGAATTATGTCTTATGAGGAGTATTTTAACTGTTTAATACGTTAAGGTTATAGAGATTTTTAATAACCTCTTGCAGAGATCAAAAGTAAGATCTATTCAATAAATTCTTTTTCTTCCTACTAATAAAAGAGTAGCGATTAATGAAAATATATTTGAAAAAAATTGATTGCCTTTGTAATAATTACAATAAAAATAAGTTTTAAACAACTAAAACCACACAATAGGGAATCGAGCTCTGAAAAGTAAAAAATCAAAATGTTCTTGTTTGTTACTTTTATCTACAAAGAAAAAAAACTATTTAGACATTTTCGGAGGAAGTCGTGGTCGTATGTCATTTTATTTTAAGGGACGTTTTCAATACAATACATTTTATACTATTACGATTCATTACAATAAGCGATCTTATGAACAAAGTGGGATACGATCACGGCTATCCTTTGAACATGACTATGTATTAAATATGTAAGTTGTTTTACTTATTAGAGGATACATATTAAATGTTTTTTTTTTTTTGTGGATGAGAATGGCGGATAAGAACATTTTGCTATTTTATACTTTTCAGATGTCAATTTTTCGTAGTCAGTTTTTATTTTTCTTACACTTATTTTTGTTTTAATTATTTTGGCGTTTTATTTTCTAGTAAATTGTACGCAGTGACGCTATATAATTACCGATAGATTAAATGTTACGTTAAGCGTAAATACATCCATGCGTATGAGTTTATGTAGATACTACATACACACATACATACACTGCCAAAAATCAAAGCCCTCCGTCTAGGCTTTGCGTACTCAAGATATTTATTTGAAAGCAATTTATGGTTTCAATTTAATCATTATTGCAGCAAATGTTAAACTTTTATATATCAATAAATACTCTGCTCGAACTGTAAAGTTAAAAACTTTAAAATTAAGACCAAAATATTCTGACATAAGAAGTCAATTTTTTAATTTCGATAAAGATACACTCAGTAAACATTGCTAAGAGAAAGCTGGAAATTGTAAAAAGAGTCTTCTAATAACGTAGGTGAGTAGTGTGACATAGTTGAGGATTATATTTTTTTAAATTCAACCTCGAAAAAGGTGAAGCGGGGAATTTAGGAATTTTTAAATCAAGGAACAGTACCAACCGCTAGTTTATTTAAGTATTTCATTTTTGCAGCATAGTACGATACTTCTATGGAAACATAGTCAAGGCTCATGATTACTATATGGTCTTGGACTGCTACTAGTAGATACATTTGTCTCTTCAAACCTCTTTGTACATTTGTGGCTCATGAGCCTAGCGTGAGAAATAAAGCATTTAATGTCGAAATGAAAAATTAAGTATGATGATTTTGCCAAGATCGAGACTTTGGTGGTTTTGATCTCGGTATTGTTGTTGCTCCAATACTTCGAGTTTTGAATTTGGACTTGCTTATGTATTCTTTGTATGTATAATAATTTATTTAAATGTAACGCACACAAGGTATTAGTTCGACATCAAGCGACATTCTAGTTTTTTTTATATTTAGAATTAAAATCTAATAAAGCAAATTAAACACTTCAAATGAAATAAATATTATGCTCTAAGAAAATAACATTTTGACGTTGCATCATGTATTTAGAATCATGTATTTATCGGAAGCTGTTATATTAAGTATTTTAATGGATTCTATTTTTTATTAATTTATTCTCAATTTTATATTTAACGAAAACTAAACCCACGACCCTAATAATATAAGTCACCAAAATGTGTTTATGCTAAAATGAAGCCACAACTTACAGTTAAAACATATAAGATTGACAATTTTTATAAAAATTTTGATCGAGAACCAATGTGCTATGAAATACTACCTATATGTAACATTAATTTGTATGGTACTATAGCATAATGTATTCTTGTATCCATGGAAACAATAAATTAATTCCACACTTGTAAAGTTTTATTTATATTCACGTGTAATTGTTTTACTATTTTCCTGTTTGTACGTAATCATCAATTCAAACAAAATTCCAATCATTAATGTAAAAATTACGTCTACTAACAAAATTTCATAAAATCGGATGATTGGTTGTCGGTATATTGGCATTTATGTGGAAAAAAAACAATATCGGTTATCATAACTATTTATTTAATTAGCTGCATTTGAATACGATCTAAAAATACTTTTTACAGATAACATAAAATTCTGTGTTTTAGTTGAAGTTTAGTTGACGAAGTTGAAGAATTTTCGATTGTGACAAATTATGTTACTAATGTCAACCAATATTGCACGTACATACATAAAATTTAATCAATTTAGGATCAACGGTTCACCAGATATCAGCATTTAAGTGAAAGAAAGGAAGTAACCACACATAGCACCTTAACATTTTAAGCCGATTTTTAAAACACAATTTTCTGTTAATTAAATAAGCTTTAAGTTTTATAAAATGTCACCATTCTGAACACCTCCATTGTTGTTTAACAAAATATATATAAATATAAATATAGTTCAAGTAGTCTTGACCGTTCGTGTAAATGAGTACCGTAGACCGACAGAAACTAAATGAAAAATGCTCAGAATGATTCAAAACGTCGGTATTTAAAATAAATTTTAAATACCGTCGGTATTGAAATCGGAACTTTCTCTTTTTTTTTTTTTTTAAATTACGATCACAATATTCTTGCTATTGTAGATATAACTCGGAAGTAAAATGAAATTTTAAAACCACCAATTGGTTGTTTAATGTTGAGCTAATAAGTTTTTTTTCTATTTTGGTGAAAGAAATCTTTAAAATAAGAAAGAAAAATCTTGATTTTGCTGTAATTATGGGACAATAAACAAGAATGTTTATCCCTTGACAAACGAATTTGGAAGTAGGATAAAGGTCGACTTACTTAAAATGTTCGCGATTTTTTCCTCAGTATATATTTTATTGCATAATTTCCATAATTTATTTATCCCATAAGCATTTAGATTTTTTAAATACTCTGCGAAGATTCCATCCTCTCCACATGCTTTAGACACCACTGGCGGTAACGCATTGTTTTATCATCTTTTAGGGTGGATATGGCTTGCTTCCTATTAAACATTCTGTTTTTATATTGCTCATGATTTAAGAATATTTTCTACTACATGAAAACTTTTTCAGTACCACACGTACTTTTTTATTTATATCTACTTTATATTAATTTCTAATGACATTACGACTTCATTCTGGTAACAACTAACAGAGTTCATTTTACGCATTCGTAAAATACTCCTTACGAAGTATCTAGTTTTCATAGTTATAATTATACGTATAATAATAATATGTTTTGTTATTATAGGTGCTTAAAGCGCTTAAAATGAAGGCAAATTCAAACATTTTACAATATATATATATATATATATATATATATATATATATATATATATATATATATATATATATATATATATATATATATATATATATATATATATATATATATATATATATAATTGTAAAATATTTCTTGCATCTTTTATGGTTTAAAAGTAGGATCACGGATTTATTTGATCCAATGGTCCGATTTAAGTCATTAAAAAACTTAAACTTACTTTTTAAATCCAGAATAAACCACCAAAATTTTTGCTAGTTTTACAAATTTAAGATTAAAACTAATAAACTTAGCATTAAAATTAACTTTTTTTATGTAAAAAAGTACCAAAACAAAAGTTGTATTGCCTAACAGCACGTGGAAGATTTGTGTAACGGTCTTTCTGTATGGCAGTTTTTCTATCAGTGTTTAATCATAGTATGCGAAGCACAGAAAACACTTTTTGGCAGGAAATTGCATGGCATAGGCTCTTATACATTTGAATGTGTTGGGAGATGTGTTTGGTCAATATAGAAAGAGTTTTTTTTAAATATTTTTAAGCTATTGCATAGCTTCTATCGCGGGTCTTGAGCGCGGGGACCGAATCCAGAAATTCCGTAACGAAAAAACCTGATATGTTACAAATCATCATTTCCATAGAAACCAAAATCTAATTTTGAAATTCAAAATAAAACTTCTTTATCTATTTAAAAGAAAACTTCTTTATCTCTTCTCACTAGAAGTATGACGAACTGTCAACTATATAAAGTGTGTATATCGCATTGTTCAAGTATATAAAAGCAAAAATTGTATCTGACATGTATAACACTGAGTACTATGTAAAACCCAATGATAAATAAAGAGAATTTTAAATCAAATCAATGTTCAAGTATTACCGGAATCATTGCATAGCTTCTATCGCGGGCCTTGAGCGCGGGGACCGAATCCAGAAATTCCGTAACGAAAAAACCACACGCTCCCCACTCAGACGGGCAAGGAGGTGTGGCTTGACGAATCGAGACGAGCTGCTCCGAAATCGGACGAATACATAAGCAGCTGTTTATGAGAAAGTATATAGGTGTATAGGTGTAAGAAAAAGCAATACTGCATGAATAAAATAAATAAATAAAAAAAAAATTATAATTGCATAAGTTGATACAAAACGCTATGCAATAGCTTTACCGCGGCAGTCTCCGAGTGCCACACGATTTTTTTCTTGCTTTAGCTACTTTCAGCTATATAGCCATTAACCAAAGGGGATTATTATTTTTATACAACAACTGTACACAGTACTGCTATGTAGTCACCCATCCAAATACTGACTGTGACTGCTGTTGCTTAACTTTATTGATTAGTCTAAGCCTGTCATTACGTTACGTCAGCCCGGGGTCCATATAGAAAGAGTTGAACAAAAAAATTTCAAATAAATTAGATAATAAAATTTTAGATTAAAAGCTGTTCTAGATGTAAACATCTAGATCATCTAGAGCAAGAATTCTTGCTCTAATATTTTAAATAATAATAAAAAATCACAAGAGAGAGTTTTTTTGACGGACAGGATTAATCTCTGCCAGAACGTGATTTCCACCTACTGTGATTTATCACTGAAAAAAACTACAGTCATAAAGGAGACTTTTACTCTAATCTCCCACGAATTTAAATTATATTATCATAGGTGCCCATCAGCATATCATATCATTTATAAATATACTTCTTAAAATTTGTTTTTGCCATTCGAAGTATGAATATAGGCTTCTCTTCTGCATTTGGAAGTATTTTATCGATTTAAGAATAAATGACTGAATAATGCCATCACTAATTAACAGAGACACCGCGATTCACAGTAGCGTTATTCTATAGAAACACAGACAATTTTCAGTTTAAATAATAATTAAGCACTTAAAGCAGTTGACTTTTCGAGCAATATTTTCATTCATTACCGTAAACATTTTTAACTTCCCGCTTAGAGAATCAAAGATTTTCAAAAATCGGTAAGTTATTGGTTTTATCCCGTTTGAAAAATTAGAGTTTTCATCAGATCTCGGCGTGTTAAGGTAACAGGAAGCTTCCCTGACTACCCCTGCGAAGTTGACACTATGTCTGTATGTATGTGTGTGTGTGTGTGTGTGTGACCAAACTTAGATTTTGACTACAATTTGTATCGATTCAATCTGGTAGATTTTGAGAACTCTTTCGAACCACTTCAAAAACTAATAATACTAACCTTAATAAACTACGTCAATCGCCGCAAATCCGGTTTAAATTGGTTGAATTGTTCGAGAGATATCGTGAACGAAAAATTTCAAAAAAGTGTTTTTTTTACATAACTTCGACATTTCTTTTCGGATCGTTTTTTGATTAAAGCTCGTAAAACTTCGTCGAACGCCACCAAGAACCTGAAAATCGGTTGATTGGTTTGAGTGATCAAAAACAAAATTTTAAGCTGAAAAATATTGTAATATGTTAAATTTTAAGTGCTTAGGTATGTTATTAGCGGGAAGTTACAGAGATGGCCTTAAGAGTCAACCGTTTTCCAATTTTTATTTTTATTTTTATAGGCTAACATGTTATATTTCAATTGTTTTTTTTTTGGTTCTCTACGATTTATCCACTTAATTCCATTCAAATAAAGCTTTTGAACAAAGAGGTATAAAAGAAACTTTTGTTTTATTAGGAATGAACCCTCCATTTGCAAAAATTTGTAGACATTTTTAAACATCATCGTATTTAATTTGCTTGCAACTTAAACCATAAAATGCATATAGTGAACATGATATACTCTACACAAACTCAAACCTTGTACAGCTTGTTTATATTTGTAACCTTTTTCCTCAAATTTAAATAATGTGTATTACCTGATTTGCATGAATAAAATAATAGGATACGCAAAAGGTATAAATAAATAATTTGAATACAACTTGTATAAAGCATGTATTCCACTTTGCATTGTAATAATTTATTGATATATGTACTAATAGTACGTACCAACACATATTGAGTTTTATCTCAACATCATTATTTCAAAAATGTCAGTTTTAACCATATACTTGCATCATTTTGCTTCATATATGAAAACCAGAATCCTTAAAATATACACGTACTTTTATGGCAAACACCTTTTCGCACGGTTTCTATGCGAATGATATCGAAAAAAAAGATACGAAAAATAGTAACAATGCTAAAGTGTAACAGAAAGATAGGAGAATGTGCGATATTTGAAGATTTATATACGAATTATATATACAGTGGATATATATACGTATTTGCATGGATATCAAGAAGGGGGAATTTTTGATATCATGACTACTGCACTAGCCGGTAAAGTCTCCTGACTTCCCGAGATAGAGGCTCGGATTAGACATAAGATCAAGTATTTCTTAATGATTTTCCGTTGCGAATAATAATTTTTTCACGAAATCACGCCTACAGCGAAAACATTTTTCTTTAAATTAAATTTGCAATTCAATACCGCGCTATTTTTAACGTCACTTCCGTATTTACTTTACAACCGTGCCTTTTAACGAAATCAGTCCAATATTGCATATCCATCGTAAGAATGTTACTGCACATCAAACTTTAAAAAAGAAATGTATATCGAGTATCAATAGACTACTTTTTGTGTAGTACTATAAATTGTAATGAGGATACTTTCATTCGCTTCTAAAAGACAAAAATAATACTTATCCGTTGTAAGTTTTAAAAACAATCGAGTTTTATTAAGAAATATAAAACTCGAAAATTGACTTTAAAATTTAGCTCTTTGAGATGAAACAAGAAAGCCCATTCTTCGGTGTATCTATAATTTTATAACTTTCCTAGAGATACATGGTGAACAGAATCCCTAGGTAGTATCATCTCTAAATTTTATAATGAAAATAAATTTCAAATTTATCCAAACTCATTGCACGAGAATATTTGAGGTTAGCTGAACATGTACATAATTTAACTTATGGCCAAAATTATTTTAAACACAAAATAAATTTAAACCTCGAAACTTTGGGGTTGTTTATCACGCAAATGAAGTTAAAAATGTTACGGAATTACTACAGAAACTGGATATCCTAGTGAAAGTGCTCATGTTCTGGAAGGTTTGTCAAGTTAATTTTCAAATACATGACAAATGTTTGCTCGGAGATTGTTGAATTCAATAATAGGATTTTCTGATTCCCAGATACATTTATACGGTCTATAAAATGTAATATAGTATCTTAACTTTTAGTATGTATTGTTAAATCCGTATACGTATGTATAAACACATACTGACCAATTAACCAAGAAATCTTAATGTAAAAATATTGTATAGATAATTTGTGGTTTCCAATCACACTATGTTTATGTTTGTATCAAACATGATTCTTGACTCTGTTGTCGAATATTATTATTACTATGTTTTAATGTTCATTTACTACTACTTGGAAGCGGTCTACCTTCCATTCAAACTCTACATTTTAAATTTCCTGGTTTTACCTGGTTTTACGTATGAAGTCACTCATAATTTTTCGGCTTTTAGTTTTATATAATGATTTTTTTATCGATAGATTTCAAAAACTACCTTAACACTTTTCTTTTATTTACAATGATTCATAAAAATATACAATAATAATACAAAAAGAAACACATATTTACATAAATAAAAATTAAGCCGTAATATGTTCTGTCACTGAAACTATAGCTTTATGGTAACTGAAAAATAATACCTGTACACGTGTGTGATTCGATTTTTGTCAAATATCTCGAGAAAACAACATCGATAGTATTATTTTCTCTGACGAATAATGAATAGTGAATTAATCTTGATTAATGTTTATTCAAAAAGAAAATTTATTTAGCAGAAAAGTTTAATGCTTCTTTTTTAAAAATGTTTCTTTATTATTATTATTTTTAAGTCGCTATCGATAAGTTTCTTGACGCTGTGCAAAGGTTACTGATTGTATTGTTTGCTGTTTTTGTAATGTTTGTTTTGTAATGTATCTTTACGCAGACTTTCTATTATATCTAAAGATGTAGAATTTTTTACGTATCTTAAAAATTATTCCTTACGGCGTTAAGGAAGCGTACGCCGATTTAGTGAAAACTTATTCTTTTTAGAACCTTTAAAGTGAAAACTTATTCTTTTTAGAATCAGTTTAGTAGTTCTTAGGAGTACAAAAAAAAAAACTGTTTATAACAAACTTTAAAAGTTGTTTACATTCCTTTATAGATTAAACTTATTTCAATTCATTTCATTTTTGGTTAGTTTGTGGTTTGGTATAATCGATATATCAAACCATCTGGCCAACCCTTTGTAGGTAGAATTTCAAAAAATTAATTTTTTTCAGTCACATAACATCATCATCTGTTCAAAATATCATACTTCTGACTCAGAGTTTTGGAATATAACTTAATAAAAAAAATTTTTGAAGACCGTCTTCATCCTTTAAGGTAAATATATTTTTTTTTAAATCCTTCATATAATAGTTATAAGAAGATACACTGAACAAAATCTTATACCTTAGCAGTTTTTTGTTGAACTTAGAACTTCACTTGTTGAAATTAAATAATTTAGAATCTCTATTCCCACCATTAACAGTTTAAAAAAAACCTACTTTCTACTCATATACGTTAAATAAGGGATCTCTGGTCTTAGTTTCAAACTTTTTACCTAAGTGATTTGGACAGTACATTAATAGATATATTAAAACTTTAGCTCCGTTTCCTTAACTTAAGATACACATTTCTAAGAATCCCTAAGTGCTAACGTCAATATATTACACTCATGTATAATTTCATTATTTTATACCAAACGGTTCCGACTGACGGTTGTTATCAGTCAGTCAGTTATCCTTTTATATGTAGAAAAAATTACGTCCTTTAGTCCATTCTAATTGTTCACAGATAATAATAAATTAACATTTTATAATCTTGATCGTTTAATTAGTTATTTGGCTTTCTACATTCGAATATGAATCATACCTCTTCAAGTGAGAGTTTTTAAAATGATTATATTGATATGTGTTTAGAATGGTGTTTTTTTAAGTTCTTTTATCCTCAACAAAAAACGCCTGGCGTGATTTTGCTATAAAGTCATTCAGACATAAGACATGTAATCACGCATAAGATATTATTATTTGTTCTCGAGACCTTGAAACGTAAATATAGGTCAAAATTTGGGATTCGCAAAATCCAATTTCAAGAACTTTCCAAAGAAATGTTAAAAATTAACAACCAAATCGAATCTCAACCATAAATTAATTATCCTTGATTCAAACCCTTTTTTAAATATAAAAAAAATATTTGGTTGAAGGAGGACAAGATTTGCCAATCTATTTTTGGTTTATTATTTTCTATGGTTCAAGTATTACCGGAACCATTTGTGGTTCTGGAGGTCCATATGCTTTTCATCAAGTATATGAGTACTACATGGGTACTACAGCAAGAATTATCGAGTAACACGAGGTACCAGGTGACCCACACGAAATACTAGGTGTATATATACAGAAATTTCATGTCACGGGAGCTCCACACTAAATACTTGGTGGCACTCATCAAATACCGGATGAACACACAAAATACAGGGTAAATACTGGGTGACACATATCAAAGGTGTTCCACACCAAATACCGGATATGTAATAAGAAAGGATTTTCCGCAATTGTAACCTTAAGGGCGTGAAAACTCCCTTCAAATTTTGCAGTAAGCAATGCAATATAGTTTGATAAAAGGGAAAATCCATTTTTCAAACTTGTTACTGTGAAATTTGTTACAGAAACTTGTCTGCAAGTATAAGATAAGTGACAGATTGTAATGCAAAATAAAGAATTATATTAAATTTTAAACATCATGTATTTAGAAAAATCCTGTATGTATGTATTTAAAATAGAAATTAAATGATTGTGTGATATTTAATGTGAAACACACTATGCGCTAGCGTCTAAGCTAGGTTTGATAAATATAGATGAAAAAACATAAATCACTTATTTTCAGTCAACATACGAGCAACATATATTCATAGTTGAACCAAAATAAAAACGACTTTTAGCCGTTTACACATTTCAAGAAACATGGATTGCTATCAATCAAAAATATAAAAACAACATCAAAAATATAAAAAAGTTTGTACGCTTAAGTTCAATTTTTAAATATAATAATTGTTTTCGTCATAATCAATCAAATTATTTATTTATTCAACAATTTATGTATCTAGTTAAAATTTTTCTTTCTCAATAAAGTAATCTTAATTTTTTTAAATAATAGCGCAACTAATTTTGAAATATATTAGTATATAATAATTATATTCATATATTTAATATATTAATATATCGCTGATGCTATGAACAGATCTTAACTTTTCTAAAAATTGTTTCTAGTATAAAAATTATGCTATGCTTTGTTTCTTTGGAGAATATGATTCTAATATTTTTTTCTTCCTTTAGTTCAAACAAAAAGACAAAAAAAATGTGGTTTACATTAGTTCTCTAACATAAATTTTTTCTCTTACGAAACAATTCTTTTGTTTTCAATAATATTTTTTTAACAAAGTTTTTTGAAATTAATTTAATAATTTATTGACGAAGACATGGTGTGGATATTTAAATGACAATTTACGTTTAATAAATTGTCAATCCAAGTTTTGTTTAGCGATTGAGTTCGTGTTCAATAATTTAACAATTTGCTTACGTGATAAAGGCGTGAATATTTAAAGGTCAATTTACTTTGGAAAATTTTAAATGCATTGATATTCGCGTAATTCATTTTAATAATCAGAATGAATACCGTAGGGTTATATTATATTTACTAGTCAATTTGTTTTCTGTGAACAAACATTTAAATCAGCATATTCGTTCAATTTGATTATTCATATTTTTTTTGGTAAATTATAGTAGATTAATATTTCGTTCATAACTTGTTCGTTTTAAGATAAAATTCATAAGTTATTGTTTCATTTAAAATTTATTATTTTAGATACAATTTATAGTTATTTATTTAACTTCATTTCTGGAATCAATTTTTATTAATAGTCGTTAGAATATTTGGAAACTTTCGTTTATTATTGCGTAGTGAATAATTAATTAGTGTAGGTAGGCCTTGGAATCTTTAATTTTATTCGATAAGTAGACAAATTATATCATTTAGGTAAGTTATTGTTTTATTTATATTTATTGATTTTAAGAGAAAATTAAAAGTTATATAGCTGCTCAATATTTTTTTTTGTTTTTTGTTTTTCTTTTTTTTTTTTCTTTTTTGGTTTAATTTTCCAATCCTTTGTATAAATTTTTCTTGTTACATCATATAGTTTAAATTGTTAAAACCGTAAAATCGTTGTTATAAAATTTACATCTGTTGATAAAATTAAAATTAAAATTAAACTTTTTTTTCATCGATTTGTTTAAAATCCCTGAATAACGACGTTTCAACATTTTCCGCGAAATTGGGTAATCGAACAGTTAGCAGTAATGGAAAGATCTTCTGTTTGCTTATCACCTAGCTTAGCTTTTGCTTCACTTTCAATAAATAATAATCCAATATTATTCCTATCAATATTTCCTTATAACTGAAATTTTATAGGTTCAAAATTAATTTTATTTTAAAAATTTAATTTTTATTAATATTATTATAATCATTATTATTATTTTGTTGTTGTTGTTGTTGTATTGACTGATATACCAACCCAGAGACGAAATTGCTTGGTCTGAAAGCTTTGCCTGAGGGTGTCTTAAATAACGTAGATGAGCACACTTTTAAATAAATCGTTTACTAAGATGGGAAAATCGGGTTTAAATTTTTATATATCTTTCAATATACTGCAGAAATCCCAAAGTTAAAAAGCTTGAAATTATGACCATAGATTCCTGTTATAACCCAGATGTGACCAAAGTTTCTTTTTTTAATTCGACTCCAAATGGGTGAAAGAGACGTATAAATTTTAAAAATTTCGAACGAGGTTCATTCCAAAAAAGAAAAGCCATTAAAGCGAATACGTACTAATTTCACGCATCCCTATGATTCCGAACGACCTGCTGTTCGACTTTAAAACGATACAATTTCTAATAAATATCGATAAATAAATCACAAGAGTTAAGTGTTTGCATCATCAATTTGGAAAATCCATTTATTTCACTATGTTTTTGAAAAATATATATTTTCCTTAAATAATTAATTCCAGTTAGAATATTTATAGCTAATACATGACAACGTCTGTTGGATCAGTTTGTATATTCGATATTTAGCCAGTACCAAAATGTATATAAACATATATTAGAAGAGTATTTATAAAATCCATGTAATCGAAACAAAACCGTTTTCTATGCGTTGAACAAATTCTTTCACAAATGCATTATGTAAAACGACTATGAAATGTAATTTCTATACATAAACGGGCCAACGCAGAGTCGAAACAGCTTGGTCTGCCTGCTTGAAAGTTTGAAATGGGGTGCCTTATATGATGAAAGTGAGCACGAAGCAAAACTTTTTGGTAATTTACCGTGTATGGGGGTTAAAAAGGGATTCAAATTTTGATACATTTATCTATGTACATCCCAAACCGTTTCTAAATCAATGCTTTTAATTATTGCGAGAGGGACCTGTTATAACATAAATGAAGTCAAAAAGGGTTTTTTGAAATTAAGTTCTTAAAGAGTGAAAAAGAGTCTCAATTTTTGAAATATTTGTTGATGTATAGTGGAAACCGTAGAACCAGAGAGCTTGGAATTTTGAAACTAGGATTTTTTTATATGGTACTTGAGAACTATAGATTATTTTTTAATATAATACACAGAAAAACGAAGTGGAGAGGGATTTTAAATTTCAGTGCGTTCATCAGGGAACAGTTCTTACCACAGATGCAAAGAGCATGATATTTTGAGTGGATGACCCTGTCTTCAAATGAAAACTAAGATAGCTTTTTTTTAATTTCACTACAAAATTTAATTTCAAAATGATGGACCCAAAGTTTTAAACTTGTTTCTTTAAATCATTTTTCGTTTGAAAGAGTGGGAGGGGTAATCTATGATACGCCTAAGCCGATTATATAAATTCTTCCTCCGATGAAATTGATTATCATCGTATAAATTAAGCTTAATTTTAATAAGTATACAATTTCCCTTTGAAATTTTAATATTTCTAAACTAAGATGGAAAAAGCACTACTTAGCTTCTTTATCGGCATACGCTACTCTAACAGTTCGTCCTAACCAGATACGTGCGATGCGATACATCTTTTGATTTAACATATTTTAGCAGAATATGGTTTTTGTGTGCTAAATATTCGTTAAAAGACATACAGTAGAACTTCGATAACTCAAACCTCGGTAACATAAAAACATATATAACTTCAAAAAATAATATGTTCCCTTCGCATCAGAGCCCAAAATCTTTATCACTTAAAACCCGCAACCTCTATAACTTATAAAATTTAAATAAGTAATCTCTGTATTTTCCCTCCGTAATAGGAACAAGGGTACATACATTCCTATGTACATACCTACCTCTATATTAACCTATCCCTAACATAGACCCTTGATAACTAAAAACCTCTAAAACTTATTTTATATTTTGTGTTTCCCTTGGACTTTAACTTTACGAGGTTCTACTTTATTTATGTGTTCTAATTTCGGAGCTACTAGTATTATTGCAAATCCTATTAAAAAGTTTTTGACTGAATATAACTCTGTAGTTAGTAATAAATTTAATTGTTAACATTTATTACAAAATCCATAACGTAAAATTATAAACGCATGGTCAACTAACCAATGAAAGAAATAAGTTTGATAATTGCCTCTCTAGTCCTAGTTCAACTGTTGCTATGTATAAAAACAAAATTCGATAGAAAAAATAGTTAGGCATAAATTGCATTGGTTTAAGCAGATGTTTCGAAGGTTAAATGTAAAGTAGACTGTAAATCCTAATCAATAACATATGCGTAGGCTTATAATTTTTACGAAGCATAAGTGATTTTTATTAAAGAGATATCCTCAATAATAACTGTACAAATTTAACAACATCAATACACTCTCTTGCAATGAGTGAAAAAAAAAATCGAGAAAGAGGAAAAAACGACGATTAATCTCTTTTATAGTTTTTAACTCAAATAGTTTAAGTTATTCTTGAATATCGTAAATTTCTCACATATCGGTTTCCAACTGTATATCCCGATAGATCACAAAAATTATATATTCATTTTAAAATCTAATATTTATTATAGCTAACTGATTATTGATCTAGTTAGTTAGTAGGAATTTGGCAACACACATTCTCACCCTAGATTAATTTCAAAGTTACGGAATACTTTGACAGAAACATTGCCTGGAAAAAAGTTATTCTTGGCTTCTATAGTTAGACATATACATAAAAACTTGAAATTATGTAGGTATTTTTTGGAGCAAAGTTCTTAATGGGTCGATGGGGAGTAGCTAGACGGAAAAAACTATCCGTAACGAAAATCCATGGAGTAAGATATTTTAGTATATATCGAAACCAAATTCTTAATTTGAAATTCCAAATAAAATTTATTCCTATCACTATTAGAATGTCGAACTTTTTATTATATAAATAGTGCTCATCATATCATTCGGGAATGATCGAAATCATTCGTGATTCTGGAGTTTCATAGAATTTTTATTAAGTATATGAGTACCACATCACGATGTATGATAAATTTACATTTCTGTGACGAGCAGCAAAAGCTAAAGGCCGTCTAGTGGGTCGGGAAGGCCGATATGCCGATAAAAAATGCTTACCCAGAATAGAACTTGACATTAATATTTATGTCATAAGGTAATTCGTTTCTATCTGGTGTTTCATGACACTACACGTTTTTATTCAATAAAATAGTAAAAATGTTTCAACAATAAAAAAAAGCTGTTATTTCATCAATGCGCCCAACAAGAAACACGACATTTTATAATTTTTATGATATAAAACCTTGTCGCCAAATTTTAGTACTCGTATTTACTGAATTTTAATATTTTAAATCAATCCAATAAAGTCATTTGATTTACTTGTTCATCTACACTATTTAGTCTCGCAACAAGCTTTTTTCATATAAATGTAATGACATTATATATAAGTTGATAGTAAAAAATTTGTATTTTTCTTTTTAGCGCATTAAAAAAAAAAGTTTTATAAAAAGGTTTTTTATTTAATTTTTTTTTTTTTTTTTACATTTTAGTTATCGCTGTTTAGCATCTTTTTTTTTATATATATATTTAGCATATTATTTAACCTCGGATTCGTATTTTAAGTCCTTTCATTTGAAATATAAATTGTAGGCTAGCATTTAAAACTTTGTTCTCCATTATGGATTAAGAGTGGCATCCCTTTATTTTTCGACTTATTCTCAGCAAGCCTTTTCATTTGATACCCATATTGATGGAGTGCATTACCAATAACAAGTCTACAATTTTTTACGTGCCGCCATGTTGAATTTTGAATGACGTTACACAGTTAGGCATGTATTACCATCGAAACTAAACGGGTATACAAAATTTCAATTGAAACAGTTGAAGATTTCTGCTGAAAAATTGACAGAAACAAGATTGAAAAATTTTAAATAAAAATTAAAAGCTTAATTATAAACTATAAATCGAAAGAATATTAAGTGGTTCCACCTGCAACTCAACTTAATACGGGTTGGTTTTTTAACTAAGGCTTTAAATCTTCATTTATATTTTAACAATCTTATTTCTGCCGTTTCAGTTAATTCCGTTTAAACTTTCTTTTTTGCAGTCAGTTTTTTTATTTTTTAAATTACATAATTCATTGCCGACTTTTAAGTGTTTCGACAAAATCTTATGAACAAAATACATAAAAGATTTACAAACTTTTTAACCCAATTGATTAATTATAAATAAATTTAAACATATAAATTTTTTTTCTTATATATAATATTTTTTATAAACTCTATTTAATTTTTTTTATTTTGAAACCCTACACGATAGGTTTGTAATTGTTTTTATTAATGTATGACCATTTCGTACTAAAAATTCGAGATTTTATTTTACATATTTAAGGACACTTGGATTTATAAGACGAATATAAAGATACCTTACAAGTGGAATTCCATCCAGCCGCTTGAAAGTGATAATAAAGAAATTTATATAAATATATATATATATATATATATATATATATATATATATATATATTTACGCGCAAAAAACATATACCTTCCTTGGGAGTCGATAAAAAAAAAGAAGCAAATGGATACCGGTTTTTGTAAAAGAAATGATGAAAGTTTCTTATAAATGATATTGTTTACTTCTTAGCAAACAGTATGCCAAAATTTTTAGTAGCATATTATCTAAAAATCATCAAAATCCACCTGGCACTAGATAATTAATCGATGCTTCTACATAGTAAATACCTGAATATTCAATATCCCTAACGTCAGGAATATTTATTGTGTTTGAGTTTCCTTAAATAATGCAATTGATACGTGCTAGCAGATACAGTCATTAAAGTTTATATGTTATAGACACAAGAAATAACCAATATAGTATATTGTATTTTGAATAATAATATGCAGACGTAGAATTAAGTGCAAAAACAATTATGTCAATTGACTACATATGAACGTATTTTAAGCACATCTAATTCGAGAAAGAGAATTTTGGGCTATTAACTAATGTAGTCAATGCATTAGATGTAAGTATCAAATGATTTATAATTATAATATATCTTAAATTTACTTAAATCTTGATATAGATAAATGATTTCAAATTCGATAATATTGCACTCAGGTAGCTATACAAAAACCTGGTACAAGGATACTAGGAATAATAACAAAATATACTTCTAAAATTATAGTTAACGTCGTTCATAAATTTTCAAACAATGTATTCCACTCTTTTTGAGTGTATTTATGTTTTATTGTATATACACATACCTGATATTTGATTATCTAAAAGAACTGATATTCATTCAGAAAATTCCACAATAATTGAAAAAAAATTACATTTATTTTTAACAGACATAAGAGGTTTCTGAATTCGACAGCCCATGTATATTATTATTATGTGTGTTCGCGGATAAATTCGTTAATGAACCGATTTTTATACAACTCAAAAGTAAGAGGAAACTAAATTTAAAAAAAGAACCAACTTCAAAAAATTTACTTTAATGTAAAAAATAATTTTAATATAAAAACTTGTATAAATAATTTCCTTTTAAACAATTACCATTCAAAATCGGTGCCAATCTTAACCTTAAAAAATAACTTGTTAGCGTCGTCTGACAGGTAATTAATTGGTCACCAGAAAGTTATTTATAGATGTTTTGAAATTATTTTTACTGTTTAGCTCTTTTTTTAAGATGGTTTCTTTTTTTGTTTTAATTTTTTCGCCATTTATTTATAATTTTTTCGAATCATTGGAAATGAATTATAGATTATTATCGCACATGTTAAAATATTTAATAGCATTCTGTATTATAACTTGATTTTTAGATTGTTTTAGAACACTCTAAATGATTTGAGGGTAACCTGGATCAATTTAAAGCATTCTGGATCGTTAAGAACCGTCAACGATCTATGTTTTTTTTTTTCAAAATCTACATTACAACTACATATTCTAGAATAGTCTAAAACATTCTCAATCATTTGGGATAATTTTGAAATACAAAGACCCATTTTAGGGCATTTAAAAAGTTTCGAGTATGTTTGAATATTTTGAAACATTTTTGATTATACTCGGATTTTCAAAAACATTATGGCAAAATCTGGTTTCTTATAAAAAGGTACAATAAATACATTCTAAATCATTATAGCTCATTTCATATCTTTTTGTACTAAGAAGCATTCTAGATCTTTCTTAGATGCTCAGACTACCTTAGACCAAATAATCTTTATTCTATACTCACAAACAATAAATCAAATCACTTGCAAACGCTTTAAAGAACACTATCCTCATTTTCGGAACTTTCCAAAGTAATTATTATGTGTTCTAAAATATTAAACAGAATCCCCATATCTTCAAGAACAAAATCTGAAATCGTTAGCCGCAAATAGTACAGTGAACCGCTCACAAGCTATAAAAAACAAATGGAGTTGTGGGAGTTATTTGTGGCGCTATGTCGTCCGTAACTTTGAAATACATTCTAATATCCTCTTAAATAAATAACACACCTAAATGCCGTTACCGGTTTTTTAATCTTTGTAACAGAGTTTAATATAACACACTTTTTATTAAAAATATTACATATAAGATAAGTTGTTGATAAAAAGAATACCACACTGTACATTGTTGTGATCATTACCAACAATAAGGTATACGTAATTCAATACATAGAAACATGTAGATGACGCCTCAATTATTCCCTATACAGCCATTACAGGTAGTTGTGCCAGAAAGTAGAGATGGGAATAATTACAATGATCTCCTTTATGAAAATCTCAGTTCATGTAAAATTTGAGTTAATTGTTACTTATATATTATGTAAAATGGGAATATATGTATTGCATGTACTCTTCATATTTCGGTAGATTTTTTTAACAATCACTTTTTATATTCCGATTTTTCCAACGGATGCCACTATATATATGTACATAAGATTTCTTTCATTCCATTTCCATATTTGTATTGCATTAAATTAATCTCGTTACTATATTTTTCCGTAAATAATTCAAGTTATACTTCTTTTAGCGCGTTTTGTTGAGAGTGAATTTGTGAACTGCGAGCGCACGATCGCATAAAATCGACATGATGAAGTTTGCTACAGAAAAAAAACGACACTTCAAATGGTACAGAGAGTTTATTAGAAACTCATAATATATTTATTTGTACATATTGAAAAATCAAATTCTCCTGATAAAAATAGAAAATGGTATATAAGGAACTCATAATTTATTTATACATATTGAAAAATCATATTTACTGATACAAATAGTAATTATTTTTCAGTGTCATATAATATATATTTTATATAAAATTTTTTTGCTCTTGCTTCTTTCTGCTGTGTTGTTATTTATATTTTTGAAGATATACTTTATTAGACAAATTCACAGGTATGTCAACAAAGCCGCTCGTTAAATATTATATGTAAGTTAAAAACAAGCCACTGATAATAAATTGATGAGTTCCGATTCAATCATTACTGGAAGATGCTTACAACAACATAATTTACAAAAATATAACCTTCGTATAATGAGAGAATTTATGTTACACTTAATAATGTAAGAAAATATATATTTAATTTATTTAATTTTTCAAATTTAAACTTAGCTTTATTGACTGTGTTGATAATCCTTCTCCAGTGCTTTTATTATTTTATTGTAATTAATTATTTGTATGCAAATAAAAATTGTTTTATAATGATGTCAAAGAAGTATTACTTTTCACGCGTGTACATAATAAGCACACATACACATTTTTTTATATATTTTTTTATATAATCAGTGCAGATCAAAATGAGAACATATATTTGGAATACAATATGTACTTATATGTAGCTTTAGATACATATATATTTATGCTAATACATATTTATGCTATTTTGTACATGCTCATAATTAACAAGTAGTGTAGGTTTGAACCGCAATGTTCACAAAACGAACTTGATGAGGAGTCTTAAAAAATAATAATTTGATAAGTATCTATACGAACGACCAATACTCGCCCGGACTTAACCTGAGTATTACTATATAGTTGGAGATTATACAATCTCCAAACAAAAAACTCGGAAATGGAAAAGGGAAGTTATAGAAGATACAATTATTTATATTGAATATATATTGAATAATATATTTTGTATATTCTCGCAGAATTTCTATTATATCAAAAGTCGTATACTTGTTTATGTATCTCAACGTAGACCGATGTGGAGACTAAGAAGTGTTTTTTTCTGACTTAGTTTGTTACAAAATGTGGTTTATATTTTGATTTATCATTCAGGGTACAGCCCAATAACTTACCAAAGTTCAATCCAAAAAGGGAATAGAAACAACGTTTAATGTTTGTTATAACATGTTATTTGTTTGTAATCCTCAGAATTACGTAACTGATTCTAAAATGTATACGTTTCCAGTTTAAGGGTTCAACCTTTAAAGTTTTTGTCCTAAAGAGTGAATCTCTAGGAAAAATAATTTCAATAAATATTTTTTTAATTTTCAGATACAATATAACTCTAAGAGGAAACAAATCTCTAAACCTGACGCTCTCTCCAGAGTACAATTTCATAACAATGAATCACTAGAAGTTGAAGAATCAACTCAACACTCTGCAGATCAAAATATCTATACTGGAATACCAATAGCCGAATGAGTACTCAACGAATTCAAAAATCAAATTATCTTAGAAAAATGAAAATTAGAACTCCAAATGTTATTAAAAATAATTAAAGAAGACTTTTCACCTTCTAAACTATACGCGGTATTCACCGATGATAGAACTTTCGTAACCCTACAAAAAATACACGAATAATTTTTTGAAAATAACCTACTAATAATATCCTTACATGTACTTGAAGATATAAACAATCAATACACCGACGCATTGACGAAACTCTTTATCACTTAAAAACAAAATATTATTTTGACAACATGAAGTCAATAATAATCTCATACATTAATGCATGTGATATTTGTAACAAAGCAAAATCCGAACTCAGAACAAGCTATAAAACGTTTCGAAATATTACATGTAGATGTATTCTCATTCAAAAATCATTTTTGTTAACAATATAAGACTAATTTTCTAAATTCACAGAAATAATTCCCCTACAATAAAAAAAAACGGTATAGAAATACTAAGGGCCTCTAGAGAATATTTAGCCAGACATGGGTTATCAACCAAAGTATACCATGAACCTGGTACAGACTTCAACAATTATCAATTTAAATAATTCTTACACCTCTACAATATAAAAAATCACGAAACTTGTGCTAGAAATTAGATATTGACGAATTATTAACACCTACCACATTGACATACAACAACTCAATAGATTCTACTGTGGGTTACTGCTGCTATAAACGATGAATAATAAATGCACTAGATTTCATTTTTTAATAACAAAAAATTGTATTCTTGTTTACCATCAACGAAGGTATCCAAACGCCCCGCCCGATGTTGTTGAACGAGCGCTTAAGTGTTTAATCCAAACCATGCGTATCACCTCCCCTTGGCTAGAAACAAAGCTGGTGCAAATTATTGGACATATTCGACTTGTTAGTGCTCTGGAAAACGAATACGACACCCTGAGCGTGTCATCACTTGCATTGGGATCTGATACGCGAGGATATTCGTTTGGATCAAATGTCAAGTATGCCATTTATATATGTTCTATAGAGACCGTGTAATTTTTGTTGTGTTTTCGGATCGTGGAAACTTTTTATTTATAGATATCATTTGGTACTGCTCTTCTGACGCTTGTGTTAACGGGCTTTTGCTGCATCGTTACAATTCCTTGCATGATTGCAAAATTGTAGAAGTGCGCAAGTAAATGACACTAGCGGATATGGAGAGGCATTAAGATAAATCACTATATATAAATATAAATAATATATATATATATATATATATATATATATATATATCACAGATTTATATAATATATATATATTTTATATATATATATATATATATATATATATATATATATATATATATATATATATATATATATATATATATATATATATATATATATATATATATATATATATATATATATATATATATATATATAATTATATCTTTGCAAAATCTGTGATGTTCACGTCGTTGTATGGCTGCCGTGGTATGAAAAAATTTACTTAATGCCTCTCCATAAACCAGATCCGCTATGGTGCTTCTTAAGTCATCTCTCCACTTAGCGCGAAAACCTAATAAAACCAAAGGGAGAGTCTGCATCCAATTTTTCTACTTCGTGAAATTTAAGGGCTGTTTTGACTTGGCAGTATAAGTGTTCAACAATACCGTTTGTGACTGGATGGTAAGCGGTCGTTTTTAAGTATTTGTTACCCAAAACTTTATTTAGTTCCTGGAACAAATTGGAATCGAAATGAGCACCACGATCAATAGTTATCCTTAACGTTGAACCAACACGTGCTATCCAAATGAATGGGTATGCTTGAGCTGCTCTTGTTGCTTCGATATTTTCGATTGGAATTACTTCTATATGCACATTATGTCTATATGCACATGTTAGAACCTCGCTGATGGTGCGGTAAATTTCCCAACGGGTGTTGAAACATTGTTGGTAATATTTGATCTCTGATATGGAATGAATGCTCGACAATCTCTGTTTATTGATTGGCACACGAATTGTTGTGTCATTAGGCAAGGATTCTCTAAAATGACGTGGAAGATTTGATTGGAAATGGAGTTCCTGAAAGACGAGTGATTTCTATGTTTTGGACCAAAAGTTCGTGAATAGGCTTTGCTTGAAATTTTTCCGTTGATTGTCATTCGAGTAATGGTGACAACTAAACATTTATTGCAACATCCACCAACAATGCGAAATGCGACAAGAAGTCTAAACTCAATTTGTTATTTCTTTACGTGGGCAACTACGAAGTTTCAAGTGTGAGCGCGTCTAAGACCTAAGTATATTGACAAGGTTTTGGTACCGTAGGTAGTTATTTTTGAGGCGTTACCGAGTCAAAAAGTTTTACGAATCACAAATTTAAAATTATCGTGATCATCAACACAGCTATTTTAAACCTGTGTCAAATCTCCATTTTGCATAAGTTTCATCGAAACCAAAACAATATATTTAATTTTACTTATTTTTTTAATAATCTTTTCACTTGTACTATATTTCGAGTTTTACTACAAAACCGCTTGAGGCATTAATTGCTTTGAAATAAATATACTAACTACGGCAAAGCCAAAAGGCGGGGTAATAATTTTATCAGAGTATATATTTCACGTATGCAGGTATTCGTTCTAACAATCTGATTGACATAAAATAATGCGAATCATATATATGATGGATGTTGCATCCAAAAAAAAGGAGGGTCTCAAATTCAATAGGTCAATTAGTACAGTTACAAAATATATACATTAATTACATTTACCTAAGCCCAAAATATTTAAATTAATAAAATAAGTTTGAAAAAACTATGACCCCCCTACAGAAATGCAGAAATGTGCTCTCCAAACGAAACTAAAC